>JASDQU010100309.1:125335-212220 GCA_032191745.1 Picea mariana | reverse complement strand
CTGAAATAAAGTACAGAACATGGAATAGATGAAGAAATCTGTCATTAACAACAAAAGAAGACTGATTCTGTATTGAAAAATAAGTGTCTTAGTACAATAGCCAAAGAGTATCCAAAATTGAACCCCCTAGACTCTTAGAAAAGTTGGGCATTTATAGCCTTTTACAATCAGTTTTTAGATCCTAAAACAATGGATCTGATATTCTAAAAATAGAAAGTCAAAACTGATTTACCAAAGATAAGGAGAGATCCTCAAGATGAGGTCAATCTCTATCTTTTGGTCTTCAAACATTGGTTGAAAGTTGATGAAGTGTAGCCTAGCCTTCCAAGGCTCTTTGATTTGTTCCTCTGAAAGTGGAATTCGAATTTGATGATGTGTGCCAAAAATCCTGAAATTCTGCCTCTTTTAAAGATAGTAAATGACATTTTTACACCTTTTCTTCTCTTCATTTTCCAAAAGTGGTTGATTAGATAGATTTGATAATTCATTAAAAAAGCCTTAGAAGAGGTTTCAATTCATTCTCACTGAAAAATTTACGATTTGGGCAAAAATTTGGCTATTCTGGCCGTGACAGGCTTTCACCAGCTAATTTACCCGAAAATCCGCTCCTTAGCTGGTGAAAGGCGGCGCTTTCACCAACTAACTAGTTATAATTCTGCCTTATGCGCTGGTGAAAGCGCAGATTTTTTCAAAATCAAATTTCTTGGTCATGGAAAGTCTGTTTTGCATGCTTGAATAGTCGATCGACATCTACAAATCCTAAGCTTTCCAATGGTGCTTTCAAATATGAATTTGGAGCTCGGGAAGCTATCAAAATTTTCCCTACAAGATTAGGCATCATTCTTTCAAAAAATGCCAGTGCGTTTTTTATCGCTAACATCTGGCTCCAACTGGGATGGATACCTCCCTGTGAGGTCTCCAAGAACCTAGCAGACCTTGTGCCTTTAGTATTGGGCCATGGAGTCATTCAACCTTTTCAGTGGTTAATGAGCACACACAGGCTCGCCTAAACCACCGAAAACAGAAACTTACCCAAAAATCAAAACTTGATGAATTTCGATTACCTGCAAGAGTACAAAGACCTCAGGGCTTGCTAGACGAAGCTCCTCTCTCTGTTTACAACGCTCCCAATTCTCAGTATGAGGTCAAAAGGCACATCCACTATGACTATCTTCCATGCTTAGGAGAGACATGAGGATTTTCACCAATTGCATATTTCAGCCTTCCAGAAACATAATGAGGAAACCAAGCTGCACCACCACTAGCATTTTCATAAGGTATAGAAGCAGGATTAAGGACTACAGTAAACCAAAAATCCACTGGATTGTGTGAACGATCATAAAGAAGCCACTGATAAGTCTACAGTAATAATAAAAACTCAGGTTGTGAAGCCACCAACAGAGGGTGTTGCCGGTTGCAACCATGTCTCTGTAAACCTTTTCTGGATCGTGTATCAATACAGCAGCAGCTTCATATACAAAGCATTTTTAGATCCTCTGATATGTGCAGATAGCCTTCCAAGGCTCGCAGATCATGATAGAATCGAAAAAACAACTGATTCTGTGCCTCAAAAATAGGTGTCTAATATGAATTTGTCACCTCTTCAAACATCTTTTTTATCAAATCCGGATCTTGAATCTGATGTGTAAATTCAATATGCATCTTTAGAAACTATTTTCAGGATGTTTGGTTGAGAAACACTTCGATCTGGGCAAAAATACACTTTCGCTGGCCAGTCTTAGGTTTCACTAGCTATTCCGCCTTAAGATTTGCTAGTTAGTTGGTGAAAGCTCTGCCTTTCATCAACTAACTGGTTATAATTCTGCCTTATGCACTGGTGAAAGTTCTGTTTTATCTTTGAGAAGAAAATAATGCAGAGCAGCAATGATCCTGCATAGAGTGTTAGATTCTTCAGCAGCTGCTCGATAAAGTGTTGTTGACACTTGATGTTTGAAGCTCAGGTGACTTGCAATGCTTGATTCAAGAATTGATATGCTAAGCAAGCGGGGAAAAAAAAAATTAGAGATATCGAACTAATTTAAGCAATGACACCACAACTGCAGAGCATACAAAAGGAAATCCAAATGCACAACTGTTGTTATCTATGGCAGGAATTTGATAGCAGCGCAAGAAGGATCTTCTTGCTAGGGCATATGGAAATTTATTGATCAACTTCTTTGATCATTCCCTCAAGCACAACAATACCAAATTCTCGACAGATTTGATGAAGCTCATCCAGATTAATTTGCCTGCTTACGTTGTTGCCGAAATGAAAAGAGGCAAAACGGGATGCTCCTCACTTTCCATCTGCTTTTGTAAAAAAATGAATTTCTTCTTTTGAATATCTACCCGAGTCCATATCCTTTTGCCTACTTAACCTTCCCTGAGCTTCACGGAACAATTCATTAAAATAAAGACGATCTCCATTTCGAGCAACTACAATGTCTATTTCTTGAACATTTATATTTGTGTTAGGCATGATAATTGCACCATGGACTCGTTTTCTCTTTGCTAATGTCCTTGCATATATGTGCATTTCATCCATATTAGAACCGACAAACGAGACTATTTTGATGTTTGGATCATCACCTATATGGTTGACTACACCATGTGTACCATGAACAACGTTAAGAACACCAGCTGGCAAACCAGCCTCCATTTCTAACTCGGCTAGAAACATTGCAACTCCAAGATCTTTTCTCTGAAGGCTTCGAGATATATGTGTTACCAGATGTGACTCCCAATGGAAAAAATACACAAAAGAATCATAGCTAGAAAGTCGAATAGGCATATCCCAGCACAAACACCTAGAGGTTGACTGTATGTATCAATGTCAGATGACACATCTTCCACAAACTCTCCCATTTGTAAGCTTTCCATGTTGCAAGAATGTTCCACAACTTCCAACCAGCGAAAAACATCACCATGAGAATCACCTAGGGTCTTTCCTTGTTTGGTAGTTACACTCACTGCGATTTTTTTCATATCCCTTCAGATGAGCTCTTGGAGCTTAAACCTGATACGCTGATGTGAAGTAACAGGGATGTTCCTCCAGCCAGGACAAACTTGTTTTGAAGCATTTACTGCTAATTGAAAAATCTTCAGGAGTGATCAAGGGGAATCTGAGACAACATCCTCTATTGCCGGATTGATAACATCAATTCATTCTTGTGCTTGAGAAAAACTTGCCTCCAATAAGAAATTTGACCTTTGGAGGGGTCTAAACATCTTGTGTCTTTACAGTAGCAACGCTGCCGGTGGAAAATTGCATAGTCTTCGACATTCCTTGAAAACAGAGAGTTATTAACAGCCAATGCGCAAATTTTGCATTGAAGAGACTTGTGGCATTGTTTACTGCTGCAGGAAAGCAAAACGCGGATCAACATAATGGAATTTGCTACAGAATGGCCGCTGGATCGATCGAATCTTCACACTTATAACCATTTTTGTTATCTCCGATCTTATATTTGATGTTTATTCAGGATGCCATCATCAGATCATATTCTGAGCAAAACTGGAACCCTCTGCGATCTGAGTAAGTGATCTCAGCGTCCCTGAAACAAATTCGACACCTGTATAGTCCCATTATATTGACACCTCCTCATGCCCCTTCTTGCATGTGGCCTGGTGCATGTAGAAAAGCATGCAGGTGATATTTCCCTCATTTCATGGGAGTTTAGGTATTTCTATTTTTATATATGCTGAGAGGTAGCATAGAAATTGATGACAGATGGAGAGGAGAAGAGTGTGACTTGGCACGAGATTATAGCCTTCTTAATGGTTTTTCAGTTTATCAACAACATGAGACATTAGATAAGACTCGCACCAAGGATTATATGTCAAGTTCAAATGCTATAACTCAACAACCGATTGTGACTCAACAAACAGGAGTAGATGTTTCAGGCAAGCATCGAATCAAGATTTTGACGAGGTAATAGGTATTCAAAATTTGACAAGTATTGAACTATGACTCAGCAATAGGAGGAATACTTAGATAATCAACATAAGTCAGGGTTTGACCAATGGATTAACTCATCGATCAGATATAGATAGCAATATAATTTAAAACATTTGATTCGAGCTATTAGTCAGGGTATTCTGGAAAACAGACTCATCAATTTTTAGCAAGAGATGGATTTCAAACGTGGAATGAAATCTCCATTTGACAAAGGATATAGGCAACATTCAATTAATGAAGGTAGATGCTTAGCAAAAACCGTGACATAACTGACCTGTAAATGGAATTTGAGGCAACAATTGCTCGAGCTTTGATTACATAAGCAAATTTTGAGTCTTTGATGATTAAAACACACACCTATGTGATGAGTTTGCTCTCCAAACTAGAGTTTTCAACCATATTTTGCCATTTGAATGAATCTAGAGCTGTAAATGCGTGCCATGCAGCATAACACTATGAGTGTTGAGCACCAACACCAGTCGCAGCTCCATCATCAAAAAGGTAGAAGTAGAGCCGGAACAGGACCAGCTCCCAAGGAAAATGAGACGACGCATAAGACAGTCCTGAGAAAAACAAGCATGCCAGAGTATTGTGCCAATGCTTTCCAGGAAAGGAACAGAGAAAGCAGCAACATAGAAGCGGCCATTCCCATGAAACTCGTTATAAGCAAGCTCTTTCTTCCCTACTTATCCATTAAAGAAGATGTCACAGCTGTACCAATGACATTTGAAGCCGACATAAGAGCACTTGCTGAGTGATTTTGACCTTTCTTACGTTTCCTCCCCTTTTGACCATAATCTACAGCTTCTAGCAAGCGAGGCAAGCCCTTGTAAGTATCAGGCCCACAAACTACATCAACCATCTTGTCTGATTCAATTATTTTTTCTTTCAAACGTTCTGCCATGCACCCCAACACAAACACTTTTGAAGGAACAACTGACTTTGCTCGTCCCTTTTTCAACAATGCTTTTTCTGCTTTCACCAGCTAACTCGCCTTATGATTCGTTGGTTAGCTGGTGAAAGTGCTGCCTTTCACCAGCTAACTGGTCGTAAAATCGTGCTGTGCGCTAGTGAAAGCTATGACTTACCCAAAATGAACTTTCACCTCCAAAACTGCCATTCCATCAAAACTCAATGTGTCTCTGCTTATTCAACAATAACTGAAAATGATCTACGTGCTCATAAAGCGAGCTTATTTTCCTGTCTACTCCTACATCTAGCCAATAGAAGTATATTGATCAAGTAAAAGCATACTTCCAATACAACCAAGTGAGAAACTGATTTACTAATATCATGCTGAATCTTGACGTGAACAATAACAAAGACCATATCATGTAGAAGAAAGGTTTGAGCGGATGATAAAAACAATCTCCTTCTAACAAAAATACCCTTGGATTTATGCTGCTCATAGAATCTAAATAGCCAACAATAGGGTCATGGAACTCATAAAGAAATACCTTTTTGAATTGGTGATCCAACTGACTGTGTTGTAGCTGCTCTTATTTTCCTTCACAAAACTCAATGCCGAATGTAGACTGCTTGATCTCTGCTGGAGGAAAATAAAAACTAAATTCCTGATCTGAACCTTTCTTCTCCTCTTTACCATTACTCTCTTCACATGTACTGCAATCTGCCTTTGTTTGCAAATCTAAAAAATGTAGGTTGTCCTCCTCATCCTCTGTAGATCTGAATTGCTCAACATCTTCAAGATTTTCAGAGAGAAAAATCTGATCATTATGACAATGTACAACAGTAGATGCATTTGATACAATGTCAAAAGCATCACTAAGGTTATCATGGGGTGAATCACTGATCTCTTGATCATAATGAAGATTATCTTCTACAACAACATGTTCTTCATGAGTGTCTAATTGTATCTGTTCTCCTTCACTCTCTCTTGTTGATTCGGATTTACTGCTTTTTGTTGCTGCTATATGCATTGGTTCTTTGACACCAATACATCCAAAAGAGTCTTGTTGATTTTGATCAATATTTAAAATGAAAGAGACATCTGATATGATGTTAGATGTTTCCATGTTACTATTATCCTTCAACATTTCTCGATTTGCATGATAAATGTCTTCTTCAACAATAAAAGATTTATCACAGACTTGATCTTTGTGACAAGCAAAAACTTTATGAAATGAAGAAAACTCTTCACAGCATTCTTTAAAGAGACTTTCAACTGAAAATTCAACTTCTTCTTCCCCTACCCTATAATCCTTTTCATTTTTGTTTAAAGTAGTAGGTACATAAGAAGAACAATCCAGAGAATCTTCGGTCACACAATCATCAATATTCACATCAACTCTATCTTGAAGATCTTCCTCTTGAACATCAACAATAGAAAGAATTTCATGTTCACAACTAGAAGAATAGAAATTTTGAATATGTGAATGAAATTCTTCACAACAACCCTCAAGAAGAATTTCCCGAGCAAAAAACCTTTCACATCGATGATGGAATACTGTATGAAACTCTTTTAAATAAGATATGCTAGAAGGAGGTAAAGATCGATACCATTCGCGAGCATCTCCTTCTAATGAGAAAACAAACATCTTCATGAGCACATCCTCATGATTTATATCCAGCTAAATCATGCATTGATGAAATCTGATGAGATGATCTGAAGGATTATCTCCTTTCTTTTCTGCAAATCTTGGGAGGCGATCTTCCTAAATATCTATAGAAGGAACTGGATGTGGGAAACCAGGAACTGATGAGAAGTCAAGAGGTGCAAACCTCCGAGCCAAAAGAGATGCAAACGCTTTTGACATTTGATTATTGTGGAGTCACCACTGAATCTTCCCTTCATGGAGTCGCCAGATAGATAATTACAACCAAATGATGTCCAAGCTTTGTCTATCATCAAAGCTGGATCTTGTCGTCTCCCAAGGAAGCTGAGCTTCAATCTCCTCTCCCCGGCAACGACGCCAATTTGTTATCACTCCAAGAAACTCCTTAGGGTTGTAGACTAAGGATGCATGGTAACTTAATAAATCATGAATAATGAAAGTGTGGATCAATGGGATAATAGAGAGTAACTAATGAGAAGACAACTCACAATGCAATCGAATGAAACAGTGCTTTTAGGAATCAATGAACAAACAGAGTAATATCAAAAGGTATGGAGAAAACTGATCTAGATAATCAAGTACAACAATGTGTAGGATCATACAAGCCAACAAGAATTCCTTTAGTTCAGGTTTATGAGCTAAATAAGAAGATGACAGTTCTTAATAGCTGAGCTAAACTGAAATAAAGTACAGAACACGGAATAGATGAAGAAATCTGTCATTAACAACAAAAGAAGACTGATTCTGTATTGAAAAATAAGTGTCTTAGTACAATAGCCAAAGAGTATCCAAAATTGAACCCCCTAGACTCTTCGAAAAGCTGGGCATTTATAGCCTTTTACAATCAGTTTTCAAATCCTAAAACAATGGATCTGATATTCTAAAAATAGAAAGTCAAAACTGATTTACCAAAGATAAGGAGAGATCCTCAAGATGAGGTCAATCTCTATCTTTTGGTCTTCAAACATTGGTTGAAAGTTGATGAAGTGTAGCCTAGCCTTCCAAGGCTCTTTGACTTGTTCCTCTGAAAGTGGAATTTGAATTTGATGATGTGTGCCAAAAATCCTGAAATTCTGCCTCTTTTAAAGATGGTAAATGACATTTGTACACCTTTTCTTCTCTTCATTTTCCAAAAGTGGCTGATTAGATAGATTTGATAATTCATTAACAAAGCCTTAGAAGAGGTTTCAATTCATTCTCACTGAAAAATTTATGATCTGGGCAAAAATTTGGCTATTCTGGTCATGACAGGCTTTCACCATCTAATTTACCCGAAAATCCGCTCCTTAGCTGGTGAAAGGCAGTGCTTTCACCATCTAACTAGTTATAATT
Organism: Picea mariana; assembly: GCA_032191745.1. Classification (NCBI taxonomy): domain Eukaryota; kingdom Viridiplantae; phylum Streptophyta; class Pinopsida; order Pinales; family Pinaceae; genus Picea; species Picea mariana. The sequence goes on along the minus strand of JASDQU010100309.1, from coordinate 204,354 downwards.
CTGCCTTCTGCGCTGGTGAAAGCGCGGATTTTTTCAAAATCAAATTTCTCGGTCATGGAAAGTCCGTTTTGCATGCTTGAATAGTCGATCGACATCTACAAATCCTAAGCTTTCCAATGGTGCTTTAAAATCTACATTTGGAGCCTAGGAAGCTATCAAAATTTTCCCTACAATATTAGGCATCATTCTTTCAAAAAATGCCAGTGCGTTTTTGATCGCTAACACCTTCCTCTTGTTAAATGGAGATAGAAGGACATGGATTCTTATTTAATATTTCTGTGAAGGAGGGAGATTTAGGATCTTCTCCCTCCCATGAATCACCAATATCCTCTCCCATTGAAGGATTTTCATGGGGAGCATCTGAAACCCCAATTGGTGGCCTATCCATAGGTTCTGGAACTGGATCCTTCCCATGCGAAGAAGCACTTCCCCTGAGCAAGGGCTCATGTCCTTTAATTGTGTTTTCTGATTTCTTTTGATCTTTTATTGGATACTCATATTTTTTCTCTAGGATATTCTACTAAGGATCTTCCTCCATAGACCCCTCTATTTTGACATCTTGAGATTTCAAAGATTCAAATATATCATTGGAGCGAACAAATGGGAGAGCTTCATACCTATGGTCAGGGTAATCCCCCCTGGGTTGTTGTTTCTTATCCTTTATTGAAACATGTTTGAATTCTTGGTCTGCATTATTATGCAATGGTAGAGTTTCATGAGATTTGGGGTAGCTTTTGGGTGAAGTGACCATACTCATGAAAAATGTTACATTTGAAATGAACCTCATCATAGTCAAGGGCCTGAAGATGACTCCAACCATCCATATTGAGTTGAATCACCTTTGCTAGTGATCCAGATCTCAGGGGCTGAGATCTGGATGACTTGAATGCCAAGAGAGGAGGAGTTTAGATGTGCCAATATTGCATGAAAAAAAAACATGGACAAAAAAATGTAAATAAAGTAGTCGGGAGGTGAGGCTCAAAGATGAGCCTCACCTCTAAAACTAATTAATAGTAAATCACTCAGAGCTAATTAATCTCACAATGAACAATAGAAAATATGAGAGAATCCAAAATCAGTAACTTGATATTATGAGAAGGCTTGCTAGGCATTTATATAGCATTACAAAATGGTCCATTGGACAAAGTAAAAAATAGCTCATTAAATGAGTCTCTACTATTAGTATAATAGATCTAACTACCCAACTAACTAAGTAGTGGAAAATAAAACCCAATCCAATAATGGAAAGATCTCTTTAAAAATGAATCTCTATTATTATAATAATAGATCTAACTACCCAACTAACTAAGTAGTGGAAAATAAAACCCAATACAATAATGGTGAGGTGGGACTCTCTTTGACCCATATGGGAAACATGTTAGCCCAATTAATTAATGAGGAGGTGAGCATCTCCTTGATCCACATTGACAACCTATTAGCTTTATAGCTTTATGACTTTTGCATCCGAATTTAGATCATATACCCCCTTAAAATTAGATTGGGTAGTCCATTTGAAAAATCCATGTCCACACATATTATGATGCATGTGTAAATATTTCCCTTAGACTCATGACAGGTTATAAATAGACCCATATTATTTCCAATGGATTTGAAGTTGACTTCACCCTAGAAAATAAGAGGGAGGCATGAAAGTCTAATCCAAACAAGAGTAGAAGAGATATCCATGTTTGTGTTAAAGTTGAATGTCCAAGGGGAAATAAACATTCCTTTGGAACCCATGAAGTAAGGGACAGATCTAAATATAAGGTTCCAATCTTCAATAGTTTTAAAAAGAAAAAAAAAAGAAAAAAAAACTTTCCCACAATAAAAAGAAAAGGGGTCTTACTTAGGTCAATTATTGGAAATCCTTTCTAGAACAATTTGAGGACTAGTCCAAAGGCCTAAAAACTTACCAATTAAACCACACTCCAAAAGAATGATAGAGTTCTAATTTTACACAAAGTGACCCAAGTCCAAATTAGGGATAGATTCATCCCTTTTGGAACGTATTCCCTTGTTAGAGGAATGGAGAGGCCCATCCATATTTCTTAAAAAAAAAACATATGGCCCACAACAAACAAGGATTTGCAAGAAACGACCACAACCATCAGAAAACCACTACTTGCACACCTCCAAACTTGAGTGTCAGATAGAAAAAAAACTAAGGACGAGGGTGGTGACAAGGGAAAACCCTAGATGCAGAGGAAGGTGCCCAAGCTCTGACTTCTCCTTATTAGGAAGATATTGTATGTGTATGCATAAGTAAACCATCCTTGGAAAACGATATTACAACATTAGTATCATAACTCATTTTATTTCTTGGTATAAAATGGGGCATCATTGAAGTATATATCTATGACAACAAGGATTAAGTCATTTCCTCTTTGAGTCCTATATAAATTGAAGACAAAATACATACTTACATTTTCCCAAGGTTTCTTTGGTATAGGTAATGGTGTATATAAACATGTATTATGGCTTCTCCCTTTTGCTCACTTGAAAATCCTACAATATTCAACAATCTTCTTAGTTTCTTTACTAATGTTTACCAAAAAATACCTTTCATTTACCAATGACTTGGTATATTATACTCTAAATTGACCACCTAAAACTCAACTATGCAATTATTTGATGAATTTTTCTCTCAATGAACTTGCAATATGTCCAATTTACAATCTCTTTACTCCGATCAATATTTGTAGCATATTCATTTTCATAAAATTTATACAAATATACAACATTGAAAATTAGTGAGATATCATTCTCACTCAGAAATTCTAACTTATAAGCATTGTTAGAAGTATTTCTAAGGATTTTAAAATCTCCTAATTTTTATACTTTAACTTGTTGTAAGTGCCTCTTGGAAAATTTTCATTCCTTGTGCATGCCATCATTGAATTCACTTTCTCAAAAAAACTTGACTCTTCTAGTCACATCATCTCTCACATTTTACTTATCATTACTCTACTATAACTCTACTTTGATATATTCATGATGTCCTTCATATACTATACAATTTGTTTTAAATCAACACTCTTTTAACATTTTACTTCATGAACATTCCCATATTGACAATACGTTCAGGAAATATCCATGTACTATCTGAATGGAGTTTTATTAGTAGATATATTCAAATAATTATTATAGGAAAATACAACTTGAGCTATATCCAAATGCCATTGACTTGGTTTGTTTCCCAACAAACGCCTCAACACATTATCAAGGATTTTGTTTACAAATTTAGTTTGACCATATGTTTGAGGATGGTATGAAGAAATCCATAACTCATTTTCTTCCACAAGGACTTAGAAAAAGGACCTAAGAATATAGTATCTATATCCAAAGCGATACTTCTAGGAAACCCATGTAGCCTTACAATATTTTTGGAAAATAATATTCCTTTTTTAAAATGGGAACATTTGTTTATTAAAAAGGCTATGCCTAATGGGAGAGCACAATCTTTAGAATCATTAGTTTTCTATCTATATGGTAAAAAAGAACAAAAAATTTGAGGTTGGGTTTTTTAAACCAAGCCCAATAATTCCCTAGATTCAAGCTTACTAATTCCTAATAGCAATAATATATCCTTACAATTTTATTACATAAGAAAATGCAGAAGAAAAACATAGTTAACATACATGTTAATCTATCTCATCACTATATAAAATGTTATCCAAGGTTCGCAGAGATCCCCCTGAGATTCCTAATTCCACTTCTTTCTCTCTATGATTTATGTTCGATTTCCCTCCTCTTGTTAAAGGGAGAGAAGGACACATATTCTTATTTAATATTTTAGTGAAGGATGGAGATTTAGGATCTTCTCCCCCCCATGAATCACCAACATCCTCTCCCAATAAAGGATTTTCATGGGGAGCATATGAAACCCCAATTGGTGGCCTATCCACAGGTTCTGGAACATGATCATTCCCATGCGAAGAAGCACTTCCCCTAAGTGAGGCCTCATTTCCTTTAGTTTTGTTTTTTGATTTCTTTTGATCTTTTATTGGCTCCTTATAATTTTTCTCTGAGATATTCTACTAAGGATCTTCCTCCATAGACCCTTCTATTTTGAAATCTTGATATTTCAAAGCTTCAAGTATATTATTGGAGGGAACATATGGGCGAGCTTCAGACCTATGATCAGGCTAACCCCCACTAGGTTGTTGTTTCTCATGCTTTATTGAAACATGTTTGAATCCTTCATCTGCATTATTCTGCAATGGTTGAGTTTCATAAGCTTTGGGGTAGCTTTTGTGCAAAGTGTCCATACTCATGACAAATGTTACATTTGAAAGGAACCTCCTTGTAGTCAAGGGTCTAAATATGACTCCAACCATCCATATTGATTTAAATCACCTCTGGTTGTCCCTTTGAAAAATCCATGTCCACACATATTATTATGCATGTGTAAATATTTCCCTTAGGCTCATAATGGGTTATAAATAGACCGAGATTATTTCCAATGGATTTGAAGTTTACTTCAACCCATAAATAAGAGGGAGGAGTGGAAGTCTAATCCAAATAGGATCATAAGAGATCTCCATGTATGTGTTAAAGTTGAATGTCCAAGGGGAAATAAATATTCCCTTAGAACCCATGAATTAAGGGCTAGATCTAAAGATAAGGTTCCAAACTTCAATAGTTTTAAAAAGAAATAAAAAAATACTTTCCCACAATAAAAAGAAAAGGGGTCTTACTTAGGCCAATTCTTGGAAATCCTTTCTAGAGAAATTTGAGAACTAGGCCAAAGACCTCAAAAATTATCAATTAAACCACACTTTTACAGAATGATAGAGTTCTAATTTTACAAAAAGTGATCGAAGTACATACTTGGGATAGATTCATCCCTTTTGGAAAATATGCCCTTGTTACTGGAATGGGGAGGCCCACACATGTTGCTTCAAAAAAACACATATGGCCCACAACAAACAAGGATCAACAAGAAACCGACCACGACCATAAAAAAAACACTACTCACACACCTCCAAACTTGAGTGTCGCATAGAGAAGCAACTAGGGATGAGGGTGGTGATAGGGGAAATGTAACACACCCATGACAGGGCATACAAATTTTAGATTTTCTTAAAGGACAAAATCTCCATTCATGGTTTGTAATTTGGAAAGTCAGGGAACCAGTCCGACCTCCCAGATCCAAACAACTCTCTGAGGCATTGATGGTCTCGTTCTGTAATTAAACACAGAACCTTTCATCTTCTTGGTGCAGGTTTAATGGCACCCGTGACCTTCCCTTTCGCTGCCATGTGAAATCTCAAAGTACCGGGCTTTAGCTGCTTTTTTGGATAATCCCCCTCTTAATGTGACCTTTTGCGATGACCTTATGGGACCACATGATTACGGATGCGGCCAAATGTGGTTTGAATCAAATTGATTACGGATGCGGCCCACCCTCAATTTTTTAATGTCCGTGAAACTCTTATCCTTGCAATGATATGGGACCATTGATATCCTATCTTTGATGGTACTTCGAAAACTGGTGGTTCAGATCTGCCCCTATCATACCTACAGATCAGATCTGACCCCTTGCAAAATTAACAGATGAGATATCCTTCGTGATTTCGGGTTTCCGGAGTTTCAACTCTCAAAACCCTGCTTTCTTCCATACTTCAATCTTCTGAGTTGACAATCTGCGAACACATGTCCTCCTAATCAACGAACCTACCTTTACCTCGGGTGGTTGACCTTTCAACTGGATCAACGGTCCTGCCTTTACTTCGGGTGGTTGACATTTCAACTAGATCAACGGTCCTGTGGTCCTCTTCTCGATCAACAGTCGAGATCTCCATCGGGTTTCATACTTCTGAGATCTCAAATCTCAAACTTCACCCTTTTTCCCAATGGATTTTATCCAGAGGCTATAATCCACTGACGCGTGTCCTGACAATCGAGGATTACTTTGATTCTTTACCTGGAGTACACAGATTTTCTCCATGTCTCCCTTAGATCGGACGACTACGAATTACTTCGGATATTTATTTGGAGTTCTCAGATTTTCTCCATGTCTCCCTTGAATATGACGGCTTAGATCCATTTCGGGTGATCCGACACTTGATATCCACTTCAGACGATATGACGATCGATGTTTACTTCGGGTCGTCACCCAGAATCCAAAGATTCACGCCACCTGTCCTCTATGCTCGACAGTTCAGATCTACTTCGGATGATTTGATGGTTGAAGTTTACTTCGGGTCTTCACCCGGAATCCACAGATTCACACCACCTGTCCTCTAGACCTGACAGTTTAGATCTACTTCGGACGATCTGATGGTTGACGTTTACTTCGGGTCTTCACCCAGGGACAAAAGATCTCTACCATGTGTCCCTTTCGATTCGACGGCTGAGATTTACTTCGGTACTTTGGGACATTGGCAAGTCCACTCTCCTGTGCACCTTGAAAGGGTTAGAACTTGTTCACTTTCCTTGGGATCCAATGATTGTTGGTCCTCACACTCAGATCTAACGGTCTAGATATGATCTCCTCTATGCTTGTTCCTCGTCGTCTGGACTCTGATCTGACGATCTAGGTTCTTCATAGTGCTCGATCCAACGACCACTATTTCTCCTCCTCCCAAGCTTTCTCTTTCTTTCCTGACTTGGAAGATTTCAAATGTTTCAAAGGCTTCACCTTTGAACTTCCTCCAGTGAGCCCTGTGATGTTGGGTCTCGCCTACGCTTTTGAAAACACTATCTCTCCCGAGATTTGAGAATTGGAACAAGTCCACCTCTTGTGCCCTCTTAGTGCTATCTCTTCTGATCTTCAACTGCTCAGACCTCAAAGGTCTCTGTCCCTTCTATTCCTCAGAGGGATATCTGTGCCTTCCTGGAAATGTTCGCTCAACCACTCCTTACTAAGCTGCAGAGTGTTTGGTAACTTTGTGAGGGTCTCCTAAGTTCTCTGTAACTTCACCTTCAGGGTTTGGATCACTCCAACACACGAATATCCCGAGGAACGAACTATGAATATCATAGATCGGATGGTCAAGAAGGATCCCGACAGATCCAGAGATCCAAGGTCTAGATTAACTTCAGGACATCGGGGATTTTTATTTCTCTTACGATGAACTCACAGTTCACCGAATTCGCGAAGTCTGGAGGACTCAAGGGGTTAACTCCCACACTCCTTTTCATATCCAATGATCACAATGAACCTTGGCTCTTTCCAAATAGTTTCTCGTTCGTTCGTCATCCGAACAAAGGATCCTAAGATTTAATAGACTCTGTCCTCCAAGGGACTCAGAACGACTAGGAGGGTCGATATGCATACATGAAACTATGCCCAAGTTCGACAAACTCACATTTCGTGGATCCATCTTAATCCCCCAGAGGACGTAAGCATTTACGAGTATAAAACATATCCCATCCATATAATTTCCTACTTGCCTAATTATACAATCAAGCAGACACCAAAACAGGATGCAGTATAAATCATTAAGCAAACATATCTATTCCTGCACCATTAATAGAATCTCCAACTTTAATTTTGATCCAGAATATTTTCGGCACAAAATGAGAGCAGAGATATAATAAAGAAATGCACAGATATATCACGGATATCCAATAATATAACAAAAATTTATCAGAGATGCAACCATACACTGTAAAAATACAGAGTGAAAGACTTGCTAGAATGGTGGCAACTTATCTCAGAGAAGAGATGTGATGGCTATTCACATTCGCAAGAAGATGATTACAATGAGGCTTTGAAGGAATTTTTACAATAAGCAGAAATGCCAAAAACCCTAGACATCCAAAAACCTAACCCTATGAGATGAAGCGCCAAAATTCATGTGGGCTCTGTTTGGGTAAGTTAGTACATCAACTTTTCAGGGTCGTAACTTTTGCATACGATCTCTGTTTTAGGCGTATGATATCCCATTGGAAAGGTATCGTCGAGGAGATTCATTTTAGCTGAAATAACAAAGAAACTTACATATTGAAACCCTGTTTTCCCAAAAAAACATCATTTAGGGCCTTAAAATGGCCCCAAAAATTAAAACCTGCTAAAAATAGTAAATTACCAAAATTGCCAGAAAATTGTTTTGAGCCAGTTGGAAAAGGTGGGTGGCCACCAATATCCACCTAGATAAATCCTCCCTCCTTAGGAAGAAATGGTCTCCATTGCGTTGAGTGCACGGGGGAGAGGAAAAAGCATTTGCTGAATCTGCATCTTGGTGAGTTGTTTGCCTTGTTGGAGACGTTGCGCTGCTCAGTTTGTGGAAGTTTGTCAGGAACCTATTGAGGCTGAGGTTGTTCAACAAGTTGAGCTACATGAGAGGAAGTTGTGCAGAAGGAATCTATGCGCTTTGCTGCAATTTTTTCGACCTGTTTCTGTTGGATAGAAGGTGCTTGGGCCGAGGCTCTAGTGGTTGTAGTATCCTTCTGTTCACCTTTTGAACAGATTGTGAAGAAGTTGAATTTTGTAGTATGAGATAATACCTTGCGACATTTTTTAGGTGGAATAGTAGTCGAAACTACCTCTGGTATTCTGTAGAGATGACCCCCCAGAGAAACAATGACACTGCGGGGTAGAGACTCATAAACAACATGGCGTCTCCACATATATGGCTGGCCCAAGAGAACATCACAGACATCCAGTGGGGAAACATCACATAATACCTCATCCTTGAAGGGTTGGATGTCGTATGACAATCGACACTGCTGGCTAACACAAAGATCTCGTCCTTGGTGAAGCCACCCGATGTTGTATGGATGCGGGTGTGGTGTTGTCGAAAATCCCAATTGTTTGACGACCTTTGTTGAGATGAGGTTCTTGTGGCTTCCACTATCAACAATAAAATGCATCAGAGTCCCCTTCAACCACATATGTGAATGAAAAAGGCGCTCCCCCTCTTCAGGATATGTTGGTTCTTCTGGTTGAATTGTTGTGGTCGCGACAATAACAGTGGGGTCTGCGTTGATGATCTGTCTTTTACCAGTATTTTCAGAATCAAATTCTGAATCAGGGTTTGGCTCCTTGTCTTTGATCTCGGCCACCAATGACTGTTTTGAGCTACATTCATCTGTGTTGTGCCAGGGGATTTTGTGGAAATCGCATTATTTTTCGGTGTCTTTTTTTGTCTTCATGTGACCCTTCTTTTCCTGTGGCTTGGACTGGTTTTCAAGAGACTATTTGTTAGGGTTGTCTTTGTCATACTTTGGTTGTTGCGGATTTGCAGACCCAAACTCCCGTTTGTTTTGGTGCTTAAATTTCTGTTCGATTTTAACAACATATCGATAAGAAGCACCGAGTGATGAGATGTCTAGAAAATCCATTTCAGTTTGGATGTATCTGTGTAGAGCCCCATGGTATTTTAGAACCAAATGTCATTCGAAGTCTTTGATACCTAGCTTGGTGCATAAGGTATGGAAGGTATTGGTGAAATCCGTAACTACTTTGCCCCTCTCTTGTCGTAGTGTGGTCCATCTCATGTACTGGTCCTCATAGTTGCCAATAAGGTAATAATGTTCCTTTACCGTATCCACAAAAAAGTGGGTTCGGCCCCATATATTCCAGACTCCTCTGTGGAACTTTGCTCCCAGTAAATTTCCCACCAATGTTTGACATGGGGGAGATATTTAAGGAGTGCAAAGGTGATCTTTTCCCTGTTGGAAAAATTATGAACACAGAAATAACCTTCTAACAGATTTAACCATTTGTCTAGGGCATCCGCATCTATCTGACCTTCAAATACGGGAATATCAAAATTAACCTGTACCTTGAAAGGAGAGGTGCTTCCAAAGTGGTTGTTTGATGAAGATGTGCCTGTTTCTATCGGCAGGAGTTGAAGGATGTTGGAAAAATTCTCCATCATTTCGTTCCTCTGTCGCATGAGAGCTTGCTCAAGAAACAAATTGATAGGATCGTCTGCTCCGTCATTTTTCTTTTCTTCTGCCATGGAGGGTTTCTTGGGTGTGCGAGAGTGATTGTCTTCAAGAGAGACAATCTCGAGACCCAACTTGTTATACTCGGACCTCGTCGGGGACATGCAATGAAAAAAAAAAAATGATCAAGATAAGTCTGCTCTGATACCACTGATCCAGATTATTTTCGGCATGAAATGAGAGTGGAGATATAATAATGAAATGCAAAGAGATATCGTAGATATCCAATAATATAACAGAAATGTATCAGATATTCAACCATAAACATATATATACAGTAATACATGATTTCTATTAATGAAATAAATGTACAAAGATTGTAAAAATATAGACTGAAAGACTCACTAGAATGGTGGCATCTTATCTCTAAGAAGAGATGCGATGGCTACTCACATTCGCAAGAATATGATTACAATGAGGCTCTGAAGGAATTTTTACAATAAGAAGGAATGCCAAAAACCCTAGACATCCAAAAACCTAAACCTAGGAGATGAAGCACCAAAAGTCATGTGGGCCCCATTTGGGTAAGTTAGTACATCAACTTCCCAGGGTTGTAACTTTTGCATACGATCTCCGTTTTAGGCGTATGATATCCTGTTAGAAAGGTATCATCGAGGAGATTCATTTTAGCCACAATATAAAAGTAACTTATATATTTCAAACCTATTTTTTCAAGAAACATCATTTAGGGCCTTAAAATGGCCTCGAAAGTTAAAACTTGCTAAAAATAGTAAATTACCAAAATTGCGAGAAATTTTTTTTGAGCCAGTTGGAAAAGGTGGATGGCCACCAATATCCACCTAGATCAATCCTACCTCCTTAGGAAGAAATGGTATCCATTGCGTTGAGTGCCCGGGGGAGAGGAAAAAGCATTTGCTGAATCTACATCTTAGTGAGTTGCTTGCTTTACTGGAGACGTCACGCTACTCAGTTTGTGGAAGCCTGTCACGAACCTATTGAGGCTAAGGATGTTCAACATGTCGAGCTACACAAGAGGATGTTGTGTAGAAGGAATCTGTGCGCTTTGCTACAATCTTTTCGACCTGCTTCAGTTGGATAGAAGGTGCTTGGGTCGAGTCTGTAGTGGTTGCAGTATCCTTCTGTTCACCTTTTGAACACATTGTGAAGAAGATGAATTTTGTAGTATGAGATACTACCTTGCGGAACTGTTTATGTGCAACAGTAGTTCAACTACCTCTGGTATTCTGCAGAGATGACCCCCCAGAGAAACAATGACACTGTGGGGTCGAGACTCATACACAACATGGAGTCTCCATATATATGGTTGGCCCAAGAGAACATCACAAACATCCAGTGGGGAAACATCACATAATACCTCATCCTTGAAGGGATGGATGCCGTATGAAAATAGACACTACTGGATGACACGAAGATCTCATCCTTGGCAAAGCCACCCGATGTTGTATGGATGCAGGTGTGGTGTTGTCGAAAATCCCAACTGTTTGATGACCTCTATTGAGATGAGGTTCTTCTGGCTTCCACTATCAACAATAAAATGCAGCGAGGTCCCTTTCATCCACATCTGTGAATGAAAAATGTGCTCCCCCTCTTCAGGATCTGTTTGTTCTTCTAGTTGAATTGTTTCGGTCGCAACAATAGCACTAGGGTCTGCGTCGATGATCTCTCTTTTACCAGTATTTTCATAATCATATTCTAAATCAGTGTTTGGATCCTTGTCTCTGATATCGGCTACCAATGATTGTTTTGAGCGACATTCATCGGTGTTGCGCTAGGGGATTTTGTGGAAATCGCACCATTTTTTGGTGTCCTTCTTTGTCTTCTCGTGACCCTTCTTTTCCTATGGCTTGGAACGGTTTTAGGGGGACTGTTTGTTAGGGACATCTTTTTCATACTTTGGTTGTTGCGGATTTGCATACCCAAACTCTCATTTTTCCTGGTGCTTAAATTTCTACTCGATCTTAAAAACATATCGATAAGCAGCACCGACTAATGAGATGTCCAAAAAATCAATTTCAGTGTGGATGTATCTGTGTAGAGCCCCATGGTATTTCAGAACCAAATGTCATTCGGAGTCTTTGATACCTAGCTTGGTGCACAAGGTATGGAAGGTATTGGTGAACTCCAGAAATCCTTGGCCCCTCTCTTGCTGTAGTATGGTCCATATCATGCACTGGTCCTCATAGTTTCCAATAGGGTAATATTGTTCCTTTACCGCATCCACAAAAAAATCCCAAGTGGGCTCGACACCATATATTCCAGAATCCTCTATGGAACTTTTCTCCCAGTAAGTTTCCCACCAATGTTTGACATGGGGGAGAGATTTAAGGAGTGTGAAGGTGATATTTTCCCTGTCGGAAAAATTATGAACAGAGAAATAACTTTCTAACATATTTAACCATTTGTCAAGGTACAGGTTAACAACATGGCGTCTCCACATATATGGTTGGCCCAAGAGAACATCACAGATATCCAATGGGGAAACATCACATAATACCTCATCCCTAAAGGGATGGATGTCATATGACAATCGAAATTGCTGGCTGACACGAATATCTCGTCCTTGGTGAAGCCAACTGATGTTGTATGGATGCAGGTGTGGTGTTGTCAACAATCTCAATTGTTTGACAACCTCTGTTGAGATGAGGTTCTTCTGGCTTCCACTATCAACAATAAAATGCAGTGGGGTCCCCTTCAACCAAATCTATGAATGAAAAAGGTGCTCCCCCTCTTCAGGATCTGTTGGTTCTTCTGGTTGAATTGTTGTGGTCACGACAATAGCAGTGGGGTCTGCATCGATGATCTGTCTTTTACCAGTATTTTCAGAATCAGATTCTGAATCAGGGTTTGGCTCCTTGTCTTTGATGTCAACCACCAATGACTATTTTGAGCGACATTCATTGGTGTTGTGCCAGGGGATTTTTTGGAAATCGCATCATTTTTTGGTTTCCTTTTTAGTCTTCTCATGACCCTTCTTTTCCCGTGGCTTGGACTGGTGTTTGCATATTTGCAGACCCGAACTCCCATTTTTTTTGGTGCTTAAATTTCTACTCGATTTTAACAACATATCGATAAGCAACACCGAGTGATGAGATGTCTAGAAAATCAATTTCAGTTTGTATGTATCTATGTAGAGCCACATGGTATTTCAGAACCAAATGTTGTTCGGAGTCTTTGATACCCAACTTGGTGCGCAAGGTATGAAAGGTATTGGTGAAATCCGGAACTGCTTATCCCCTCTCCTGGTGTAGTGTGGTCCATCTCATGTACTAATCCTCATAGTTGCCAACAGGGTAATAATGTTCCTTTACCACATCCACAAAAAAATCCCAAGTGGGCTCGGCCCCATATATTCCAAACTCCTCTCTGGAACTTTTTTCCCAGTAATTTTCCCAACAATGTTTGACATGGGGGATATCTTTAAGGAGTGCGAAGGTGATCTTATCCCTGTCAGAAAAATTATGAACAGAGAAATAACCTTCTAACAGATTTAACTATTTGTCTAGGGCATCCGCATCTATCTGACCTTCAAATATGGGAATATCAAAATTAACCTGTACCTTGAAAGGAGAGGTGCTTCCAAAGTGGTTTTTTGATGAAGATGCGGCTGTTGCTATTGGCAGGAATTGAAGGATGTGGAAAAAATTCTCCATCATTTCGTCGCTCTGTCGCGTGAGAGCTTGCTGAAGCAACATATTGATAGGATCGTCTGCTCTTTCATTTTTCTTTTCTTCTACCATGGAGGGTTTCTTGGGAGTGAGAGCAATGTTTTTCAAGAGAGACAAGATCGATACCCAACTTGTTATACTCGTACCTCATCGGGGACATGCACTGAAAAAAAATGATCAAGAGTAGCTTGCTCTGATACCACTGATCCAGATTATTTTCGGCACAAAATGAGAGCGGAGATATAATAAAGAAATGCACAGAGATATTGCGGATATCCAATAATATAACAAAAATGTATCATAGATGCAACCATAAACACATATATACATTAATACATGATTTCTATTAATGAAATAAATGTACAGAGACTGTAAAAATACAGAGTGAAAGACTCGCTAGAATGGTGGCATCTTATCTCTGAGAAGAGATGTGACGGCTACTCACATTCGCAAGAAGATGATTACAATGAGGCTCTGAAGGCCTTTTTACAATAAGCAGAAATTTCAAAAACCCTAGACATCCAAAAACCTAACCCTACGAGATGAAGCACCAAAAGTCATGTGGGCCTCGTTTGGGTAAGTTAGTACATCAACTTCTCAGGGTTGTAACTTTTGCATACGATCTCCGTTTCAGGCGTATGATAGCCCGTTGGAAAGGTATAATTGAGGAGATTCATTTTAGCCAAAATATTGAAGGAAATTAGATATTGCAAATATGTTTTCCCAAAAAACATCATTTAGGGCCTCAAAATGGCCTTGAAAGTTAAAACCTGCTAAAAATAGTAAATTACCAAAATTCCGAAAAAATTGTTTTGAGCTAGTTGGAAAAGGTGGGTGGCCACCGACATCCACCTGGATCAATCCTCCATCCTTAGGAAGCAATGGTCTCCATTTTCGGGGGAGAGGAAAAAGTGTTTGTTGAATCTGCATCTTGGTGAGCTGCTTGCCTTGCTGGAGACGTTGCGCTGCTCAGTTTGTGGAAGTCTCTCGTGAACCTGTTGAAGCTGAGGCTATTAAACAAGTCGATCTACATGAGAGGATGTTTTGCAGAAGGAATATATGTTCTTTGCTGCAATATTTTTGACCTACTTCTGTTGGATAAAAGGTGCTTGGGTCGAGGCTGTAGTGGTTGCAGTATCCGTCTGTTCACCTTTTGTACAGATTGTGAAGAAGCTGAATTTTGTAGTATGAGATACTACCTTGCGACACTGTTTATGTGGAACCGTAGTCGGAACTACCTCTGGTATTCTATAGAGACGACCCCCCAGAGAAACAATGACACTGTGGGGTCGAGACTCATAAACAACATGGCATCTCCATATATATGGTTGGCCCAAGAGAACATCACCGACATCAAGTGGGGAAACATCACATAATACCTCATCCTTGAAGGGCTGGATTCCATATGACAATCGACACTGCTGGCTGACATGAAGATCGTGTCCTTGGCGAAGCCACTCGATGTTGTATGGATGCGGGTGTGGTGTTGTCGAGAATCCCAACTATTTGACAACCTCTGTTTAGATGAGGTTCTTCTGGCTTCCGCTATCAACAATAAAATGCAGCAGGGTCCCCTTCAACCACATCTATGAATGAAAAAGGCGCTCCCCCTCTTCAAGATCTGTAGGTTCTTCTAGTTGAATTGCTGCGGTTGCGACATTAGTTGTGGGGTCTGCGTCGATGATCTGTCTTTTACCAGTATTTTCAGAATCAGATTCTAAATCAGGGTTTGGCTCCTTATCTTTGATCTCGACCACCAATGACTGTTTTGAGTGACATTCATCGGTGTTGTGCCAGGGGATTTTTTGGAAATCGCACCATTTTTCGGTGTCCTTCTTTGTATTCCTGTGATCCTTATTTTCCTGTGGCTTGGATTGGTTTTCAGGACACTGTTTGTTAGGGCCGTCTTTGTCATACTTTGGTTGTTGCAGATTTGTAGACCCGAACTCCCATTTTTTCTGGTGCCTAAATTTCTTCTTGATTTTAACAACATACCGATAAGAAAAACTGAGTGATGAAATGTCTAGAAAATCCATTTCAGTTTGGATGTATCTTTGTAGAGCCCCATAGTATTTCAGAACCAAATGTCATTCAGAGTCTTTGATACCCAGCTTGGTGCACAAGGTATGGAAGGTATTGGTGAACTCTGGAACTGCTTGGCCCCTCTCTTGTCGTAGTGTGGTCCTTCTCATGTACTGGTCCTCATAGTTACCAACAGGGTAATACTGTTCCTTTGCTGCATCCACAAAAAAATCCCAAGTGGGCTTGGCCCCATATATTCCAGACTCCTCTGTGGAAATTTTCTCCCAGTAAGTTTCCCACCAATGTTTGACATGGGGGAGATCTTTAAGGAGTGGGAAGGTGATCTTTTCCCTGTCAAAAAAATTATGAACAGATAAATAACATTCTAACAGATTTAACCATTTGTCTAGGGCATCCGCATCTATCTGACCTTCAGATACAAGAATATCAAAATTAACCTGTACCTTGAAAGGAGAGGTGCTTCCAAAGTGGTTTTTTGATGAAGATGTGGTTGTTGCTATAGGTAGGCATTGAAGGATGTGGGAACATTTCTCTATGATTTAGTCCCTCTGTCACGTGAGAGCTTGCTCAAGCAACAGATTGATAGGATCGTCTGCTCTGTCGTTTTTCTTTTCTTCCGCCATGGAGGGGTTCTTGGGTGTGCGAGAGCAATTGTTTTCAAGAGAGACAAGATCGAGACCCAACTTGTTATACACGGACCTCATCGGGGACATGCACTGAAAAAAAAATGATCAAGAGCAGCCTGCTCTAATACCACTGATCCAAATTATTTTCGGCACAAAATGAGAGAGGATATATAATAAAGAAATGCACAGAGATATCATGGATATCCAATAATATAACAGAAATGTATCAGAGATGCAACCATAAACACAGATATATAGTAATACACGATTTCTATTAATGAAATAAATGTACAGAGACTGTAAAAATACAGAGTGAAAGACTTGCCAGAATGGTGACAACTTATCTCTGAGAAGAGATGTGACGACTACTCACATTCACAAGAATATGATTACAATGAGGTTCTGAAGGAATTTTTACAATAAGAAGGAATGAAAAAAACCCTAGACATCAAAAAACCTAAGCCTACGAGATGAAGCGCCAAAAGTCATGTGGGCCCTGTTTGGGTAAGTTAGTACATCAACTTCCTGGAGTCGTAACTTTTGCATACGATCTTCGTTTTAGGTGTATGATAGCCTGTTGGAAAGGTATCGTCAAGGAGATTCATTTTATCCACAATATTGAAGAAACTTAGATATTTAAAACCTTTTTTTTCCCAAAAAACATCATTTAGGGCCTCAAAATGGTCTCGGAAGTTAAAACCTGCTAAAATTAGTAAATTACCAAAATTGCCATAAAATTGTTTTGAGTGAGTTGGAAAAGGTGGGTGGCCACCGATATCCACCTGGATCAATTCTACCTCCTTAGGAAGAAATTTTCTCCATTGCATTGAGTGCCCAGGGGAGAGGAAAAAACATTTGTTGAATCTGCATCTTGGTGAGTTGCTTGCCTTGCTGGAGACGTCGCGTTGCTCAGTTTGTGAAAGTTTGTCACGAACTTGTTGAGGATGAGGCTATTCAACAAGTCGAGATACATGAGAGGACGTTGTGCAAAAGGAATCTGTGCGCTTTGCTACAATCTTGTCGACCTGCTTCTGTTGGATAGAAGGTGCTTGGGTCGAGGCTGTAGTGGTTGCAGTATCCTTCTGTTCACCTTTTGAACAGATTGTGAAGAAGCTGAATTTTGTAGTATGAGATACTACCTTGTGACACTGTTTATTTGGAACAGTAGTTGGAACTACCTATGGTATTCTGTAGAGTGACCTCCCACAGAAATAATGACACTGCGGGGTCGAGAGTCATAAACAACATGGAGTCTCCACATATATGGCTGGCCTAAGAGAACATCAGAGACATCCAGTGGGGCAACATCACATAATACCTCATCCTTGAAGGGTTGGATGTCGTATGACAATCGACACTGCTGGCTGACACGAAGATATCATCCTTGGCAAAGCCACCCGATGTTGTATGGATGCGGGTATGGTTTTTTCGACAATCCCAACTGTTTGATGACCTCTATTGAGATGAGGTTCTTCTGGCTTCCACTATCAACAATAAAATGCAGTGGGGTCCCCTTCACCCACTTTTGCATACGATCTTCGTTTTAGGCATATGATAGGTCGTTGGAAAGGTATCATCGAGGAGATTCATTTTTCCGCAATATCGAAGAAACTTCTATATTGCAAACCTGTTTTTCCAAAAAAAACATCATTTAGGGCCTCAAAATGGTCCTGGAAGTTAAACCTGCTAAAAATAGTAAATTACCAAAATTGCTAGAAAACTGTTTTGAGCCAGTTGCAAAAGGTGGGTGGCCACTGATATCCACCTGGATCAAATTCACAGTACCACTTAAATACACAAGATATGCGATTACTTATCTATTACAGGTGGTAGCCAACTAATTGATTGTGGGTGGTCTTCCTTCCACCCGACCATAGGCTCAGAGGCATTCATTCTTAGTACTCTAGCCACCCCTGTGCCAAGCCATGATATCACCAAGGAACTCTTGCAGTTCTCAAGGACTCTTTATCTATTTCATCTTCTGCTCGGGTTCTGTTCTCTGCAAACTTTCAAATATTTTCTTCTCTTTTATGGCATTGACGAGGTTTATCAGATGCTCACTCAACATCAAGTTCGCGACCTTCTGTTCATTCCCTGCTAGAGATCTCTGCACCTTCTCCTTATCGATTTGTATCTCTTTCTTCCAGGATGGTTCTCAACCCATCTTGTTCCTTATGTTAGAAGGGAACTCTGGTTAGCTTGGTTAGTCATACCCAGTGGTACTTCGGGCTGACATTTTGCAGTTTTGGCCATGCTTCCATTCATGGGGGTGGTTGATAATTCAACCACTGGTCCTTTCTTCATTAACTGATTTCTCTCATTGGGATCTGAAGGAGGTTTATTATCCTCATCAAGGGAATTTGGGTTTATTTGATATAATGACCCTCCCTTATATTTTTCACATTCTTTCCTCTAGTGATATCATGGCCAATACTTTCAAGGCTTCACCCCCACAGTCATTTATTGACAACTCAAACAATAATACATTTACATTGTCCACATGCCTTAGCATGGTAATCCTATTTTATGATTAATTACAAGCTGGGGGAAACATGGGTGTTACAATTCCCTCCCCCTTAAAGGAACACCGTCCTCGGTGTTCTTTCTCAATACACCTGTCATGCCTTTCTCATTCAACTGTTTCAAAAATATTGATCCTTCTTCCTCGGTCAGGTATTTTTTTAGACCTTTAATATTAGTCACCTACTTTCAATCATTCTTGGACAACAAGCATGTTAATCATAGTCTTATGTGAAAACATTGCATAAAAAAAAAAATCTAGGAAAATTTCATAATCTTAGCACAACAATTATTTGCACAGTTTGTGGATTTGTATCCACATGGTTATTTTGTTGTCCAGGATCATTGTTTTTCCTTGACATACCCATTGGGTGCATGATCCAAATCAATAGTTTACAAGAAATATTAAGGCTTCATCTTCCTTGCGGTCACTCACTCTCCAGGCCCAGTCTCAGGCATCCCCTTATTTGCTATACAGTCCCTCAGGTGATCCATCTTGCCTTGCCAAGGTTTTCTTGCACATGAAGAACTACCCATTGTGTGCATGATCCTGATCAATAGTTTACAAGAAATATTAAGGTCTCCTCTTCCTTTTGGTCACTAACCCTCTAGGCCTAGGCTCAGGCATCCCCTTCTTCGCTATACAGTCCCTCGGGTGATCCATCTTGCCTTGCCAAGTTTTTCTCACACATAAATAATTCCAGAGACTCTGTCGAGGCATCCTTCAGAATTTCTCTGCCGAGGCATCCCTCTGTCTTGTTTTATCTCAACAAAATATATTCTAGGTGATCATGGCTTACCACAGGGTTCTCATGGCTCAACAATAGCCATTTTGCATGCTTTTACAACTTGACAGCCTTCTGGCTCAGCTGAAGTTAGGGATGAAGGTTACTCTCCTTCTCCCGAATCAATCATAGATAGGGACGAAGGCTACTCTCCTTCTCCCAAGTAAGTCTTTATTTCATGCGATCAGATTATACTCTTTCTCACCCGTATCACAGACATATAAAAATTCATGAGACATCATCATAATTTTTAAATTCAAAATTTTCTTATAAATCTGTGACCCACAGATATCCAAATTCCACATTTTGTTTCCATATTTGTTTCCCACAGGAAATAGATTTCATAATTATGGGACTTTCCTTCCCACAAGAGTTTGGCTCAACAGGCAACTGGTCTTTCTTATGGATTACAATGCTGCCATGTTCAAGACTCCTTTTCTTCTTGCACTTTCAACTTCAATCAACCAAAAAAATTGTTAGTTTCCATGTACATACATTTTTATTGCACCTTCATAACGTCATCACAAACAATTTTAGAATTGTGCATACTAACAATCAAATTCACTTTCTCAAAAAGGAAATACCATTCCTTGCAGTTTGGATCAGTAGGAAATTGGTCTTCCTTATGGGCTTACAATACTGCCATATCCAAGACCCATTTCCTCCTGCAATTTCAGCATTCCTCAGCCAAACAAATTGTTAGTTTTCATGCACATTAACTTTTCAAAATCAAGCATACTAACAGTCCAAGTCATTTTCATCTATTTAAGAATACAAAGAAAAAAGATACATCATCCCTTACCTATGCATAATTTTAGCCTACCAAATTTTTCAGAATGTAATTCAGTTATCAATTGACCATAATGAATGTGCCAACATTCGTGGCCACATTCATACCCAATTCACCTTTGCATTTATTTTAAGTTTCACGCACTTTACGACAAGTACTTTGTCATGGTGCATTGGAGCTTAGCCAAGATTTTCACCATATGGTTTATTGATTCTCATTCATTGTTGCAGCAGGACTATGCTTCCGGCTACAGGATGATCATGATTCCCAACTCAGTACACATGAAACTCAAAAGTTTCACATGAATTCCTTTAATCATTCTTCCTCCATTAATAACCAAGGTTCCAACACTCATGGCCACCCAGATTAGTTTTCCTTCAGTGCTTACTGTCCTCCTTTCTTACTGAAAAATCCATTGTCTGCCATCTTAGGCAACATGTGTTCCCTCAATGCATTCCATGTAGCATGCTATCTATGAGCACTTTTGTTTTCAATCGTTCCTTGATTGGTCCATGTATTCATGACATATCATTTCATGAATTCTTCTGAGGGTTACAATCAATCCTTACTACCAGAGGTTCACACCTCCATCATTCAAGTTCTCCTTCCTGAATCATACCCTACTTGGGTATCCAAGGCATACAACTGTCTTTCAACGTTTCATACATAAGATTAAGACCGTAAAACATTTCAGAAGGGATTCTTACCCAATCCATTCATACCTTGTGCCACATATGCATGAACATTTTTATACTGGTTCTGGCTACTAGCACACCCCTCTGATATTACCCCATTAGTGGTGCTCCATGGGAACTGTTAAAGTCCTTTCAACAATCTTTCAACAAGAACCTTCGCATAGTCATCCTCTGATTGAGGTTGTGCATTATTGGCAACTGCCTTTCTCAATAGTTCCAATCTATTTCTTTCTATACATGACATACATCATAAACACATTAGTCGTCATGTAAATTAAAAATGAAAGTACCATAGCATTTAAATTAAAAAAACATTTTCAGACATGTTCTAGCATATCTGTATGCACTTCATCACATTATCCTTAATGTTTTCATGAGTGCAACACAATAGTTCTCAATCGTTTCTACAATAATACAACCATCATCACTATGGTGTCAAAACATTTACTTTCATTAGTGTACTAGCTTTCTCATCCCAGAGAAAAACATAATACACAACAGAAAAGAATTGAGGGCTCTCCCCTTCTTCAAATTCTTTGTACATTGCCTGGGAATTTTCATCCCAGTTGAGTTATTTCTAAGGCCTCACTGTCTTTTCTCTGCTTTTGCAATTTACTCCCTGTTGGGATCTTCCTGCTCTTTTCCTTGAGCAGCCTTGGTTAGGCCTCGCCCTAACCTTTTTGGAATACAACAACATTCTTTAATAACAAACTTTTGTTCATAATGGATCATGAACTTGTGCATCCTGCACATTACCATTCGGTTATCAAAATGGTCAATACTCATTTATTAGTCTTCTATTCATTACATGATGTTTTTCAAAATGTAATCTAGGATTATGGTATCTATCTATCTATCTATCTATATATATATATATATAAAAGCTTGTGGCTCACTTCTTAATTCTCAGCAGTCATTAAGATTGTGACTTTGTTTTCTCGACAGAGTCTTCATACAGTTCCTCCACAAGGAACTCCTTCAGCATGCAACTTCCTCATTGCATATCCATCACTATTTGTGATGGCCTCAACCTTGAGTTATCTTCAGCAGTTTACCAAATATGCCATAAGGAATATAAACATACATCTTTGTCATGTCCCAAATTATGTATCCATACATATTCTGGTTTTTTTAACTTACATACATGATGTACTTAGCCATATTCATAGTCCTAAACCTGTCTGTAGCGGTCATAGGTATGTTTCACAGCCCACCTACATCTCTACCTTTAAGATCAGTCAACTCAGGATAGTTCACAATTCTTCTCATGTGATTCTGAAAGGAATAATCACTTGTCTCTTATTATGACAACAAAGCATCTTTGCTCATTTACCCTTTTTATCTAATTATATTAGTATTTCCTAAGGAAAGGGAATACATTCCCCCTCAAGATTTTATTTGGAACCGAACTTTCATGACTCTTCAGAATGGAGTTAGCCATGCATCCATAGTATTCACTTATTCTGGACAAGAGAAATTCTTGCTTTGTATTTCACTCATTAGGGAAACCATATTGTATCTATAACTATATTCTTTCATCATTAGTGTCCTTTAGTTTGAGATTTCAGTCACTTACAAGACTAATCTCACAGTCATATCTCGTATTGATGTTGCCTTTTCTCAAGGAAATAACCAACCAGGGTCACTTTCCTCTTTATGCAACAACGTATAACAAGAAAACCTTCTTTCCTCAACGTCCATAGGGTTTTACCCATCTCACTTTTCTATGGTCATAAGGAGTTATATACTTCGATTTTAATATAAAGCAATAACTATAACTGTAAAGGATCCTACCTGATCCTATCAGATTCCTTTAAGCCCACATAGTTATTAACCATTATATAATCCACCATCACCAGTGCCTGAAGTTCCAACTTCCCATGCTTATAAGCAGTGTTACGAACACCAGGTCATCCATCCTTTGGGCTTCAACTACTCTTGACAAAAACCTGCCACCTTCAGCTATCCACATTCAAGTATTATTATAAATCTTAATTAGAATATCCCTACTCCGGTAAGAGTAGTTATCACTTTGACAAAGGGCTAAAGAAATTCTTCTGCTGAAATTCAATAAGAATTCCCAAAATCACAGATTCAATCTGTCGTTCTTCTCCTCAAGGAGTAAATGAAGATAAAAATACCTCCTTACATGACTCGTACATGAGCCCAAGCAGGAAAAGTGTTGTAACCATGCTCCGATACCAATTTGTAACACACCCACGACGGGGCATAATTTTTTTTTCTTTTCTTAACGGACAAAATATCCATTCATGGTTTCTAATTTGGAAAGTCCGAGAACCAGTCCGACCACCTGGAGCCAAACAAATATCTGAGGCCTTGATTTTCTCATTCTGTAATTAAACACAGAACCTTTCGGCTTCTTGGTGCAGGTTTTATGGCACCCACGACCTTCCCTTTCGCTCCCTTGCAAAATCTCAGAGTATTGGATGTTAGCTCATTTTCTAGATAAGCCCCCTCTTGATGTGACCATGTGCGATGACCTTAGGGGACCACGTGATTGTGGACGCGGCCAAAGGTGGTTTGAATCAAAATGCTTTTCGGCCCGCAATTCTCCTCGAGCCTCCATGTGTCCTCTTTTTAAATCCATGGTTTGAATTGCGGATCGCCCTCAACTTTTTAATGTCCGTGCAACTCCTATCCCCGTAATGTTATGGGACCATCGATATCTGATATTTGAAGGTACTTCAAAAACTGGTGGGTTCAGATCTTCCCCTCTCATACCTATGGATCATATCTAACCCCTTGCAAAATCAACGAACTATATCTCCTTTGTGATTTTGGGTTTTAGGAGTTTCAACTCTCAAAACCCTGCTCTCTTCCACACTTCAATATTTTGAGTTGACGATCTGCGGACACCTTTCCTCCTAATCAAAAACCCTTCCTTTACTTTGGGTGGTTGGCCTTTCAACTAGATCAACGATCCTGCCTTTACTTCAGGTGGTTTACCTTTCAACTGGATCAATGGTCCTGTGGCCCTTTTCTCGATCAACGATTGAGATCCCCTTCGGGTTTCAGACTATGAGATCTCAAAATATCAAGCTTCACCCTTTTTCCCAATGGATTTTATCTAGAGGCTATAATCCACTGACATGTGTCCTAACAATTGAGGATTACTTCAGGTCTTTACTCGGAGTCCACATATTTTCTCTACATCTCCCTTAGATCAGACGGCTACGAATTACTTCAGATATTTATCCAGAGTTATCATATTTTCTCCATGTCTTCCTTGGATCTGATGGATTAGATCCACTTTGGGTTACCCAATGCTTGATATCCACTTTGAACGATCTGACGATCGACGTTTACTTCAGGTCTTCACCCATAATCCACAATTCACGCCACCTTTCCTCTAGACCTGATGGTTCATATCTACTTAGGATGATATGACGATTGACGTTTAATTCGGGCCTTCACTCAGAATCCACAGATTCATGCCACCTATCCTCTAGACCTGATGGTTCATATCTACTTTGGACGATATAACGATTGATGTTTACTTCGGGTCTTCACCCAGGGACAACAAATCTCTACCATGTGTCTCTTTTGATTCGACGACTGAGATTTACTTCGGGACTTCAGGAAATTGACAAGTCCACTCTCCTGTGCACCTTCAGAGGTTTAGACCTCGTGCACTTTCCTTGGGATCCAACGGTTGTTGGTTCTCATGCTCAGATCTGACAGTCCAGATCTGATCTCCTCTATGCTCGTTCCTCATTGTCTGGACTCTAATTTGACGGTCCAGGTTCTTCACATTGCTCGATCCAACGACCACTGTTGCTCCTCCTCCTAAGCTTTCTCTTTCTTCTCTAACTTGGAAGATTTCAAATGTTTCAAAGGCTTCACCTTTGAACTTCCTCTTGCAAGCCCTGTGATGTTGGGTCTCATCTGCACTTCTGAAAATGTTATCTCTCCCAAGATTCAGGACTTGGAACAAGTCCACCTCTTGTGCCCTCTTAGCACTATCTCTTCTGAGATTCAACTGCTCAGACCTCGAAGGTCTCTGTCCCTTCTATTCCTCAAAGGGATATATGTGCCTTCCTGGCAATGTTCGCTCAAGCACTCCTTACTGAGCTGTAGAGTGTTCAGTAACTTTGTGAGGGTCATCTAAGTGCTCTGTAACTTCGCCTTCAGGGTCTGGGTCATTCCAACATGTGACTCTCCTGAGGCATGGACTCTGAATCTCATACATCGAATGTTCGAGAAGGATCCCAACGAATCCAGAGATCCACGCTCCAGATTAACTTTGGGACTTCGGGGATTTTTACTTCCCTTATGATGAACTCACAATTCACCGAACTCACAAAGTCTGGAGGACTCAAGGGGTTAATTCCCACACTCCTTTCTGTATCCAACGATCAAAATAGACCTTGGCTCTTTCTGAATAGTTTCTCGTTCGGTCATCATCTGAAAAAATGAGCCTTCCCTTTCGATACTTCAATATTGCTACTCTTACCGAGATTTGTTAGCTCTGGAAGGCTTAATATCTTTGTTCTCTTTCTCTTGGATGTAACACTTGGAAGAATCCTTCCGCACACCCCTTACATTCATTCCTCAACTCTAGGACTTAAGTGGTTCTCAGTCTCTGTTTGCCTCACAGAGAGCCTGTGCATACGTTCACTATCTCTCCTGAGATTCAACAGACTCTGTCATCCAAGGGACTTAGAATGAATAGGAAGTTCGATATGCGTACATGAAACTATGCCCAAGGCCGTCGAACTCACAATTCGTGGCTCTATCTTAACCCCCCACATGACGCAAGAATTTACGAGTATAAAACATATCCCATCCATAGAATTTCCTACTTGCCTAATTATACAATGAAGAAGACACCAAAACGGGATGATGTATAAATCATTAAGCAAACATATCTATCCTTGCAACATTCATAGAATATCCAACTTTAATTCATAGTACCACTTAAATACACAAGATATGCGATTACTTATCTATTACAGGTGGTAGCCAACTAACTGACTGTGGATGTTCATCCTTCCACCCGACCATAGGCTCAGAGAAATTCATTCTTAGCACTCTATCCACCCCCATGCCAAGCCATGATATCACCCGGGAACTCTTGCAGTTCTCAAGGACTCTTTCTATGTTTCAGCTTTTGCTCGGGTTCTGTTCTCTGCAAACTTTTAGAGATTTTCTTCTATGTTATGGCCTCGACAAGGTTTATCATATTCTCACTCAACATCAAGCTCGTGAACTTCTGTTCATTCCCCGCTGGAGAGCTCTGCGCCTTCTCCTTATCTTATTTTATCTCTTTCTTCCAGGATGGTTCTCGACCCATCCTGTTCCTTTTTTCAGAAGGGAACTCTGATCAGCTTGGCCTGTCATACCCAGTGGTACTTCGGGCTCACATTCTACAGTTTTGGTCATGCTTCCATTCATGGGAGTGGTTGATAATTCAACCACTGGTCCTTTCTTCATTAACTGATTTCTCTCCTTGGGATCCGAAGGAGGTTTATTATCCTCATCAAGGGAATTTGGGGTTATTTGATATAATGACCCTCCCTTATAGTTTTCACATTCTGTCCTATAGTGATATCATGGCCAGTACTTTCAAGGCTTCACCCCCATAGTCAGTTATTGTCAATTGAAACAATAATATATTTACATTGTCCACATGCCTTAGCATGGTAATCCTATTTTATGATTAATTACAAGCTGGGGGAAACAAGGGTGTTACAGGAAAACCCTAGATGCATAGGAAGGTGCCCGAGCTCTGATTTGTCCTTATTAGAAATATATTGTATGTGTATGCATAAGTAAACCATCCTTGCAAAACAATATTACAACATTAGTAACATAACACATTTTATTGCATGGTATAAAATGAAGCATCATTGAAGTATATATCCATGAAAACAAGGATTAATTCATTTCCTCTTTGAGTCCTAGATAAACCGAAGACAAAATCCATACTTACATTTTTCCAAGGTTTCTTTGGTATAGGTAATGGTGTATATAAACATGTATTATGGTTTCTCCCTTTTTCTCACTTGAAAGTCCTACAATATTCGAAAAAATTCTTAGTTTCTTTACTAATGTTTAGCAAAAAATATCTTTCATCTACCAATGAATTGGTATTTTCTACTCTAAAGTGATCACCCAAAACTCAACTATGCAATTCTTTGATAAATTTTTCTCTCAATGAAATTGTGAGATGTCCAATTTACAATCTCTTCACTTTGATCAATATATATAGCATCTTCATTTTTATAAATGTTATACAATTATGCAACATTGAAAATTGGTGAGATATCCTTCTCATTTGAAAATTCTAACATATAAGCATTGTTAGAAATATTTCTAAGGATTTTAGAAGCTCCTAATTTTTATACTTTAACTTGTTGTAAGTGCCTCTTCGAAAATTTTCATTCCTTTTGCATGCCATCATTGAATTCACTTTCTCAAAAACCTTGACTCTTCTATTCACATCATCTCTCACCTTTTACTTATCATTACTCTACTATAACTATACTTTGACATATTCATGATGTCCTTCATATACTTGCCAATTTAAAAAAAAAAAAACACTCTTTTAATGTTTTACTTCAGGAACATTCCCAAATTGACGATACATTCAGGAAATATCCATGTACTATCCGGATGGAGTTTAACTAGTAGATCTATTCACATAATTATTATAGGAAAATTCAACTTGATCTATAACCAAATGCCATTGACTTGGTTTGTCTCCCAACAAACACCTCAACAAGTTATCAAGGATTTTGTTTACAAATTTAGTTTGACCATATGTTTGAGGATGGTATGAAGAACTCCATAACTCATTTTTTTCCACAAGGCCTTAGAAAAAGGACCTAAGAATCTAGTATCTATATCCAAAGTGAGACTTCTAGGAAACCCATTTAGCTTCACAATATTCTTGTAAAACAATATCACTTTTTTTTTTAAATGGGGGGATTTATATATTAAAAAGGCCATGCCTAATGGGAGAGTACAATCTTCAGAATCATTAGTTTTCTAGCTATACTATGGTAAAAAAGAACCAAAATTTTGAGGTTGGATTTTTAAACCAAGCCCAATAATTCCCTAGATTCAAGATTACTAATTCATGATAGAAAGAATATATCCTTACAATTTGATTACATAAGAAAATAAAGAAGAACAACATAGTTAACATACATGCTAATCTATCTCATTACTATATACAATGTTATCCAAGGTTTGCAGAGAACCCCATGATATTCCTAATTCCACTTCTTTCTCTCTATGATTTATGTTTGATTTCCTTCCTCATGTTAAAGGTAGAGAAGTACATGGATTCTTATTTAATATTTCATTGAAGGAGGGAGATTTAGGATCTTCTCCCTCCCATGCATCACCAATATCCTCTCCCACTGAAGGATTTTCATGGGGAGCATCTAAAACCCCAATTGGTGGCCTATCCACAGGTTATAGAACTGGATCCTTCTCATGCAAAGAAGAACTACCCCTGAGTGAGGCCTCATTTCTTTTAGCTGTTTTTTCTTATTTCTTTTGATCTTTTATTGGTTGCTCGTGTTTGTTCTCTAAGCTATTCTACTAAGGAGCTTCCTCCATAGACCCATCTATTTTGACATCTTGAGATTTCAAAGCTTCAAATATATTATTGGAGGGAATAGATGGGAGATCTTGATACCTATGGTCAGGCTAATCCCCCTTGGGTTGTTGGTTCTTATGATTTATTGAAACATGTTTGAATCCTTGGTTTGTGTTATTTTGCAATGGTTGAGTTTCATGAGCTTTAGGGTAAGTTTTGGGTGAAATGACCATACTCATGACAAATGTTACATTTGAAAGGAACCTCCTCATATTCAAGGGCCTAAAGATGACTCCAACGATCCATATTGATTTGAATCACCTATGGTAGTCCCTTTGAAAAATCCATGTCCACACATATTATGATGCACGTGTAAATATTTCCCTTAGGTTCATAATGGGTTATAAATAGACCTAGATTATTTCCAATGGATTTGAAGGTTACTTCACCCTAGAAAATAAGAAGGAGGCGTGGAAGTCTAATCCAAATAGGAACATAAGATATCTCCATGTTTGTGTTAAAGTTGAATGTCCAAGGGGAAATAAATATTCCTTTGGAACTCATGAAGTAAGGGCCAGATCTAAAGATAAGGTTCCAATATTCAATAGTTTTAAAAGGAAATAAAAAAAAATTACCACAATAAAAAGAAAAGGGGTCTTACTTAGGACAATTCTTGTAAATCCTTTCTAGAACAATTTCAGGACTAGGCCAAAGGCCTAAAAACTTACCAATTAAACCACACTCATACAAAATGATAGAGTTCTAATTTTACACAAAGTGACCCAAGTCCAGACTGGGGATAGATTCATGCCTTTTGGAAAATATGCCCTTATTAGAGGAATGGGGAGGCCCACCCATGTTTCTTCAAAAAAAAACATATGGCCCACAATAAACAAGGACTGGAAAGAAACTGATCACGACCATCAGAAAACCACTACTCACGCACCTCCAAACTTGAGTGTCACATAGAGAAGCAACTAGGGACAAGGGTGTCAACAGGAGAAAACCCTAGATGTAGAGGAAGGTTCCTGAGCTCCAACTCCACCTTATTAGGAATATATTGTATGTGTATGCACAAGTAAACCATCCTTGGAAAACAATATTACAACATTAGTAACATAAATCATTTTATTGCATGGTATAAAATGAAGCATCATTGAAGTATATATCCATGACAACAAAGATTAAGTCATTTCCTCTTTGTGTCCTAGATAAACTAAATACAAAATCCATACTTACATTTTCCCAAGGTTTTTTTGGTATAGGTAATGGTGTATATAAACATGTATTATGGCTTCTCCCTTTTGCTCACTTGAAAATCCTACAATCTTCAACAACTTCTTAGTTTCTTTACTAATGTTTAACAAAAAAAAATACCTTTCATCTACCAATGACCTAGTATTTTCTACTCTAAAGTGATCACCCAAACTCAACTATGCAATTCTTTGACGAAGTTTTCTCTCAATGCAATTCAATGAACTTAATGAAAATCCAAGAATGGGATAATGTCCATACTCCATGGATAAGCACAATCTTCCATGCCTATGAAAAATAAGTATTATATGAATACAAGTTTTTGGTGTTATCCAAATGAATAAATTTAACATATAGTGCTCAACAACATCACCAATATACTTAATGCATTAAGAACTTTGTTAGGTTTTCCAAGATATTTGCTTCGAAACAAATGCATAACTCTATGAAAACTATACCCATTTTGAAGTCTCATGGGGGTTTACTTACTAAAATATGTTAAAAAAACATGCATTCATGTACCTATAAATATAACCCCTATTTTTATAATTACAAAGTACTTATGTTATTTTTGTAGTCCCTTTATGGTAGATTTATTTTTAATTATTAATAGTTGTTTATAAAAAATTATCACATTTTATTAAGAAATCATCAATAAGTAAAAACAATTTCTCTTAATATATTATCTTAAAGTACTCTACTTCAATTGTTTTTTCCAATAAAATAATTTGCAAATTCTATTTCTTTGTAGACAAAAATTAAATTATTTTGGTGCTCAAAGAACAATATTAAAAGGTAAGTATATATGCAAATGACACTTACACGAGTATAGACATAGATTTCACTTAATAGAGAAAAAATACATAATGAATATACATGTCATTTCTGGCCCTTTAAAACATAATCCTGAATCCATCACTTTTTCCCTTTTCTTTTTACCCTATTTCCATCCACCTAATGAAGGAGCTACAATAACTAATTGTAAGTCAGAATATGAGAGACTATGATTTGTAGAAGGAAATGGTTCCTTATTTGAATTAGAGGTATTGGTTTCATGTTGTCTCCTTGTTCCACCTAAATACCCTTTAGGTACAAATACCTCACTTGAGGAGGAAATTACTATATCCATGTATTCCATTACATCCTCTAGGAAGGATTGGATTCCCAATTGACATTATGGTTTCTAATTTACTTCATTTTTATCACCATAATTATGTGGCACAAGAAGTTGCTAGCTCACCTCATTCTGATATCCAACATTATTTGCAAAATTCCATCACTTTTATTTTGATTTGGTTCCCTTTTTCCTAGGGGGATGAACTCTAGCATGAGTACATGCAACTTGTAGATGTCTTAGGATTTGATATATTCAACATATAAATGACATGTTCTACTAATACAAGACCTGGGTATATTGATATTTTTTCCCCATTTGAGGACAATTGTGTCTTGAAGACCCTTATTAAGGTCTATCTCAACACAATAGTGAGCATATGTATACAAAACTCCTATAGCTATCTCAATATTTTATTTTATATAAGTTCTTGAAGAATTCTTGGTATCCTCAAAAGATGATAAATGCCATAAATGTAATGGTAAATTGGAAAGGAAAAACCAAACTTGTATTCTAGTAACTAACGTAGACTTCAGGTCAAAATCTAGGAACCAAGAGGTTATAAAAAGTCCCATACTTTCTAAAAACAAGGGACATTCCTCAAAAACTTTTTGATAATAAACATGATTGTAAAATTGAACGATAAAAAACCTTTGGATCATAAATAGAGCTCACACCTCATTATCCAACCCGAATGTATCCACTAGTAAAACGTCAATGTAGGAGTCTAATGCCCCATTAAATAGACAACTAAATGTGTATCTTTAATATAGTGAATGTATAAGGGTCACCTCAGGTGATTTGATCTCTACCATTGACACTTCATCAACATGATTCACCATATAAGAACTAGGAGGAGTAGAAGGCTACAAAGCATTTGTAGCGATGTAATTTTTTTTTTTATTTCATCCCTAAAAAACATTGGTATTGAAGTTAAAAGAATCATATTTCCCACCACTCCTCCCCACAATCACAACAAAAAGATAAGGCTTGAATATTTAACAATGTTGTAGTCAAATAGAGGAATTAAGTCCTCAAGTTCTTTACCCCCAAAATTAAATGTTGTTGATCTACAATAATATTTTGTGATAACTCCATTCTTTGCTTGACGTCCACCACATAATCATCATAACTCACCCAAAAAATTAAGGAATTATTGGAAAGTGTCTTTATCATTATATAAAATTTGTTCTTAACATTGTCTGACACTTGAAATGTTTCCTTATAGTCTAGATCTACATCAAAAAATTGTCGAACAATGTTTCATGAAACACTTGATAGGAAAGTTTTGTGTCAAAACTTTGCAGTAAAACATTTTATCAAAGAGTTGACAAGGATCCTTGGAAAAAATACCCTCGGTCTTTGTCTTAATAATAAGAACCTACGATTTCCTGCCAATAGTTCAACCATAGAGATGTTCAAACCAATATAGTGACTTGTATCCTAGGAAAAGAAAAAAATGTTGGTATGAAAACATTTTATGAGCCAAAATTTCTTCAAATAGTTTACATATGTCCTCCTATAAAGGAGAAACATGTGTGCAAAACCAGTGTACAAAAACTTTGCAATCAAACTCTAATGTTATGTAAGAAATGTCAAAATTGTTGGTGCTATTATCAATATTGTGACTGATGAAAATAACATACACACCTGAGTCACTTACAAATGATTCATGATCCATAGCATATTTCTCGACACTAAACAAAAATAGGTCAAAAAATATTGTTGTATCCAAGGAAAAAATAACATATACTAAAACCCTCCAACTCCTATGTGTTTCTTGATTTCTACGTCTCTAACCCCCTTTTCCCTATTATAAAGATGGGAATGATCTCTCTAGATAGAAAAAGGTTGGCAGGTTTGGTAGGCGAGACTTGAGTGAGACACAGGAAAACATAAGATCAGGACCTCCACTTCCATTCTGGTGTATGGTACATGTTCCTTTGCAGGGTTATTAGAAAAATAGTGCAAGAAAAATAATTTCCTACTAAAAGCAAGCCCACAAATTCACTAGACTAGGAGTTCCCATGCTCCAAGAGATGAAGCATCTTGGCATTATAAATGTAAATGGTGAGCATCATATGATCCAACTGAGATAGTAGCTTCTCACCCATATGGAACTTGATGAAGTCCCTCATAACATCATACCTCCACATTTCCATCGCATATTCAAACCTTAAATTTTTGTTTTCTATTATACAAAAGTATATATTTTGAACATTAAATATTCCCTTTATGCACTCACACAATATTTTCTATGTTAGTAGGGTGATCCCCATTTTCATAAATGATATTGAGGATGAAAAACAAAAACTTGGTGTTTATAAATATGTATAAGTTCATTTTTCCAAATATATAAATGCATATAATTATTAGTGAGGAAATCTTCTCATATGTAATATAGAAACACAAAAATGAAGATGAATCATGATGGAATTTGCTTCAAGTAATGGAGTTGTCTTTAGCTATTTTAGTTAAAAGTATCTACTATAGATTTTTTACTCTCCCTTAATATGCACTTCATGAAGCTAAATCTATTCTTGTTGGGATGTGGTAAACACATAAATCTATTTTTGTTAAGATAAATCTATGCTCTCTTTATCTTGATCGATATTCTTGAAAAAATCAGTGCTTCCCACATCAGTTTCTATTCTTGATATAGGTTGAGGTAGGTATTTTTATTTCCTAGTTGTCGAACTGGTGATTCTATGTTCATGTAGTTTTCTTGACCTGCACCCAATCTTCTGAAGAAAAGAATATTATTTGAGTTGATAACTCTTGTTTTTGCATAATATGTAGAATATTTACATTTCTTTTACCCATTACTTTTTCTATAACTATAGGATAGTCTTTGAGTGAGTGATCACCCACTCCACATATATCACAGAATTTTAGGTAAGTTTTATATTTAATGGGATAGTCGAGGCTAACATGGTATTCTTTCAAATAGTTGAAGCAATAAAATCAACCCCGACCACATCCTCTTATAATGCCTCATCTTCCTTGATATCCACCTCTTCCATGACCTTTATATCTATTTCTATCTCCCTAGTCATTGTTTTTTTAGTTTCCTATGTGTGATATAATATAAGAAAATTTTACTTATTTCTCCCATTCAATCGACATTCTTGCATTGAGTGGTTGTTTTCTTCACAAATATGGCACCATTTTGGTCTGGCATTCTTCAAGTTGGGCGGACATTCTATGGTATTGTGATTTGTCAGATATTGAAAAATGTCGCAATAACTTTTGACTTGGACTTGATGGATGTCAGTATCTCTTTCTAGTGCATCATTAAATTTACAGTAGTCTTTTGTATTTCCTTCATTAGAACAAAGGGTGCACCATAGTTCATTTCACTTGATGGTCATGTTCTTTAAAGATTGTTGTAGGATTTCCATATTTTCTTCCAATCTTCTTTCTAGCGGTGAGGAAGTCGATGGTCCATCATCAACTATTCGATGGTCTGTCATCAACTGTTTCTATATGTTGATCATTTTTCAAGGCTTCCTCGCATGTCTGGATGTCAAACATTCTTAATGGTTCTCTGATTTTCTATAGTGATCCTGCAACATACCATTACACCAAGAGATTCTCATCAATGACATGTGGGATATGATTGAGAAGATATTTAAATATTTTTTAATACTCATACACTATTTCTCCTAGTATTTGTTTGATTTATTTAAGTTTCTATGCATTCATGTACTTGACGTATTGAGCCTTAAAGGACATGAGAAAGTTGTGCTTAATTCCCTCTTTTGATCATATTTGATTTTCTATAAAATTCATGAACCAAGTGAGTTCTCTAGCTCATAGTGCCACATTGAGTTGTGCTATCTATTTATCCTCATCTATAACGTCTACATTATCCAAAAAAATTTCACAAATGAACCAATGTTGTTTAGGATCTTCATCTCCCTCATAAATAAGTATGTGGTTTAGACCCATCTTGGATTTATTCAAAGTATTAGAACCAAGAACAATGGAGAGAGTTTGTGTATGTTGATTTATCAAGGAACTTGACTAGGAAGTTGGTCTTAATTCGACTTGTGGAGTCAACTACTTAATGATTGACTCGACTGCCACACTCTATTGTTGTGATTTAGTCGAATTGTGCTCGATAGTATTTCAAATTATTCATTTGTTTGGATTATTGCATCTATCTAGAAAATATTGTCTATATATTCGATGAACCATCTTTCAAAAGGATGCATTAGTTCATTCTCACTATATACTAATTTAGATTTTTCTTCTACGAGTAGTTTGACAGGGGGGGAAAGTCAATGAGATCCTTGATATGGAGGAGTATGTCCTCTACTTGATTTTGATTTATTTATAGAATTTCGATCAAAATTCTATCATGCATGTTTGTATATTCATTTGTTTTGTACCACACCTTGGAAGATTGAGGGTCTATATGAAGCTTTTTGTGGAGGAAGTTTGTTATAGGTGGGATAGCATATTTAATAGGATATCAAATTATTATCGTGTTTCCTAAGTCATCAACATCCATTATTTCTATTGTGTCTACCAATTGGAGGGTGCTACTTCTTACCTTTGTCAGTTGCATACTTATACTCCTCTCAGGAATCATGAAGGCTGCCTCTATTTCCAAATCTATTCTGCTAATGCCAAACTCGGAATGCTCATATTCTCCAGCGATCTACCATTCTTAGGGGTTCTTTCTATTCAAACTCTAGGGATCCCTCACGTTACACATTTATTCTCTCATCTTTTTTCCTCTATCCCACTCCAAATTTTGAATGATGACTGAGGGTTTATGAATCTACATATGTCATGCACAGTCTTCCCCTTGATTCTAGCATATATCCTCTTTTAGTTATCTTCCTCCTTTCTTCTGGAATTATTGTCATCGGTGTGGTTGGCTCCAATTATGGCATCCAACATATCATAAATCCCCCCATCATCAACCTGACTTACTCGAATTCGGTGATGTTAGACAAAAATTCCATGCTCATTTTCATAGGGAAAGGTCCCAGGCTTCACATGTGTCTTTGCTACTAGATTCTAGAAAATCTTCCCAACTGATTTTTGTCTTCTCATAGTTGTAATTTGGTGGTGATGTGATGAGAAGAGGTCATTATTTGACATTATATCTCTCCTTTATCTAATAAGAATTCATGCACCAAATAAGGTACATTTCAAAGGAAACCATCATGAAGATTAGTGTCAAGTTTGTATTTAACTGTATCGATTAACAAACTGCCTTCAATTGCTTATTCTTTAATACAATCTTGAGAAATTATTTCAAACCACTTGTACAGATTTTTTCGAGCTCCGTTGGTGATTTTCAAAATCAAATTTTCGTTTAGAGTAAGTTTATGCATTAGAAGGTCGGTTGTTATACTCAAATAATTATTTTGGAATACATTCAAGTAATTGCTCATGATTTTTTTATGAAGAATTATGCTCGTACTTCTACCAGATTCAGTCAATTTCTCCTTGCATAATTATTTATATAGTTATTGATCTTACACTTGTAACATCCCTGGACACCCATGTTGAGCCATGCTACTCCAGAAAACACTTTTATTCTCTGCTCAACATACTATAACATACCCACCATCCAACTAATCTATGCGACATAAATTTTTTGAACTGCATGCAATTAAAAAATATACACACAGAACTCTTGCAAAACTTTATATATAAAACGTAAATAGACAAATACATTATATAAATGCATGGATTCATACTGAAATAACAGTAAACATATACATGCAGCATATATAGACAATACCCATAAATATAAAGACAGTTGTAAACCACACATGATAAACCCATAAAAATAAACACGTAAATAGTAATGCAACATGTAAATTTATCACACAATTGACACTTATCTTGGTAATAATGTCACCAATTGCGTGCAGAACTTCCATGAATATCCTAGACTTAGACCACACTGTTCATCACTCTCAGCAGTGGGTCACCCCCGAGCTGGGACTAAACTCCACCCAGGTAAAGGGATTCCTAACCAAGATAATGGATCATAGACAACATGAAAGAATCGGTCACAGGTGCCTACTCAAACTAACAATCTACAGTCCCTCATTCCCTACACGCCTGTCCCACCCCAGGAAGCGTGCCCCTTCTCTTCTCAACAATCCTTCGGTTGCCCCACTTCCTTTCCGATCTTCAACAAAAAGTTGGACAGGAAGTCTTAGAGCCCTGTAGCTGCAGTTTAGCACCTTCAGGAAATCAATTCCCAACAATTCTCTCACCCAGAGAGATTGCTCACGGGCTTGACAAACTGCCTCTTCAATATCCCACGGGCCTGACAACCCGCTTCTTCAGTCCAACTCCCAAGTTAACCAACTACACAAACATGTATGGTTATGGATACAGGTTCAGGTACAGTGATAGGAAGGTATAGAGGATATCTCCATGAGTGTGTGAATGATCATGGATGATTGATTGGATGACTGAATGATGGAAGAGATCCAAAAATGAACTAAGTCCAAACAATATGTATGCATGTTCCCAACTTGACACTTGTCATGTTGGGAGCTACTTTGGCCCACTTGTCTCCATCCTTAGAACTTAGGATAAAACAATTATCCATACTTTATTATTTAAGGAATATTAATATAATATTCATTTTTGGCTTAAGCTCCCTAGCTTAGCCCTTTTTTTTAACTTTTATCCCCCCCTTTCCCTAACTAGTGGAGTTTAGTCCCCCATACTATTTTATCATGGTCGATCTACGTGCAACGATGTATTTTATATTAATGATGAGACATATACAAAAATAGGCTCTTTGGCCTTTAACATCTAGGCTCTTTGGCCTAATTATCAAAAAACTGGTTCACCAACCTATAAAACAAATCATATACACAAAGGCTCCCTAGCCTCAAAATCACGCACACTAAAGTTGATGTGCGTGGTATCGTGGAATATGAAAACTTCATCATTTTACTGCGCATTGCATGCGCGCACTATACCATGGAATGTTCATACAAAAATGATGTCAAACAACTCACCAACTTAAGTACATTTGAATTTTTCATTTACAATTGGGTTCGGCCTAGGAATATTACAATCCCCTCCCCTTATTTATGCACTGTTCTCAGTGCATTATGTACACATATACAAAAAAAAATTTAGAAATCCTAAAAAAGATGCAGGTATTCTGCCCGCATTTCATCCTCATGCTCCCAAGTAAAGTCCTTAGGACCGTACCAGGTCCATTGGACCTTTACAAGCCCTATGGATCGATTCCGGAGTTGTTTGATTTTCTGGTCCAGAATGTGTACTGGATTCACTTGGAAAGTGCCTTCTTGCTCCACCTGAATCACATTCCAATCAATAACATGATTAGCATCAGGTATATATTTCTTGAGAAATGATATATGGAATACTTTATGAACAAACATAGATGTAGACAGTGCAATCATATAAGCTACTGGACCAATCCTCTCTAGGATTTCAAATGGCCCACAATAGCGAGCTGCCAACTTTGAACAATTTTCCAACTTCAGGGAACTTTGGTTGGCCTTTGCTTTCAAGAATACATGGTCCCCAAATTTAAATTCCCTGTGAGTTCTTCCCTTATCAACATAGTTTTTCTTCATGTCTTGGGAAGCCTTTAAATTTTGTTTTATTTTCAACATATTCTCCTCCATTTCCTTGAGTAAACTTGGCCCAACCACTACTCTATCAGTTGGGTTATCCCAGCTTACTAGTGTGTTGCACTTTCTGCCATAAAGTGCCTCAAATGGGCTCATATTTAGAGATGTTTGGTACACATTGTTATAAGAAAAATCTGATAAGTGTAGGTAGTCTTCCCATTTTGATGGTTTATCTATCATATACATCCTCAACATATCCTCAATCACTTTATTCACCCCCTCTGTTTGTCCATCTGATTCTGGATGATAATTTGTACTAAAATTCAAATTTGTTCCAAATCCATTAAATAATCCCTTCCAAAAATTTGAGGTAAATTTTAGATCTCTGTCAAACACAATTGTCTTGGGTATGCCATGAAATCGATAAATTTATCTCATATAAATATCAACAATGTTGGCTTCCTTGTGAGTGATCTTAACTGGAATAAAATGGGCAACTTTAGTAAGCTTATCCACCACTACCATGATGGAATCATGTTGCTTGTTTGTTCTGGGAAGTTTGATGATAAAATCCATTGTTACAACTTCCCATTTCCACTCAGGAATGGATAATGACTATAGCAAACTGGTTGGGTGTCTATGCTCATCCTTTACCTTTTGACATTCCAAAAATTTGGCAATAAAATCAACAACCTCTTTCTTCATTCCCGACCAATAATATTGGCTCTTGACAGCTGCAATAGTTTTTTGATAACCTTGGTGCCCAGCATAAGGTACATTATGCATTTATCCCAATATCATATTTTTCAATTCATGAGAAATTGGTACATAAATTATTCCCCTGTACATGAGAATTTCATCATTATCTAGCTTGTATTCTTCAATTTTCTGCTGCAAATTACCTTGCTGTAATTTTTCCACTAATTCCTTGTATTGAAAATCTGATTTGGCAGCCTCTATAATTCTATGTTTCAAATATAATTGGTACATGCTAATGGTTGTAGCATGCAATTCATGCACTCTTATGCTGAGTGCATTAGCCACCTTGTTCTCTTTCCCCTTGATATGCTTTATATCAAAGTCATATTCACTTAGAAATTCTAACCATCTACTTTGCATAGAATTTAGAGTTGGTTGATCAAATAAATATTTCAAACCATTATGGTCTATCCTTAGCTCAAACCGTTTCCCCATGAGGTAGTGTCTCCATTTCCTCAAGGCATGCACTATGGCTTCCAACTCCAAAGGATGACTGGCATAGTGTCTTTCATGCTCCTTCAACTTCCTTGATTCATACATATAACAAACCCATTTTGACTGAGGACTCCACCAAGTCCTTCTTTACATGCATCTATGAATACAATTAATTCTTCATTTGGGTTTGCAATCCTTAGTATTGAAGCACTTGTTAATAATTGTTTCAAGTGATGGAAAATCTTTTCTCAATCCAATTTCCACTGAAACTTCACACCCTTCTTTTGTAAGGAAGTGATTGGGTGTGCAATGTTTGAGAATCCTTCAATAAATATCCTATAGTAGCCTGCAAGGCCCATGAATGATCCGACCTCTGTCACACTCTTTAGTGCTGACCATTCTCTAATGGCTTCTATCTTCTCAGGATCCACTGCTATCCCATCCTTTGAAATGATATGTCCCAAATAATGAATTTGCTTCTGATAAAATGAGCACTTGCTCAATTTGGCATACAACTGATACTCCCTTAATATTTTCAACACCATCCTCAAATGATGCTCATGCTCTTCTTCTGACTTGGAATATACAAGGATGTCATCCAAAAAGACAATGACAAACTTGTCTAAATATTCTCGGAAAACACCATTCATTAAGCACATGAAAATAGTTGGTGCATTTGACAACCCAAATGGCACCACTGTGAACTCATAATGACCATACCTTGTCCTGAAGGAAGTCTTGTTGATATCCTCCTCTTTAATCCTTACCTAATGATATCCTGACCTGAGATATATATTTGAAAATATCTTTGCATCCTTCAATTGATCAAAGAGATCATCAATCCTAGGTAGAGGATACTTGTTCTTTACCATCACTTTATTCAACTATCTGAAATCAATGCACAATATTAATGTCCCATCTTTCTTCTTCACGAACAAGACTAGGGAACCCCATGGTGACACACTTGGGCATATATACCCCTTCTTCAAAATTTCTTCAAGCTGCATTTGCAACTCCTTCAGGTCTAGTGTACTCATTATGTAAGGACTCTTTGACACTGGAGCTGCTCCCGACATTAAATTTATAGAGAAATCAATATCTCTCTTTGGGGGTAGTCCCGATACCTCCTTGAACACATCTTCAAAATATTCCAGGACTGCATGATCTTCCAAATTTGGCACCTTATCTTTAGGTGTCTCTTCCATATGAGCTACAAATATTTGACACCCTTTTCTGTAACATTTCTTCAACTGCAATGCTGAAATTTATCTGATGGTTACTGCCCTGGGAATTCCCTGCACTTTCCTTAGGTTTTCTTCCTCATCCAAGCAAGTAAATGCCTATTTATTATAGTGTAGGATAACATGATGTTGGTCCAACCAATCCATCCCAATTAGATAGTCATAGGAACCTAAAGGAAAGATGTTCAAATCTGCCCTGGTCTTCAGTCCATGCATGTCCATAAGACATGACTTAACCATTTCATTAACTTTTCTTTTGGCTCCAGTAGCCAGCAGCACCGACCAAGATTTCCATTCTTCCTTGTTGGCAAATGAAAACTTTCCACGATCTTAGGATCTATATAACTATGACTAGCTCCTGAATCAATTAAAATAGCAATGGTTTGGTTGTTGATCATACCTTCCACTTCAATCATATGTGACTGATACTATGCTTGCTTGTTGTCTAGGGCTGCAGAGATCCTTGGTACATTTCTTCCCATGTCCTCCACTATTTCATCTTGTTGTACATTGTGAAAATCCTCACTTTTTCACCTCTGTGAGGACAATCTCTGAACATATGATCTCATTTACAACCTCGACATTGAATAGGTGGTTTTCTTGGCCTTTGACCCCCTACTTCAATCATTCTGGGTTCTCTAGAAGTTGGTTTTCCCTGAGGATTATTTCTGAATAATAGTAGCTTAGTTCCCTTCTTCCTCTGATCCATCTTGAATTTACTTTTGTTTTCCCAAGCCTTTTGGAAAGTTGTCCTTGCTTTTTTCTGATCATATAGGCATTTAGCTCACCTTATGGTCTCCTCCATTGTATTGGGATCATCATACTGTATTTTGTCACTGATGAATGATGGTACTCCACTCAAATACCTCTAAATCTTAACTGTCTCATCCTTGATGAAGGAAACATACTTCAACAGTTCTAAAAACCTTCTCTCATATTCATCTATGGTCGTACTCCCAAGCTTGAGTTCAAAGAACTCTTTCATTTTCTTGTCATAGTATCTCTTAGTCAAGTATTTCTTCTCAAAATACTTCTTGAATTCCCTCCAAGTAAAACTTTTCTCTTTAATCTGTTGCACGTGCACAAGATGATCCCACCACATGGATGTGTTTCCCTTGAGTTGATATATGGAAATTCTTCCTTCTGCATGAGATGAATAATTATGCAATTGAAAATACTTCCTCATGCCCAACATCCATGTCTCTGCATATTCATCCTTCTTGTACTCACCATCAAATGTAGGAGGTTTGATTTTGTTCATTTCTCCTTGTAGCTCATCCAACCCAGACCTCGTATGCTTCCTGACAAGGGATGTACTTGAGCTGCTGTGTGCTCTATTATTGGAATTCCTCGGGGAGTGATGGTGATGTCTGCTAACACTTATGGTTCTCCTTTTCTCATCAGGAGACTCGTGACTTCCTGATTTGCTTGAGCCACTCTCCTTATCCAATTTATTTTCTATTATGTTCAAGCTCTGCATTAACTTCATTTTGAAGTCCTCCTGATGCACCTTGGCTCTCATAAGCCTTTCATTATCAACTTTATGGATTTGGACATCCCTCTACAAATTTTTAATGGTCTCTACCATATTCATGTTTTCATCCCTTCCTTCTCCATGTCCATTAGAGTTTGTTCCTTCAATGCCCAAATGGACCTCCATCCCTCTGATCTAATCTTCCTAGCTGTAAGTCCCTTGTGCATATTCCATTCCTATGGAATCTATGCTGATTTTGATCTGGTCTATTTTTTGTTAACTCTGCAAAATGTGCAGCCAACAAAAATTTGTCAGGTTAACTGACTCAACAATTTCATGAAAATATATGAACCATTCTGGTTCAATAATATATCAGAATTATTTCTTCTGCTTTTCTGAAAAAGTGAATTCCTAGATAAATTTTATGGGTCAATATTTATATTCTAATTTCCAACACCTTTCCAACGCCTGCTCCCATGCTCAATTATGAGTCTTGAGTAGAAAGTTATGGTTATTTGAAAATTGCCCATTAATTCTTCTGTTCACACTTCAACTTGGCGCAACTCTGTGTTGTAAATATGAATTTTTGCACCTACTCCATTGGAGTTTTCATAGGAGATCAAATGGGTTTCTTCATATACATATTTTGGACATTCTGTCCAAGTTTCACCTTTT
The DNA here is from genome assembly GCA_032191745.1 of Picea mariana. NCBI lineage: Eukaryota > Viridiplantae > Streptophyta > Pinopsida > Pinales > Pinaceae > Picea > Picea mariana. The sequence continues at coordinate 161,231 of JASDQU010100309.1, read as the reverse complement.
TTTGGGTTCTGGGTTGCTAGTTACAGCCTGCTGAAATTCTAGGCTAATTCGTGTTTTTGGTCTAGAATTATACATGTACCTTTTTTGCCATATTAAACATTTTTAACATGCCTAGAAATTTAATTCAGCTCTAGGAATGTCTTCTATGGTTCAATATATTTCCATTGACTGCTCCTGCGCCTCAATCTAATTCTGGAGCAAAAAGTTATGGCTCTTTGAAGTTAGTTGGGTCTTAAAATTTACCCTCCACTGTTGTGTTGTAAATTTCTCATAAAATCTTTGTTTGAAGAATGGTTTACACCAGTAGAAATATCTATCCGAGCTCTTTTATTTGAGCTTCAAAGACAAGTGTACCTTGGTACAATATTTTCTCGTGGTTTTTGAGTAGCTAAAAATGTTGTTAAGGGCCTCAAAAATGTGCTGCAAAAAGATGACGTTCAAACAGTATAAAATGTCTCGGAAATTCGATGGTTTTCCGCTGTTGTTCACCCTCCAAAAAACTTTGCGCACAAAAATTTCAACCTGTACACCCATATTTATCATATGCAAAAACACCATAAGGTAAAATGTGCTCTGCACACCTATAACCAATGTGCATCACTTCTTTGTCGCACCAATACCTGGCAAACACTACTTTTGTGTCACGTGCCAATATCCACCGTGCAAAATTTTGGTTCTTGCACTATTACCTGTTGTGCGCAATTTTTGTATCGCATGTTGATATTCCGTGCACATTTCACTCTATGTGTTGCACCATGCAAAATTTTAGTATGCTCCTACCGCGCACCAATAGTCTGCGCGCACCATTTACTACATTGTCGCGTGACAACTTATACTCATATTGCACGTGCACCAACCAAACCCCTCTATGCTCTGCCAATACTACGTACACAACGCGCGCCATTATTATGTGTGTGAACACTCCACGCACATTATTATGTGCATGCACACCGCACACCAGTATTATGCATGCGTCACTTAATCTGCACCGCACAATGCTAAATTTAGCATGCGCATCCGCACACAAACATTTTTCAACGCGGTGCCAAAATTTAGTGCATGCACTAGTACACCAACATTTTTCCGCATGGCACCAAAATTTAGCATGCGCACCCGCACATCAACATTTTTCTGCACGATGCCAAAATTTAGCACACGCACCCGCACAAACATTTTTCTGCGTGGCACCAAAATTTGGCGCGTGCACCAGCACACCAACATTTTTTCATGTGGCGCCAAAATTTAGTGTGCGCACCGACAAACGAATATTTTTCCACGTGGCACCAAAATTTAGTGCGCACCAACACACCAACATTTTTCCGCGCGACACCAAAATTTAGCGCGCGCACCAGCACACCAATATTTTTCCGCGCAGTGCCCGATTTTTACCATAGGCATTCTGCAACTATGAAATTTGTTCAATTTCACGCCGATAACACCAGTTCAACCTCTGCAACAACAAATCGCTGCAGTTTGACATTTCTGAACAGATTTTTCCCAAACTCAAGTCACAAATTGAGAATTTTAATTACTAATCTCGCTCCAACTGTCATGGCTTCACTGTAACTTCAAATTTTACCAATTCTAGGTTTGAATTTGCTAGAACATATATTAAATCAATAATATCTCACCACATGGACAAATTTCTCAATTTTCCCCTGAATTTAACAACAGAAATTGGGGCTTTTCCCAATTCCGTGCAATTGTTGTCACTTTTTACCATGGACGCTCTGTAACTTGAAATTTGGCCACTTCGAAATCAATCCTCTGTGAAATTTCAATTCAACTCAACTTGCTCGGCCTATCTAGGCTCAGTGTTAAAAACTGAAGCTCTAATACCATATTGTAACATCCCTGACCACCCATGTCGAGCCATGCTACTCCAGAAAATGCTTTTATTCTCTGCTCAACATACTGTAACATACCCAACATCCAACTGAGCTATGCCACATAAATTTTTTGAATTGCTTGCAATTAAAACCTATACACACAGAACTCTTGCAGAACTTTATATATAAAACGTAAATAGAAAAATAAATTCTGTAAATGCACAGATTCATACTGAAATAATAGTAAATGTATACATGTAGCATATACAGACAATACCCATAAATATAAAGACATTTGTAAACCACACAGGATAAACCCATAAAAATAAACACGTAAATAGTAATGCAGCCTGTAAATTTATCACACAATTGACACTTATCTTGGTAAGAATGTCACAAACTACATGAAGACCTTCCATGAACCTCCCAACCTTAGACCACACTGCTCATCACTCTTAGCAGTGGGTCACCCCCGAGATGGGACTAAACTCCACCTGGGTAAACGGATTCCTAACCAAGCTAATGGATCATAGACAATAGGAAAGACTTTGTCACTGGTGCCTACTCAAACTAACAGCCTACAACCCCTCATTCCCCACATGCCTATCCCACCCCAGGAAGTGTGCCCCCTTCTCTGCTCAACATTCCTTCGGTTTCCCCACTTTCTTTTCGGGCTTCAACAACAGGCCGAACAAGAAGTCTCAGAGCCCTGTAGTTGCAATTTAGCACCTTCAGGAAATCAATTCCCAACAATTCTCTCACCTAAACAGATTTCTCATGGGCCTGACAACCCGCTTCTTCAGTCCAGCTCCCAAGCTAACCAACTACACAAACATGTATGGTTATAGATACAGGTCCAGGTACATTGACAGGAAGGTATGGAGGATAGCTCCATGAGTGTGTGAATGATCATGGATGATTGATTGGATGACTAAATGATGGAAGAGATCAAAAACTGAACTAATTCCAAACAATATGTATGCATGTTCCCAACTTGACACTTGTCATGTTGGGAGCTACTTTGGCCCACTTGTCTCCATCCTTAGAACTTAGGATAAAATAATTATCCATACTTTATGATGTTGGCAAGGCTTGCAGTTTTCTTGCATAGGGCAGTTTGCACAGAATAATTATCCATACTTTATGATGTTGGCAAGGCTTGCAGTTTTCTTGCATAGGGCAGTTTGCACAGCAGGGCAGTTTGCACAGGACTTGGTTTTGTCATTAATGTCAAACTTTAAAATGCCAAAGGGGGAGTTTGTTGGTCATTTTTCACAGGCACAGTGGATCAGTTTGCACAGACATGGTGGTTCCTAATTTGGAGATCAGTATGCCTCTCGACATACCAAAACGTGAAACTGTGAAGAACCCAGGAGGTGAGCCTTTGGTTATAACTTGAGGTTTAAGTCATGCCCGTCGGATTAATCTTTGGAGGGGTAATATAAGAGTCGTATATGACCGTTGATATTTCCCCAAGAAGCTAATTATAATTGTCCGATCTATGTCCACCAGATCAAATATGAAGTTTTCAGATCATTTCAGAGATCGTGACTTGGAGTGTCGAAACACTTCATCACAGAAACGCCGAAATGTCGAAATGTGAAAACGTTGAAACGCTAAAAGTTGAAATGCCAAAATGCCGAAATGTGAAATGCCAAAATACCTTTTTGTATAAACTGTAGTCACCGCCATTGGTCATGTGAGAATGAGGAGTTAGCACCAAGTTAAATATCCTTTTCAGAGATCACAACATGAAGAGATGAGATGTCTTCACCTCAGGATTGCCGATATGCGATTCGCGAAAGCATTTTTTGGTAAAGGCTCGTGGTCAAAACTAATGGGCATATGGAGTAAGCATGAGACCCTTCTTCTACATCGAACGGTGCGGATTAAATACTTTAACTGATCATGTGGTTGTTGTTCTTCTAGATGCCTTGGCCAATAATAATCACTGTAAGATAGTTATTCAGTTATTGTAACTGAATCTTCGAAGCCTGAGGGTTTGAGTGTACGCTCTGAATGTACTGGGTAGAAATAAGTGAAATTCGGTGAGATGAAGGGTGAGTGCATATGGAATTAATGGTACAGCCGTAGCTCTAAAGTAAAATTCATTTTCTATAAATGAAGATAAATCTGAAATAAAATTATACAGGGACAATGAGGAGAAAAGATGGGGCGATAGGATTATGGAAGAAAGATGTCTCTGTAAAATTTGAGGAGAAAATTTAATTCTTAATCTTTGACAGAGAAGATAAGAGTTGGTTTGCATATTCTTAGTGATAGAGAAGGATTCCAGGGTGGTAGGGAGGAGCAAGGGGAGATTGTAAAAGTCTCATGTACAAGTTGGTGCTTGTACATCTGGGAGTTGTAGCTTCCATTCAATAGGTGCTAAAGAAATAGAGGTAGAAACCTCATATGGGTTGTAGCTCAGATAAAATAAGAATGTAAAGAGGAGTTGGAGCTTGCCTTTCATTCATTCATTCAGAAGAGGTTTTTCCCTTTTGGGTTTCCTCATGAAAAATCACGGTGTCATTGTTTCATTTATGTGATTGTATATTTATTAGTTAAATGTATTACTGCAAGTTAAATGTTAAAGGCACGATTTATTGATTAATAAGTAATCTTCTTATAAAATGAAAGAAATTTTATATAACTGATTCACCCCCCCCCTCTTAGTTGACTTATCCAGTTCAACAATTGGTATCAGAGAAGGTTACTTCAAGACATCAGTTTAACCACTGGAAGTTTTTGATCATTCATAATGGATAAGAAGTTAGAATTTACAAAACATGGATTGCCTTTATTTGATGGTCATAATTATGCTTTTTGGAGTATCAGGATGAAGTTGTTTTTACAAACTCAAGGAGTAGATATTTGGCAGGTTGTACTAAATGAATATAAAATCCCAGCAACCATTCCAATAGATGCTACAGGTAAGAGACTCTATGAGAGTAATTCCAAAGCTATGTATGCAATACTAGAAGGTCTAACAGGGTCATAATTTGTTAAAGTTATGCATTGTGCATCAACAAAAGAAATATGGGATAAATTGAAAAATGTATATGAAGGAGACACTAAGGTAAAGAGTGCTAAGCTACAATTATATAGAAGTCAATTTGAAAGCCTAAATGGAAGAATCTGAAGATATAGCTACCTACTTTCTTCGTATTGATGAAGTTGTTAATACCATGAGAGATCTAGGAGAAACAATTAATAATAATATTATTGTGCAAAAGGTACTTAGATCACTTCCTGCAAGATTTGATTCAAGAATATCTGCATTAGAAGAAAGAACAGATCTTGGTACTTTAGAAATGGATGAATTACATGGAATACTAACAACATATGAGATGAGAACCTCTAGTGAGGATTCTTTCAGGAAAGAAGCCGCTTTCAAGGTAGCAAATAAAGCTAAGAAAAAGGTTGAAGCAGAAATCAGCAGTCATGAGGAGTCGGAAGGTGATGTGGAAGAAGCAAATTTTGTTAAAAATCTGAAAAGAGGTACTGGCAAGTATAAAGGTAAACTTCCTCTGAAATGCTTTGGTTGTGGTAGAATAGGACATTTTGCATCTAAGTGTCCTTACAAGAAGCATACTGATAATGAAGAAGACAGTGATAGAAAACCTAAGGAATTCAAGAATAGACATAAGAAGTTTTTTCAAATAAAAACTTACAAAAAGAAAAGCCTGTGTATAAAAGATGACAGTGATATTTCAGAATCTAGTTAGAGTGATGACAGTTCATATGTACAAATTTTTATGGCTATGGAAAAACAAGATGATGAGTCTGGTGAAGAAGAAGAAGGTGAAGTTGATCTAGAAGCTGAACTGGTAAGTGCTTTAAGTGAATTAAGAAAAGTGAGAAGGGAATGCAAACATTTTAAAAGAGAAATTGAGAATCTAGAATTTGAATTATAGAAATCAAATGGTTTGATTGAGATCACTGAAATCATGGTAGTTGACTTAAAAATTAAAATAGAAGAGGCTAGAGTGACTAAAGAATCTCTAACTAAAATGCTTGCAGAAAAAGATAAGGAAAATGAAGGTTTAAAAATTGAAATAGTCTCATTAAGAAAGAAAGTATAAGAAAATAACATGAATCATGGTTCTCAAGTGTTAGATCAAATTATTAGTAGTCAAAGATCAACATATGATAAGACTGGAATTGGTTATAAATCTGCAGTAACTAATGGATGTTCTAGTTCATGTGTTGAGAAAGCAGGTACAGAGGATAACCATGAGAAAATTACAAGCAAGAAGATGGAATCAGAAAGTCAAGAAGAAGATCAGGGTTCAACAGTGCATAGAAGAAGTTATGGTAGACATCAAAACAGTTTTGAAGGCCACTGTTTCTTTTGTTATAAGTACGGACATAAGGTTTCTTTTTGTAATAGTTTTTCAAGAAAGATAAATGCACATAACAGTCATGAAAGGTCTAATTTTGAATATGGAAGAGGACATGGTAAAACTAGTCAAAACAATATAAACTACTCTTACAACAAATTTGACACCTTAAGATATGAGACTGAATGTTACAAGTGTAACAACTTTGGGCATGTGTCAAGAAATTGTCCTATGAGTTTTCAGAAATTTAATAAACCCACTTACACAGATCTGAAAACCAAATATTGGAAAAATAAAAGTGAAAATCTGAACACTGAAAAATGCACTATAACTCTACAAGCATAACATAAAGTAAAATGGGTTGTGAATAGTGGATGTTCAAAGCATATGATAGGTAGAAAACAACTCTTTGTTGAACTAGATGAAGGAAAAGAAGGTACAATCACCTTTGAAAATGATCAATCAACTAGGATAATTGGAAGAGGAACTGTATGTCTAAACAACAAGAAAATCATGGCTGAAAATGTTTTATTGGTTGAGGAAATGGAACATAACTTATTGAGTGTAAGTCAAACTTGTGATAAAGGTCTCTTTATGATTTTTAATTCAAAAGGATATCAAATCAGGGATATAAAATCAAATAAGCTAGTTGGAACAACCACAAGAACTTCAAGCAACATTTACATACTAGATGAAGAAAAAGAAAAATGTTATCTTGGGAGTGAAGATGAAAGTTGGTTGTGGCACAAAAAACTTGGACACATTAACTTTGAAAATCTGATTCAGTTGAATAAAAAGGAAGCAATAAAAGATTTACCTATCATAAAGAATATTTCAAGTTCTGTCTGCAAGCAATGTCAACATGGTAAGCAAACTAGAGTTAAATTCAAAACCAAATAACATTCAACAACTAAACCATTGGAAATAGTACATGCTGATGTCTGTGGACCTATGATAACAACAGGGTTAAAAGGAGAAATATATTTTCTACTATTTGTGGATAACTTTACTAGAATAACATGGATGTTTTTATTGAAAAAGAAATCTGAAACTTTTAGTTGTTTTCAAACCTTCAAGGAGTCAACTGAAAATGAATGTGACATGAAAATTAAATGTTTAAGATCAGATAATAGAGGGGAATTTGTGTCTAAAGAATTCAACAGATACTGTGATGAAAATGGGATAAGAAGACATTTTTATGTTACTGAAACACCTCAACAAAATGGAGTGGTTGAAAGAAAAAATAGGATTGTTATGCAGATGGCTAGAACTATGCTCAATGAATCTAAACTAAGTAATATACTATGGCCTCAAGCTGTTCATACTGTTGTTCACATTTTGAATAAAGCTTGCTGAGAAACAATCATTTTAAGACACCCTATCAGTTATGGAAAGGCAGACTAGCTAGTGTTAAACATTTCAGAATTTTTGGTAGTAAATGTTATATCAAAAGAGTTGACAAGCATTTGGGTAAGTTGGAATCTAGAACAGATGAAGGTATTTTAGTTGGGTATTCCTATTCAAGGAAATCTTATAAATGTTACAACTTCAGATTGAACAAAATAGTTGAATCCATAGATGTAAAATTTGACGAGTCCTCATTTTTGAAGTCTAAATCTAAACAAAAGGATCATCAAATATATGAGATAGATGACAAGCATAAAATGAATGATGAGGTAAGTGAAACAGAAGAAACTAAGGCTGCTGACAGTGAACAATTAATCCCTACTTTGACATAGGGCACAAATCCATCCAAAAGCATGAATCCATCAAAGACTCCAAGCAAGAGAATACAAAAAAATCACCCTGAAGAATAGATAATTGGTGACATAAATGCAGGTGTTGGAACAAGAAGCAGAATGAAAGAATCCACCTCAACTCATGAACATGTATCTTTACTTTCTCTGATTGAACCCAAAAATATTGAAGAAGCAATTAAAGATGAGTACTGGATGAAAGCAATGAATGAAGAACTTAGGCAAATAGAAAAGAATAAGACATGGGAATTGGTTCCTAGACCTTTGAATAAGAATGTCATAGGGGGTAAATGGGTTTTCAGAAATAAGATGGATGAAGCATGTAAAATAACTAGAAATAAGGCTAGATTGGTTTGTAAAGGGTATGCACAGGTAGAAGGAATAGATTTTGGAGAAACTTTTTCTCCTGTTGCAAGAATGGAATCCATTAGAATGATTCTAGCTTATGCCAGTTATAAACACATTAAAGTTTATCAAATGGATGTAAAGTCTGCATTTTTGAATGGTGATTTAGAGGAAGAAGTATATATGGAACACCCAGATGGTTTTCAGGTACAAGAAGCATAACAGTATGTTTACGGGTTGAAAAAGGCATTGCATGGCCTGAAGCAAGCACCAAGGGCTTGGTATTCCAGACTTGACAATTACTTGAGGCAGCAAGGATTCAGGAAAGTTAACACTGATAGTAATCTATATATTAAAGAAGAAAATGATAGCCTGATCATTGTTGAGATATATGTAGATGATATCATTTTTGGTAGTGATGATAATAGGCTCAGTAAACAGTTTGTTGAAAGTATGCAGAAAGAGTTTGAGATGTCCATGCGAGGAGAAATGGATTTTTTCTTACACTTTCAAATTACTCAATTTGATAAAGGTATTTCCATTTCTCAAACCAAGTATATCAATGAAATGCTTAAGAAATTTCAGATGGAAGATTCTAAACCGGTTGGCACTCCCATGGTTACTGGTTGTAAATTAAGTAAGTTTGATGATACTAAAGATGTTGATCAGACAGTATATAGATCTATGATTGGTAGTCTTCTTTATGCTACAACTACAAGACCTGATATTATGCATGCAGTTTGTCAAGTTGGCAGGTTTCAAGCTTCACCAAAAACTTCTCATCTACTTGCAGTAAAAATAATTTTCAGATATCTTAAGGGGACAACATAGTATGGTTTATGGTATCCTACAGGTAATCAGCTTGATTTATATGCTTTCACTGATGCTGATTGGGCAGGTTGCGTTGAAGACAGGAAGAGTATTAGTGGAGCAACATTTTTTCTTGAAGGATGTCTTGTAATTTGGTCAAGTAAAAAACAATCAGTAGTGTCTCTATCTACTGCTGAAGTAGAATACATTGCAGCTACAACTTGTTGCACTTAGGTTCTATGGATGAAATAGATGCTGGAAGATATACATATTCATTATAATGAACCTATACCTATCTTCTGTGATAATACCATTGCAATTAGTATTTCTAAAAATCCTGTTATGCATTCCAAAACAAAGCACATTCCCATTAAATTTCATTTTCTAAGAGAGCAGGTTATGTCTAAAGTTATTAAAGTGGAATATATGTTGGCATAAAGGATCAGATAGCAGATGTATTTACTAAACCTTTATCTAAAATGCAATTTGAAAGTCTCAGGGATTAGTTGGGGCTTTACCGTCTGTAATTTCATTTCATTCTCAAATATTTCATAGGCTTCATTATAAAATCAGACTGCACAGGTTATTGACTATTATTGATAGGGGGAGTTGCTGCTGAAATGATACATCTTTGCAAGTGATTTTCTTAGCTCAGGGGGAGTATGGTTGATTCCTTTTCCATAGATGTCAAAAGGGGGAGAAGAGATTTAAAGTTTTCCATCAATTCCAAAGGGGGAGTTTGTTGGCAGGGCTTGCATTTTGCTTGCACAGAGTAGTTTGCACAGTTTGCACAACAGGGCAGTTTGCACAATTTGCACAGGACTTGGTTTTGTCATTAATGTCAAACTTTAAAATGCCAAAGGGGGAGTTTGTTGGTCAGTTTGCATAGGCACCGTGGATCAGTTTGCACAAGCACGGTGGTTCCTAATTTGGAGATCAGTATGCCTCTCGACATACCAAAACGCGAAACTGCGAAGAACCCAGGAGGTGAGCCTTTGGTTATAACTCGAGGTTTAAGTCATGTTCATCGAATTAAGCTTTGGAGGGGTAATATAAGAGTCATATATGACCGTTGATCTATCCCCAAGAAGTTAACGAGAATTGTCCGATCTATGTCCACCAGATCAAATGTGAAGTTGTCAGATCATTTTGGGGATCGCGACTTGGAGTGTCGAAACACTTCATCACAGAAACGCCAAAATGCGAAAACGCCGAAATGCCGAAACGCTAAAATTCAAAATTTTGAAATGCCGAAATGCGAAACGCCGAAATACCTTTTTGTATAGGCTGTAGTCACCACCATTGTTCATGTGAGAATGAGGAGCTAGCACCAAGTTAAAGATCCTTTTCGGAGATTGCAACATGAAGAGACGAGATGTCTTCACCTCAGAATTGTCGATATGCGATTCATGAAAGCGCCTTTTGGTAAAGGCCCGTGGTCACAGCCAATGGGCATATGGAGTAAGAATGAGACCCTTCTTCTACATCGAACGGTGCAGATTAAATACTTAAACTGATAGTGTGGTTGTTGTTCTTCTAGATGCCTTGGCCAATAATAATCACTGTAAGATAGTTATTCAGTTATTGTAATTGAATCTTCGAAGCCTGAGGGTTCGAGTGTACGCTCTGAATGTACTGGGTAGAAATAAGTGAAATTTGGTGAGATGAAGGGAGAGTGTGTATGGAATTAATGGTACAACCATAGCTCTAAAGTAAAATTCATTTTCTGTAAATGAAGATAAATCTGAAATAAAATTATACAGGGACAGTGAGAAGAAAAGATGGGGCAAGAGGATTATGGGAGAAAGATGGCTCTATAAAATTTGAGGAGAAAATTTAATTATTAATCTTTGACAGAGAAGATAAGAGTTGGTTTGCAGATTCTTAGTGACAGAGAAGGATTCCAGGGTCGTAGGGAGGAGCAAGGGGAGACTGTAAAAGTCTCATGTACAAGTTGGTGCTTGTACATCTGGGAGTTGTATCTTCCATTCAGTAGGTGCTGAAGAAATAGAGGTAGAAACCTCATCTGAGTTGTAGCTCAGATAAAATAAGAATGTAAAGAGGAGTTGGAGCTTGCCTTTCATTCATAAGAAGAAGAGGTTTTTCCCTTTTGGGTTTCCTCATGAAAAATCAGTGTGTCACTGTTTCATTTATGTGATTTTATATTTATTGGTTAAATGTATTACTGCAAGTTAAATGTTAAAGGCATGATTTATTGATTAATAAGTAATCTTCTTATAAAATGAAAGAAATTTTATATAATTGATTCACCCCCCCCCCTCTCAGTTGACTTATCCTGTTCAACATATGATTTAAGGAATATTAATATAATATTCCTTTTCGGTTTAAGCTCCCTAGCTTAGCCCTTTTTCTTAACTTTTATCCTTCCCTTTCCCTAACTAGTGGAGTTTATTCCCCCATACTCTTTTATCGTGGTCGATCTGTGTGCAACGATGTATTTTATATTAATAATGAGACATATACAAAAATAGGCTCTCTGGCCTTTAACATCTAGGCTCTTCAGCCTAATTATCACAAATCTAGCTCACTAGCCTATAAAACAAAGCATATACACAAAGGCTCCCTGGCCTCAAAATCACATGCACTTAAGTTGATGCACATGGTATCCTGGAATGTACAAACTTCATCATTTTTCTACGCAGTGCATGCGTGCACTATACCATGGAAGGTGCATACAAAAATGATGTCAAATAACTCACCAGCTTAAGTACATTTTCATTTTTCATTTACAATTGGGTTCAGCCTAGGGATATTACAACGGTCCCACAACTCTCTTATGTCTTTCAATGTCAACATTTATGTGCATATTATTTTACATGCCTGAATTTAGAACTGCCGACAATGGAACCAATGTTGTAATCTAGGGGAAAATATACATATGTTACTAGTGGTTCTTTAGATACATATGTTACTAGTGGTTCTTTAGACAAAGAAATATACACAACACACTACTATACAATAACACACATAGACATATATAGAGGAATACACAAATTAGTATGGAGACCAACAATATTCACTTTATATTATGATAAAACAACCCCTCTTTTCTTTGTTACATAGCTACACACACACACTTGTATATTTAGTTACAGGGAAGTTACAACTTCCTAAATACCTCATTCAACTGACCTAACTGGATGATCAATTGAATTAGATACTCGACTAGGTAGTCAACCAACTTACATATCCAACTTGGCCAACTATTGGGTCTAGTTGATAGAATCAACTAGCCCTTACAATAGTTGTGAATAACATTCTATTGACCAGTAACAATATTATGTATCTAAATAAAAATCTCCATGCTACTTGTGATGAGGTCATATCTTGGGAATATCAAAGTGAACCATTAGTGGAGAAGGATTAACTGATCCATTTCATTTATAATTTTAATTGTTTTAAATAAGTGAAGCAATATCTGATTGGCACGACAAAAATAATATAAATGGAGAATATTTAGCCAACCCTTCTCTATTCTACACGAATTTTTTTTTTACTTAAGAATATTCAAAGTCCATTAAGGGAAGCGATAGATGGATAAGGGCCAAACTATTCATTTCCTTTCCTTTTTTAATTTAAAAAAAAAAACGAATCGGAGGGTGATCGACATGACAAAAATATGCAAATGGAGAAGGGTGAGTTCACCTTTCTAATTGAAACATGGATATTTAAAAAAAAAAAAATCTTGAGATGATTGAATTATATTAAAGAAAAAACTTGATGGAAAACGGTTAGCCAACCCTTCTCCTTTCTAATTTTAATGTCATTATATAAGAGAATCATAAGGTGATCAATGCTATGAAAATGATGTAAATGGAAGAAAGTTGAATAACCTTTATAAATATACATGAAAAAAATATTTATCAAGGGATGATCATATTCTATTAAGAGATGATCATATTCCATTAAGGAAGACCATTGATGGATAAGGGTTGATAGAACCTTATCCTTTGTTCTTTCCATCACAAAAAATAACATAATCAAAAGGTTAATGACATGATGAATATTGTTTGAATGGATAAAGGTTAATTAATCATTTTAAATGATACATATAAACATGTTTCATCTAGTAATGATAAAATTTCATAAATGGAGAAGGATTGTCCAACCTTTCTCCTTTCTCCTTTTATCAAATTAAATAAGAGAATCAAAACTAGGTGATTTACATGACAAAAATGATATAAATGAAGTAGGGTTGGTCAACCCCTATAAATAGTACACAAAAATAAGTTTTGTTTGGGGATGATCAAAATCCATTAAGGAAAACCATAGATGGAGAAGGTTAAATCAATCCTTCTCATTTGTCCTTTTAATCGTGTTAAATAAGAGAGTCACAAGGTATTTGACATCAATAAGATATTATAAATCAAGAAGGTATGATGTACTTTCTAAATGATGCATGGAATTTTTTTTTTTTTTATCTATATATGATAATAGTCCATTAAAAAGAAACCATATAAAACCATAGATAGATAAGGATTAGTTTACCCTAAGGTATGATGTCCTTTCTAAATGATGCATGGAAATATTTTTTTATCTATATATGATAATAGTCTATTAAAAGAAACCATATATAGACATATATAGATAAGGATTAGTTGAACCTTCTCCTTATCCTTTTAATCTTGATAGGTATGGGAATCAAAAAATGATTGACATGATGTAAATAGAGAAGGGTTGAACAAACCATTTAAATTATACATGGAAATAAGTTTTTTCAAGTGATGATTGGAATCTTTATGGGAAACCATAGATGGAGAAGGCCCCAATTGATCCTTACCTTTTTTTCCTTTTACTCATGTTAAATAATGGAAGTATAAGGTGGTTAAATAAGGGAAGTATAAGGTGGTTAGCATAATGAGAATGATGTAAAAATGAAAAAGGGTTAGGTGACCCTTCAAAAGGATTCATACCCACCTACAAGGTTGATTTACAATAGGCGATGCTTTTGGGATTTAGAAGGATCCATACCCACCTACAACGTCGTTGTCAATGTTTTAATATCCAACTCTATTAGAAGGACTACTTTATTACAACACACAAGTTCATAAGGAGTGAATCCAAAAATGTTTCTCCATGTATTATGGTAGTCCCAAAGGACCTCTAAAAGTATATTACCCCAATACTTATGACGGAGTTGATGGTCTTGGTCATAACAGATTCTAGGACTCTATTAGTAACCTCCACCTACCCATTGGCCTATGGATGGTAGCGTGTAAATGTTTTGCATGTGAATGTTTTATGCTTAATATAGTACTACTTTGTCAATGATTAAATGATATTGGAAGTGAGTTGGGTCCCTTTATTTCTTACTATCTCTAGGTACACTAAATTGGATCAAAATCTCCTTATATAGAAAATATGCTACAACTTGTTATGTTGCACTTGGAGAGATTTAGCCTTAGCCCACTTAGTGACATAATTTGTACACACCAAAATGTATTATTTTTATTAAAATGTATTATTTTTATTTTGATGGATGGTTGATTGGCCCCACAAAATCTACATCCCATTTCTAAAAATGTCCAATCACAAGTCTCATCTGATTGTACCAATTGTCCCATTTTTTTGGCAACCATTACAAATCCTTACATGTTTTTGGGAATTTTTATTGACAATATTTTGGAATTATTTCCTATAGAGATGCATTGGAATCATTTTTGCAACCAAATAATTATAAATATTTGCAAACCACAATGTTTTAATGGACCATTCAAATTAATGGTCATTAGGAAAAGTGTCTTTTAGAATTGCATCACCATTGTTAGTAAGCCTAAAGATAAAATATGTAACTCCATTTTCCCTTCTTGGCTTATCAATAATGGTGATGTCAAACTCTTTCAATAGTAATAATCACTTTGTCACCCTTCCATTAGTAATAGGTTTATTCATTAAACAAGGGTAGTTGCGGAGCAACAAGTCCCTGCTAAGAATGCATAAATACTGCTTTCCTAAAGTCAGGGACTTGATGCTCCTCGTAAACAAGTCTCCAATGGTATTTGAAAAATATAGGCATTGCTTGCAAAGAGGAAGAAAAGCTATAATAGAAAAATGACAATCCCAAGTGTGCTTAGGGTTAAAAACGAAGAGAAAATAAGGCTCTTCATATAAATTCATAAAATCCATGTTGGAAATGAAAGAGCCGCTTAGGGTTAAAAACGAAGAGAAAATAAGGCTCTTCGTATAAATTCGTAAAAGCCGCGTTGGAAATGAAAAAGACATATGTAAATCTATATATGATAAATTCGTTTATCTATATATGATAAATTCGTATAGCCATTTTTTTATATCTTATTGATTGGTAGATCTTGGTGAGTATTAATGTAAATCTAGAGGTTGCACAACAGGGCTATGTTATCAAGGCTAGGAAAACCACAAAGCCTTCATATGATTGTAAACCCTTAGGCTTGGCATATATATTGAAGGTTTACTTTATAAATCCTCAAAAAATAATTGTGCCATGATCTGAATCGCAGGGTTGTTTTTTTCGTTCTACCTTGTGGAATAGGGATTGTTTAACTAGTTATGTAATTGTAGGGACTAATTCGTAGGGATTGTTTAATGATTTATGTAGCCATAGGGACTAATTCTCCAGCTACCTTCTAGTTGTAGGGATGGCTTTGTGAGTTTACTTCGAGATAGCGAGATTTTTTACCTCTATTGATAGATTGAGATTTGACTTTCATCTACCTTGGATTGATGCAGATTGATGTGGTTATTCCACTTTGGTGTATTTGCTCTTGAATAATTTATCCTTTGAATTAGACCTATTTTTGGGCTACTGTTATTTTTAAATTTTTGGATTTTGTTTATGAGAATTCTAAAGAGCGTGTTGTACTCAGAATCGTTTGGGGTTTTGATACTGTAGGTAATCACATTCTCAACATTCACCAAAATATCCTTGGTGTTCTGGTTTTAGATGAGAGGAGAGCAGTTTAATTTTAAAGTCATAAACCTCTCATAAATCGTTTTTCCCTTATTCAAACTCAAGATTCGTGAAATTGCGATGTCAAAATGTTTGATATCTGAAATTGTTAAGTTGGTAATATGGACCAAACCATGATCGATTTGGTTCCTAATATTGTTCAGGCTTGAGAAGAGAACGAAATTTGCATACAAATCTCTTCGACAACAACATAATTCTCTCTACTTGCAGATTGAGTAATACTCTTGTCTTAGATATTGCAATGATTTTATCATGCATGTTTACCTCTTCCAGATCTTTCGTTTACCTAGAATGATTAACCGTGAGTGTTCTAAATCCTACACCTTGAGGAGTTATCGAGACTTGTTGTCTGGACCAGAGGTAGAAAGTAATATTTGTAATTCTGGCCTCCTTCAAGCAGCTGCAAATCCGAAAGTCTTCTTGTGTCCATAAATAGTAAGGTGGTGTGCAGAAAACTTAGATGCCAATCATCGAGGTCCACACAGAATGGAACTGACACTTATAATTCCCACCACATCCACGAAATAATAAGTTGGCAGGCATCGGAAGGCCTAAGAGAAATGAGAGTTTATTGGGCCATTGTACTTATCTCTCTGCAACTCGAACCAGGGTGGGCACGACCTCCTGAAAATGTGTTGTGCTCTTAGAGAAACCTGACTTCGATTGCCTACCGCACTGAACCAAGAAACCCAAATTCATCTATTCACCCGACAACAATATACGTAGGGGAAATGTCTCGAATGGTCGTTGTATCGAGCAGTAAACTTTCCCTCATTTTAGATACTGTGAATGGTCATTGTATCAATCAGTAGACTCACCCTCCTTTCAGATACTAGCTCCCATAAATCATACTGATTTGAAACATTAATCATTGTAAAAAAACAGACAGCCAATTAGTTCTACAATTTTATAAACTAGGTTCCCTAAATGGATCTTGACACCCGAAACAATAAAATGTGGAGAGAAATATATTTTATTGGCAGAACCCAAAGCACGTGAGTACACTTGTTGAAACCCAAAACCGTAAAAGGTGGAGAGAGAAATATATTTTATTAGCAGAACCCAAAGCACGTGAGTACACTGGTTGTTGGATCAATTAATGGGATAGCAGAGGGGCAATAGAAATCAACAAGTGTTCTTTGCACAACCCAAAGCACGTGAGTACACTGGTTGTTGGATCAATTAATGGGATAGCAGAGGGGCAATATAAATCAACAAGTGTTCTTTGCACATCACAAAACCTCAACACATTTTATTTGAGAGGACACATGGAGAGCTGGTAATCCATTGAATGCAAGGCAAGTTTAGAATGCAAAAGTTCCAAGCCCTAGGTTCTCAACTAAACTTGGATGGACGAGATAGAACCTCATGCATGTAGGCATTTAAATCTGGTTGCAGTTGCAGTAAAAAATACCTACTGGACAAAGCACGTCGCTTATCTGTGAAGACAGGAAAAATGCTCAGAACATATATTCTAGAGATTGGTTCATAGGTAAGGGATTCCCAATGAAAAAAAAACAAAAAACAAGCATGTCTCTAGGTGCTTCATATTTACACTAAATTTCTATAATATCAAATTGCTTAATAAATTGTTTTGAAAAATATCCGAGAGATTTTCATGGCGGAGGATGGGATTATGGAGGAGAATTCCAGCACAGTCCTTTTGGAGAGATGATAATGACAATTGATGTTGTTGAGCCTTAGTATTTTATTCTTTGGCTGCAGTATATGGAGACTCTGCACAACACAACAGAAGACAACAATTTTATTTTTAGTTTTGAGTAGTGAGTTTCAATGGAGGAAAGAAAAGAATGGAAAATATAAATTAATTTTTGTAGATATGCATCGAAGAATAGATACTTGTGTCGATCTTCCTGCAATAAGGACATGTGGTATGCATGTAATTCTTCCCTTGAATCTTCCACCGATTCCACAACAAGCAGTGTTAACATTAATCATGCGTGCAATATCAATATTTTCACGGTCACTGGTATGTTGATCACATACTGCATTTCAAATTTCAAGCGACTAATGAAAATGAAAATGAATGCTCACTGAATTGTTGGTAGTTTTGTACGACTTCGACGACCACATCATAAGCCTGTTATAACTAACAAGAATTTGATTTGTTGCAGAAATGCATTCGCCATCAACACTCCCTCCGCTAACAAGAATTTGATTTGTTGCAGCAATGCATTCGCCATCAACACTCTCGTTGCTGGACAATTGATAAGGCATGCAACCAAGACAACCTATTCCTGCAACAACAAACTTTCGACCACCAAGTTGATATAGTCTCTACACCAAAATGCGATATCGTACAGCTAGACACATGGGTAGCATGCAAACAACCACCAAACACAACATGCATACAACTAGACACAACATGTAGACAAGGTGGCTAAGGGAATTCCAATGTTTAAGATTGGAAGAAAGGTTTAAAACTTAATGCTAAGAAGTAATGCTAGACTTAGTTCTAGCATTACTTGACTTAGGCAACATTAATAATCAAATATGCACTTGAAAGTGGTTTTAAGGTAAGATATTGTAAGGGTGTGCCTCAAAAAGAGGCCAAATAAAGTCTCCAAATTAAAACTTTAGCCTAAAAACTAAATGCGACTTCAAAATTTGCATGACTCTATTAAAACTTTGGTTAAATTGTTTGGTTTCCATACAATACTAATTCAACCATGAAAAATCGATTACTGGTGAGTCTCGAGTCCCTGCAGCCCGAAGGGAAGGTACTAATAATAATAATAAATAGGGACTAATAATGAATAATCTATATGAACAAACATAGAATAACCTATTATATATTGGCAAGACATGTTGCTCACATGAAAAAAAAAAGAAGGAATTATCTGTTATAGTATATTAGGAGCAGGGTTATTCTTGATAAATTAAATGGCTAAGTGTTATTAATGTTATTTGTGTACAAGGACTATACTAATAGTTGTATCATAGGTATTTGCATGAATACCAAAAGACATGATCTAATTGGGTCCACGTAACATAGGTGTTGTAGCGAATTATTCCTTTAGAGGATCAAAGGAAATATGGAATTGAGTTGTCCAATTAAAATATGGATCTTTTGAAGTCAAAGTAAAGAGTGGAGATGCAATTTTGGTAAAATATACATAATTTCACCATTCTCTATAATATACATAATTTCACCATACATAATTTCTCTATAATATACATAATTTCACCATTTACCATTCTTTTTTAGATAATCACTTATGAGGAAACCTGTCTCTTATTTGAAATTGGATAGATAAAATTCACATTAAGCAATTTCGTCAAATCTTCCTTCACTATTTATCTTAGGTTAGAGTTCATTCTATGTCGAGGTTGTTAAATTAGTCAAGAATCATTCTTAATACATATGTATCCGTGCACACACACACATATTGACTACAGATAGTGGGATGGATCCCTTTTATAGTTATGTAGTCATAAGAAAATGCATCACTATTTTTTTGCAACAATTCAATCAACTTCTTTTACTAAAGGGTCTCTAGGGTGGAGTTAATACTCAATGTTATTCCTTGGATAGTATCTATAGGTACACTTAAATATTTTGGATATTTCTTGGCTTGAAGCTTCTTTTCTAGAGAAAATACAAAAAGGCATAGAAATTGATTTCAAGGACAACGCAACTAGTGGGCAATTTTCCTACATGTGTTGGTTTATAATATTCCCAAGGAACTAGTAGATTAGTTTTTGTGATGAATATAAATTGTACATGAAATTTTTAGTTAGGTCATCTTCGTTTTCATTTGTAAAGGAAAGTGCTTGATTGATGGTAAGAAAATACTACTTCCCTCATTATCATCTTCATTTCTCTATATAAGGGTTCTTGATTGGTAGAGGGTTGGGAAAGAGGATAAAATGTAAGTTTATTTATGGAAGTTCTATGGAAAATGATCATATCACTAGATCTATCATCAATATAATAATATGTAGTAGCCAAAAAAGGTATACCCAATATCAATGGATAACCTTCTAAGTTGGATCTTGGTTGCAAAACCATGAAATATGTTGGGTATTCCCAAGAATTTACATAGACTATACCATCTTCTAATATTCCTTTGAGTTTGATAGTAGATCTATTAGCCAATTAAAGTTATGTAGGGGTTTGGAATTGGCTAGGTAATATGAGCTTCTCCATGGTTTCCTCGGCCATCATGTTAATGGTATCCCATGAATATATTAATGTGTTTGGAATGAGGGTATTGTTTATATGAAAAAAAACAATGGGATTACTAATATCAATGTATTTGGTGATGGATATTTTACCAAACATCATATCAATGAGTTTACCACCACATGGATTTCTTGTGGATGTTTATTCTTCCCACCAAGCTTCTTTATACACAATTGTTGGATAGTTTTGGCATAGATAGGGACATCCTTGATTTCTTGAAACAAGGGTATTTATTGTTATGCACCAAATGACCAAAACAACATAGACACACACAGAGAGAGAGAAGTAACAACATGCTTTAATAAAGAAAGAATAATGAATTTCAAGCCTGTTCGAGGGGGAAACCTCTTTTTATAATAGAACAAATGTACAAGATGAGATGATCTTAAAACTAGGTCTCCTTAGTGTGTGTATTTGTGTACATATATATATATATATATATATATATATATATATATATATATACACACACATACATATGTGTGTGTGTGTGTGTTAGACCAAGGGTACAATTACAGTTAAAATGTCTAGCCAACAACACTATAAATATAACAATAAAAATACAACAACTCAATATCTAGGGATTTATATGAGGATCTATGCTTAACATGGAGAATATTATAGGGGCTTAACATGCTCCTCCCCTTCAAACAAGTATTTCCCCTACAAAATTGATTAGTTGTGGATGTTTCTACATGAAGAACTCATCTTAACATGTCACTTATTCTATTAGTATGTTCTTCCACTTGATGAGGTAATCAATAATTTCTTGATTTCACAGCTACTCAGCCCTTCTTTCAAGGATTCTTTCTGGTTCTAGTATGATTTCCCATTTTTCATTGACATCTAGTAAAATAGTTTGAACTGGGATCTTGTCACTGATTATTTTATTTAAGAAAGAAACGTGGAAGACTGGATGTACATCTGAATATGGAGGTAACTCTAATTTGTAATCCATAGTTCCAATCCTTTGCAACACCTTATAGGTACCATAATACTTTGGTTCTAATTTATTATCCTTCTTTTGTTTCTTGAGGGACATCTTTTTGTATGGTTGTAGCCTCAAAAATACCCAATCCCCCACTTCAAATTCCATTTCATTGTGATTTTGATCTAGTTGTTGTTTATGTTTGACACAGTGGTATGATATTGTCATTGATGTCAACAGGGTGCAGAAGAATCTAGTATAAACCCAAATCCCAGAAGGAATAACGTTAATTGAAGCTCAGAAGAGTTGACACATTTGAAATAAGACATGAGAGAGTTCTACAAGTGAAGGAATCCTTTTGTAAAGGATCGAGTTACAGGAGTCGTTCATTCTTAGTTCGAGACAATCCAAGATCATTAGATTGAGGTGAAGTTAGAGGTTGGGAAGGATTAAATCTCAACCATTAGATTTGAAGGAGCTTCATATGGTTTCCCAACCGTTGGATCAAGATTCGATCTAGAATGGAAATTTTGAATTGTTAGATCACACTAAAGGAAAGAAGGTGGTCAACTCTAGCACTTACCACTTCGACGAAAAGGAGTCTAAAACAAATAAGTTTACTCGAAGGCTGAAACCCCGAAGTCATGAACTCTCGTCGACTGTCGGATCAGAGAAAGAATAGGAAATCCCATCAACCATTGATCTAGAGTGAAAATATTCAAAGAACGCTAAGGAATAAGGTGGTAACTCCGACCTTGACCTACTTTGGCGATAAGCAGCTCAGATAAACCAAGAACTCTTGAATCCCAGAGTTCTGGAATAAACAAAGGCCATAGGATCAAGACAGTTGAAAATATACGTTGGTAGATATATTCGACACTTCGGAAATAATTGAAGGATGGTATAAAAGTGCCAAAAATTCCGAAGCCACGAAGTAAGACATGTGGCAGAAGAAAAATATGACACGTGGCCCAATCAGCTAGTGACAAGTGTCAAGGTATAGTTGGCATATTAGGTATACAAAAGTCACGAATCAAGGTGACATTTGGAAACCACTCATCCAATGCCACGTCAATAGTGACGTCAACAAGCTGCGTCACTTTGAGACTACATCCTCTGGGGATATCCAACTTCTCCTACCAGCAAAACTACTCGAAGTGTTGAAGGCCGAAGTCATGAATAACCAAATACCCAGAGAGAAGGTGCTCATTTGTGTCGAAGTATATGGTCCTAACTTCTATACATGTGAAGGTCATCAAGAAGGGAGTGTTGATACACCCTTCGATAGAATTTACTCTGGAAGAATTGGAAGACTACAAAGGCCTAAGTCCCAAAACATCGAAGTCCCGAAGTAAATGAGAACCATCCATCTCAAACGTGCAAACAAAACACGACCTTCAATATTGATAAATGATTAAGAACTTGTTTGGAGTATTGCTTAGTCATTGCCTACGGTCATATGGAATAGAGGTCCTGAAAGTGCGTCTGTGCGAATTTTAACATACAGAGGAAGAATTTTTCCTTTGTCAGGAAGAAACTTTGAACCATATAGGATCAATATTTTGTCCTGATTGATATTAAGTGATCAAATACATCCAATGCATTGGAAATCTAATAAAAAATATCAAATATGATCTATTGCATAATTGGGGACACAACAAAAGCTTAAGAATGAAATAAAAAGGCATGGGATCGAGTTAAAATAAATTGATCCATACCTATGATCGATTTATGAAAATACCTCTTACTAAATTGAAAATATTTCACGTTAATGTGTGAATAATAATAGACGAAGATATTAATTCTAAATTAAAAGACAAGTGTTATTATTTTTAATTTAAATGAAGAGGTACAATGGACCAAACAAAGGAACACAATGCTTCAATGCTCACACAAGTTGGAAGACTATATAAACAAGAAAGAATGGTGAATAAGAAGTGTCTTTACAGTCCATATCAGAAGACCAAAATTAGAAGCAAAGTTCAAAGAAGAAGAATTGATGATACTTATGTAGTGAGGGTGGAAGGGAGGATCAAGGAAGGATTCATATCCTTTCCTAAGTAAAGTTTGAAAACAAGGGAGTTGGTGCTTCCTAGGGTTGGTGCCCTAAAGACAAGGGAGTTGGTGCTTCCTAGGGTTGGTTCCCTGAAGAAGGGGATATGTGTCTCTGAGAGTGGGTGCTCTAAAAATGATTGGTGTCCTTTAATATCTCATATTATTCTTTATAAAACCTTGTAATTCATGTTAATTATATTTATATAATTGATTTTAAATACAAGTACATTGTTTATCTATTGTGGTGATTAATAAAATAACAAAATAAATGCTAATTGTTTAAAAAGGTAACATTGATTCACCCCCCACCTCTCAGTATTTCCAACAATTGGTATCAGAGCCAATTCCTTGAACACAGTCTAATAATTGGATTGTATATACTGAAAAAAATGGATCAACAAGAGGGAATGTCTTCCAACAAAGCACTATTGTTTAACAGAGGTGGTTATTCTCTCTGGAAAACAAGAATGAAAAGCTACCTGTTGGCTCTTGGTTTTGATGTTTGGAAGTCTTTTGTAGATGGTTACACTGCACCAACTAATCCACCCATAGATACTACAGGGAAGAAGATTTTCAATGACAATTGAAGAACAAGTAACGCCATTCTAGGAGGATTGACAAATTATATATGTGTGAAGTTAATGCATTGTAAGTCAGCTAAGGAAATCTAGGATAAATTGGAGGTTGTATACGAAGGAGATAGAAAATTCAAGGAAGCAAAACTACAAACCTATAGAGCTCAGTTTGAAAATTTGAAGATGAAAGAAGAATAAAACATTGTTGAATACTTTCATAGGGTAGATGAGGCAGTTAACTCAATCATAGTAGCAGGAGAAGAACTTACTGATAAACCTATTGTACAAAAGATCTTAAGGTCATTACCTATGAGATATGCTGCCAAGATTTCCACAATTGAATATAGACAATAACTTGGTAAACTCATAGTAGATCAGCTTCATGGAATTTTTATAGCATATGAGATGAGAACATGGAAAGAAAAACCATCAAAAGGAGAAATGACTTTTAAGGAATCTAAAGAAAATAAGAAACAAGAACATATGTCTAATAAAGATTAGTCATACATATCAGATATATAAGAAGCCAAATTTATAAAGAAACTCCAGAAAGGATTTGGAAGATATAAAGGAAATTTACCCTTCAAATGTTTCAACTGTGGCAGTTGCACCAAGAACATCTAGCAATGTGTACATCCTTGACATGGAAGGTGAAGAAAAATGTTGTTTAGGTCAAGAATATTAAAGTTGACTATGGACTATAAGGTTGGGTCATGTAAGCTTTGAAAACTTAATCAAAGCCAATAAGAAGGAGGCAGTAAGGGATTTGACAAAGATTTAAAGCCTTCAAATCTTATTTGTAAACATTGTCAAATAGGGAAGAAAACAAGAGTTAGGTGCAAAAAAGAGAGCATTCCACAACAAAACAGTTAGAACTTATTGACACGTATCTATGTGGACCTACCAGAACTAAAATTAATTATGGTGAAAATTATTTTATTTTGATCATTGATGATTACACAAGATTGACCTTTGTATACTTTCTAAAAGAAAAATCAAAAGCCTTTGAGAAGTTTAAAACATACAAATCCCCTTGTAGAGAATGAAACAGATCTCAAAATTAAATGTCTGTGATCAAACAATGGAGGAGAATTCACCTCTAAAGAGTTCATTCAATTCTATGAAAATCATGGTATCAAAAGACATTTTTCGGCTCCCAGGACTCCTCAATAGAATGGAGTGGTAGAAAGGAAAAATGGAATAATTCAAGAAGCTGCAAGAATCATGCTAAATGAAGCCAAGCTTCCAGAAAAATTATGGAGAGACACAATCTACACAACAGTCCACACACTTACTCGATCTTAGTTGAGACCCAACCATGACAAAAATCATTATGAACTATGGTTTGACAGGCCAACATCTGTTAAACACTTTAGAATTTTTGAAATTAAATGTTATATTAAGAATGATTAATATAATTTAGGGAAGTTTGATACAAGATCTGATGAAGGCATATTTTTAAGGTATACATCTAATAATAAATCATACATATGCTATAATTTTAGACTACTAAAGATAGTGGAAAGTGCAAATGTAAAGATAGATGATCTAAAACTAAAGAAGAGCATATCCCAAGACATATAAAAATTTGATAAAAAATATCTCAGCAAGAAGATGATGATGTAGAATCTTAGCAAGAAGATGATGATAATATTGAAACACAGGAAAACGAATCGTATACTGATGAAGAATACAATGAAGAAACACCCTTTCCAAAAGCTCCATCAAAAAGAGTTCAAAAGAATCATCTTGAAAATCAAATTATTGGAGATAAAAATGCAGGAGTGGAAACAAGAAGGAAATTCACATTTGACTCAGAACAAGCAATGTTATCTCTGACAGAACCTAAGTCATTTAAATAAGCCAACAAAAGTAAAGATGGGATCAAAGCAATGGATGAAGAACTAGACCAAATAGAGAAGAACCAGACTTGGGAACTAGTTCCAAGACCCAAGGACAAGAATGTGGTAGGAACTAAGTGGATCTTCAAGAAAAAACTAAATTAAAATTGGGATATTATAAAGAACAAAGCCATATTAGTTTCTAAAGGATATTACCAAGTGGAATGTATTGATTTTGAAGAGAATTTTTCTCCAGTAGAAAGACTTGAGGCCATCAGAATGGTCTTGGCATTTGCATGCTTCAGAAATTTCAAAATCTATCAGATGGATGTCAAGTCAACATTTTTTAATGGAACACTATAAGAAGAAGTCTATGTTGATAAACCATAAGGATTCATGTTAACAAAAAATCATGACTATGTGTGCAAGATAAACAAAGGCCATGTATTATCTTAAACAAGCCCTTAGAGTATGGCTCTCAAGGCTTGATCAGTGCCTGCAAAAATGAGGATATAAGAGAGGGACTACTATCAACAAATTATACATCAAAATTGAGGATCAAAACATGATTTTTGTGGTGGTATATGTAGATGACATCATATTTGGAAGTAATCTTACTATACTAAGAAAATATATTTCAACTAGAATGCAAGAAGAATTTGAAATGTCTATGTTGGGAGAACAATCCTTCTTCTTAGGTTTACAATTAAATCAAATAGAGAAAGGAATATTCGTTTCCCAAGCCAAATATATCAAGGAAATGCTAAATAAACTCAAAATGGAAGGCAGTAAACCTGTGACTACTCCCATGGTCACTGGATGTAAACTAAGACTAGAAGATGACTCACCAAAAGTGGACCAAACAATGTACAGATCAATGGTTGGAAGTCTTCTTTATTCAATAGCAACAAGACTTGACATCATGCAGGTTGTTGAACTCATGGGGATATTTCAATCCACACCTAAAGAAACTCACTTAAAAGTAGTAAAGAGAATATTAAGATATCTTAAAGGCACGTTAGAACTTGGATTATGGTATCCAAAAGACAAATAGTTCAATCTAACTGCATACACTAATGCAGATTGGGCCGATAGTACAGATGATAGGAAAAGCACAAGTGGAGGAGAATTTGTGTTAGGAAAATGTCTGGTAGCATGGCATCACTATCCATAGCAGAGGCAAAATACATTGTTGTTGCATTGTGCTGCAGACAAGTTATTTGGATGAAGCAAACATTAAAAGATTTACAAATAGGATATGATGATCCCATTACTATTAATTGTGATAACACTAGTGCCATAAGTATCTCTAAAAATACAATAATGCATTATAAAACCAAACACATCCCAATTAAATACCTTTTCCTAAGAGATAAGGTTACCCAAAAAGTGGTTAAAATAGTGTATGTGGACACCAAAGAACAAATTACAAACATATTCACAAAACCTTTTCCCATGAGTAGTTTTGAAAATCTTCGACAGAAATTGGGAGTAATTCACATACCTCATTAAAACCATAAAAATTATATCAGAAGAAAAGGGGCACATGGTTAGGGGGAGCATTTCCATAGGGGGAGAGAAGAAATATCCCCTTTGTCATTGTTGTCAAAGGGGGAGGAAATTCATAAGCAACATAAATAAAAATATTTCAAAGAAAAGGTTGCCATCAATGCCAAAGGTGGAGAATGTTGGACATGGTGGTATGATATTGTCATTGATGTCAACATGGTGCAAAAGAATCCAGTATAAACCCAAGGCTTAGAAGGAAGAACATGAATCAAATCTCAGAAGAGATGAAACATTTGAAATAACAAAGGAGGCAAATTTATGCGAGTGAAGGAATCCTTTTGTAAAGGATTGATTTATAGGATCCATTCATTCTTAGCTCGGGACAATCCAAGATCGTTAGATCGAGGTGAAGTCAAAGGTTGGGAAGGATTAAATCTCAACCATTAGATTTGAAGCAGGAGCTTCAGATGGTTTCCTAGCCGTTAGATCAAGATTTGATCTGTAATGGAAATGTTGAACTATTAGATCACACTAAAGGAAAGAAGGTGGTCAACTCCGACGCTGACAACTCCGGCGAAAAATAGTCTAAAACAGGTAAATTTACCTGAAGTACGAAGCCCCAAAGTCATGAACTCCCATCGACCATCGGATCAGAGGAAGAATAAGAAATCTTGTCAATCATTGATCTAGAGGGATGTTGGACCTTGACCAAGTTTTGGGAATTTCTTGGTCATGATGACCTATTTTGGAACTTCGACAGCCTGTCGAAGAAGGAGTGCAAGACGAAGTGAAGATCACGGGATCTCGGCCCCCTTTTTGGGTTTTTGGGAATATGTAACGGGAAGGGGATGTCGGCCCATGGGTTTGCCCATGTTTAGGCCTATATTGTATGTATATATAGATGTCTAGGAAATATAGAGAAGTAGTGGATGATATATCTATGTGATGCAGGCTAAGTGCCAAGAGTTGGATCTGTGTGATCAAGGCTTTGGCATAAGCACATGAAGACCTTATAGAGCAGCAAAATACTACCAAATGCAAGAATCTTACTCTGCAAAAGAGGTTCAATGAAGAAAAAGCCCAGCTACATAAAGAAAAGGAACCATTGCTCGCAGAGCAACTCGAAGTTAAGGAAATGGTTCACAGAGCACTTTGCTCTGTGACAGTCATTGAAGTAAAGGCCGAAGAATGAGTTCCACATCAAGTGGAAAAACTCAAAGACGTAATCCAACAGCTCCAGCAATACATAGCAGACTTGGATCTCTGCACTGTTCCGGAGACCCCTCAAGATGTACGAGACCAAAGGGAATCCACTACCCACAACGCAGTTGAAAGATTAAAATCTATTTCCTTGGAGTGCAAGAAGATGAGTAACTGGAGCGCTCAAACATATGAAAACCTCACTGAGAATCCTGAGTTACAAGCATTGAAGTCGCAGCTCCAAGAAGTGAAGAAGCACACAGATACACTATAAGCACAAATGAAGGCCCTGTCAGCTATAGACAAAATGAAGAGGTCTCATGAACAACGTACATATCAATAGCAGATCCATATTCTTCAAAGAAAAGTGATGGAAATCACTCAACGGCTTCAACCTGTGCAAGATAAGGTATGTTTGTTGTTTACAGACGTCAAGAGCCAAGGAGCAGAGCTAGAACAGTTGTCCTCACAGCAGAACAATGCCTAGAAGGACCATTGAACAACGCAGTGATCTAGGAGTTCACTAAATAAGAGGCCATAATAAAGTAGCAAGTCAAAGTAGCTCGAGGTGTTCGAGGCAGAATTGCTCAGACCAGAGTGACTCAGGATGAGTCACGGGTGAGTGTTGGGGGCTTGTTGGCCCTTGACCAAGTTTTTGGAATTTATTGGTCATGATGACTTATTTTGGAATGTCAACAGCCTGTCGAAGAAGTAGGGCAAGACGAAGCAGAGATCACGGGATCTTGGCCCCCTTTTTGGGTTTTTGGGAATATGTAACGGGAAGGGGATGTTGGCCCATGGGTTTACCCATGTTTAGGCCTATCGTGTATGCATATATAGATGTCTAGGCCATATAGAGAAGTAGTGGATGATATATATATGTGATGTAGGCTAAGTTCCAAGAGTTGGATCTGTGTGATCAAGGCTTTGGGCATTCTGTGTAAGACTTGTAGAGATGAGTGCAAGTCCCTGTGCGATATGATAGGAGGCTTAGTGTTGTAATGCAAGGAAGAAGGATCTAGCGAGATGCACATATCTTTTATCATGTGTGGAGTAAGGGTTTTGAGGTTCTGTGCTTGTAACCGATTGACTGAAGACTATAAAGAAGAAGAGTTGGTGGACGTAGCCCCAGGAGAGGGGTGAACCATGTAAACCCTGTGTTATGTGCTTCATGCTTTGTCTTGATGTGTTCAAATGTTATATGCTAAGTGCTATGATATGTTTAGGTAGATATATTCATGCTTGGTGATTATTATATGTGAGAATGTTAGATCTGATCTAGATATTCATGCTTAGTGCTTGATATGCTCATTCTGATCCATTTGTATATGTTAAGTGCTTGAATACTGTAGATTAGTGTGAATATTGCGAAGCTCTGTTGTATCAACAAAGTGAATAGTGATTCCATGTTAAGGAACTGACGGTGCTAAGAGATGTATTAAGTATTATAATCACAGATCTATGTCCTAGCTAAGGTTGCAGACACTTGAGTCATGCAACCACCCCTACCTCTACCTTGGGTGAGACTTTATCTGCTTCATAGGTGTTGTTGAAAGGGCCGGTAGTTATGGTTTTGTTGGTGCACTGTTGTAGTGTTGAACCTTGGGTCTGCCCCTATGCCAACAAGTGAAAATATTCACAACAGACTAAGGAAGAAGGTGGTCAAATCAAGCCTTGACCTACTCTGATGATAAGCAGCTCAGATAAACCAAGAACTCTCAAACCCTAGAGTTCTGGAATAAACAAAAACCATAGGATCAAGATAGTTGAAAATATATTGTGGTAGATCTATTTGACACTTCGGAAATAATCGAAGGATGGTATAAAAGGGACAAAAATCCCGAAGCCATGAATTAATACATGTGGAAGAAGACTAATATGACACATGGCCCAATCGGTTAGTGACAAGTGTCAAGGAATAGTTGGAACATTAGGTATATGTAATTTACAAATCAAGGTGACACATGGCATCCACTCATCCAGTGCCACATCAACAATGACGTCAACAAGCTACATCAATCTGGGACTACATCCTCCAGGGATATCCAACTTCTCCTACCAGCAAAACTACCTGAAGCGTCGAAGGCCGAAGTCACAAACAACTGAATACCTAGAGAGTGAGAGATCATTTGTGGCTAAGTCTATGGTCCTAGCTCCTAGACATGTGAAGGTTATCAAGCTAGGAGTGATGATAAACCCTTCTATGAAATTTACTCTGGAAGAATTGGAATACTGTAAAGACCTAAGTCCCAGAATGTCGAAGTCCCAAAGTAAACGAGAACCATCCATCTCAAACATGCAAATAAAATGTGAATGCCAATATTGATAAGTGATTAAGCACTTGTTTGGCTTAGAGATTAGTAACCACTTATGGTCATATGGAATAGAGGTTTTGAAAGTGCTTCTGTGTGAATTTTAACATACAAAGAAATAATTTTTCCTTTATCGGGAAGAAACTTTGAACCAAAGAGGATATGGATTTTGTCTTTATTGATATTAAGTGATCAAATACATCCAATGTATTGGAAATCTAATCGAAAATATCAAATATGATATGTTGGAGAACTGGAGACACAACATAAGCTTAAGAATGAAATAAAAAGGCATGGGATCGAGTAAAAAGAAATCGATCCATACCTGTGATCGATTCATAAAAAATCCTCTTACTAAATTGAAAAGATTTAACGTTAATGTGTGAATAATAATAGAGGAAGATATTAATTCTAAATTAAAAGACATTTTTTATTACTGTTAATTTAAATGAAGAGGTGAAATGGTCCAAACAAAGGGACACAATGCTTCAATGCTCACACCAGTTGGAAGACTATATAAGTAATAAAAAATGATGAAGAAGAAGTGTCTCTACAATCCATATCAGAAGACCAAAAGTAGAAGGAGAGTCCAAAGAAAAAGAACTGATGATACTTATGCAGTGAGGGTGGAAGGGAGGAGCAAGGAAGGATTCATATCCTTTACTAATTAAAGTGTGAAAACAAGGGAGTTGGTGCTTCCTAGGGTTGGTTCCCTAAAGACAAGGGAGTTGGTGCTTCCTAGGGTTTGTGCCCTAAAACAAGGGAGTTAGTGCTTCCTAGGGTTGGTTCCCTAAAGAAGGGGATTTGTTTCTCTGAGAGTGTGTTCTCTAAAAAGGATTAGTGTCCTTCACTATCTCAGATTATTCTTTATAAAACCTTGTAATTCCTGTTAATTATATTTATATAATTTATTTTAAATACAAGTCCATTATCGATCTATGGTGGTTATTAAGAAAATAAC
Organism: Picea mariana; assembly: GCA_032191745.1. NCBI lineage: Eukaryota > Viridiplantae > Streptophyta > Pinopsida > Pinales > Pinaceae > Picea > Picea mariana. The sequence goes on along the minus strand of JASDQU010100309.1, from coordinate 129,592 downwards.
AAAATAACTGCTAATTGTTTAAAAAGGTAATACTGATTCACCCGCCCCCCTCTCAGTATTTCTAATAGTTTCATCATATTTTTTGTTGTAACAAAGTTACCCTTCAATAGTTTAAGAAACTCTTGTTGGTGCTCTATGTGGTCCTCCATTGCTTGTACCTTTTATTTCCCTTTCAAGGGTGATGTGATGGATGGAGGATGGTATCCATTAATTTCCATAACTTGGGACATTTTTTATGAAGTATGGAAGGATGTGTTATACCACCATTCTACCAAGGGAAACCACTTGACCAACTATGCTTGTTTATCAAATATAAATCAACAAAGATACAATTCTTGACATTTATTCATAATTTAAGTTTTCCCATCATATTGAGGATGGTAAGAGGATTTGTGATCCAATTGAGTACAAAAACAAGAAAATAATTCAATCCAAAATTTTTGAGTGAAAATTGGATCTATATCACTTAAAATGATCTTAGGGGTTCCATGTAGACTTTGAACTATTTCCATGAATGTTGTGGCTATTGTACTTCCTTTAAAAGGATAAGAAAGGGATAAAAAATGGGCATACTTTGTGAGTTGATCCACTACTACCATGATGACATTATTTTCTTCAGACTTGGGCAGACCTTCAATAAAATCCATTGAAATATCTTCCCAATGTTGACTTGGTATAGCTAACAGTTGTTGTAGACCTGTTCCTATGGATAAGTTTTCAATACCAAAAGGACTTTCTATTTGAGTTGGTAATTCTTACAAGAATATAAGTGATCTTGATACCATAATAAATCATTCTTCTACACAAATTTATCTAATGCACTTGGGTTCTCTTGTAGTTGTTGAATGATATTGTTTCCATTATATCCTTACTCCTTCCACACTATCAGATTATGGAATGGAAATAACACACAATAAACCCTCTATACCTTTTTATTTCCTTGAAAGTGCATCTAAACCATATTTTGTTTTCCTTTCTTGTAGATAGTTCCAAATTCATAACCTAGCATCTTTGTAACCCATTTTTGTTTCTCTTCTTAATATACTCATTATTCCAAGAAGTACTTCAAACTATCATGATCTATATTAACCTTGAAATTTATTCCTATTAGGTAAGGAAACCATTTCTTAAATTTATGTAATATGGTCAACATTTCCTTTTTAGAAATTGGTTTTAGTAAGTTCTTTCCTTTAATTTGTCTACTTTCATAGACAAGGGGCCTTCCTTCTTGCATTAAAAATATAACAATGCCATGTATTGAGGCATCACATTCCACAAGAATTTTTTTGTGAAGTTAGTTGTGGACATGATAGGAGTTGTACACATAATCTCCTTAAGCTTTCAAAATCCTTGGTTACATTTTGAGTCTAAGAAAATGCCTCCTTTTTTAATAACATTGTTAGAGGTGTTGTTATTTGACCACAATTCTTGACAAACTTGTAGTAATATCTTGTGAATCATAATAATCCTCTAATATTATTTAAGGTATTTGGAATTTAACATTCCATAATATATTTAACTTTGTTAGGGCCCACTTTGACACCTTCATGAGACATTGTATGACCCATATATTCCACTTCTTAAATCCCAAAGGAACACTTGGAAGGATTTGTAATATGTTGTTTCTCTTCCAATATATTTAAAAACATGACAACATCTTGCATATTTTATTCCAATGATCTATTGTAGATTAGTATATCATCAAAAAATGCTAACACAAATTTTCCAAGTAATGGTTTGAAAATAGAATTCATTAAGTTTTAAAATGTTGAAGGTGCGCTAGTAAACCCAAATGGCATCACTAAAAAATCATAATGACATTCATGTGTTGTAAAGGTTTCCTTGGGAATGTATGCTTGCCTCATTATAATTTTATGATATCCAAACTGGAGATCGAACTCATTAAAAACAAATGTTCCTTGAAATTCATCAATGAAAGGAATAGGAAACTTATCTTTAATGGTCATTTTGTTGGGTTGTCTATAATATAGACACATACGTTGTTAATCATTCCTTTTTGTAACCATCACCACTACTGAAGAGAAAGAACATTGTCCATGCATTTCCTAGGTTGAATGATGCCATCCTCTAGCATATTTTGAATCATACGCTCAATCTCACTTTTTTGTGTATATGGGCACCTATAAGGCCTAATGTTAGGTGTTACACTTCTTGGTTGCAAATGAATAACATGGTGATGATATTTAGTAGGTGGAATACCCTTAGGAATCTATTCAAATACCTTGGAATGATTATTAATAACATTTTGGATATCCACTAGAACAAAAGGTCTAGATGTTTAAACATCTAGTGATCACAATTCATGTGAAAGTACACCAATGTGTCCCATTTTGAGTAATTTTATCATGATATTAGAGCTTATCATTTTATATGGCTTCCCTTGGATGCCTCTGAGTTCAATTTCCTTGACTTTTGAGGAAAATCTCATGAAAAGTTCTTGAAAATTAAGAGTCATTGTTCGTAATGATTATAACAATTGGAACCCTAATACAACATCAACACACCCCATTTGGACTTAAACCATCGTACTATCCAATAAATACTCCCACATATTGATCTTAATACTATAGCTCTTCCCTAAAAAAATTATGGTACCTCCATCTGCAATCATTACTTGAAACTCTAGTGTTGGAAATAAAAAGCAATTGAGAAGTTTCACTAATTTGAAATGAATGAACTCATGTTTACTACTAGAATCAATCAACATTGTTACCTTTTTATTTTTGATATATTCTTCTATATTGAGGATTTGTGGAGTACTAATTCCAACCAATTCATGAAAATATATGGTTGGAGTAGTCTCTTCTAGTTCTATATCTTGCGATGGTTCCAATTATTGATCTTCTTCTTCTTCACAATATATGTATAATAATTTCTCCTCACCACATTCATGCCCCTTATTGTACCTGCTATAACAATTGAAACATAGTTCCTTGGATCTTCTTTCATCCATTTATTTAGGTGTCAATTGCTTAGGTGGAGTGATGTTAGGAGAGTGAACATGGTGCTCTCTATAATTGTTAGTGGCCACTCTTATATTAGCCATATTTTTACAAATTACCTGGTGACATTAAAAGAATTCTCTAGGGATTTAGGTTCGAAGAGTGCACCTCATGTTCAATAGTCCCCTTTAAATTCCTCATAAAGAGATCTAACAAATTATCCTTTAGAATGTTGTTTACCTTGAGACTTAGTTTTTGGAATTTTTGAATGTCATGTATAATTGAACCTCTTTGCAACATATTTTTCTATTGACAAAAGAATGTATTTATATTAATATCCACATAATGTTCTATCATTCATCCATAAAAATGGACCAAGATTCAATATAATCCTTTTTTATTTCACAAAGACATTGGTACCAAACAAATTGATCATGTTCTAAATATAAGGATGCAAGAGTTACCTTTTGTAAGGTTGGAACTTGGTGTATATCAAATAATTTATCCATATTGTATATCCATGTTATAGTATCTTTACCATCAAACTTACTCATATACATCTCAAGAATTAAGTGGTTCCTTAGTGTCGAGTGAAAGCCATGATGATGCAGATTTGGAGGTGATGAAAAATCATTATTTTGAGACTCAATCTTTATTTCCTTCACATTTACATTATTTCCTTGCATCCTGATATCACCTTGACGGAATTGCTCATCTAGGGAATGTAACAATATGGTTGACATGGAAATTTTCAATTCTTCCACCTTTTTATCTATCTTATTTTCCATTTATTCATTATTTTCATTTATCTTATTTTCCATATGATCCCTATTATCGTCCATGTTATTTTCCATTTTTCAATCCATTTATTTTTTACATTTATCAAATCAGAATTTTTCACTAACCCATCATTCAATTCATTAATTTGATTGTCCAATTTGGATAGCTAGTTCTATATCTCTTCATTTTATTCATGATTCCTAGTTGAGATTTCTAGAGGTTTAATTTGAGAACTAATTTTTGGAGCACCCTTTTCCATGTGGGAAAAAATAATAATACTTCTACTTTTTCTCTTTATCACAATTTATGAATCACCAAAAACATATCTTCCAATCAAAATTTAATCCAAGTGTAAGTTGTGTACCTTTAAAGACATAACTTTGGGAGTACCTTACTGGCCAAACTTTATGTTGATGTATCTCTAAAATTCCATCCCTTATTGTTGAAACACATACTGACACTAAGAGGGGGGGTGAATCAACATATATGTATTTCAATTACTTATATATATATA
>JASDQU010100309.1:114026-125273 GCA_032191745.1 Picea mariana | reverse complement strand
ATAAAGAAGAATAAATATCATATAATTATTAGACTTGAATAAGTACACATGATATGAATCATCAAAATATTCAACACCAACTGAATAAGAGAGATCCCAACTCTCAGATACAAGACCCAACTTGTAGTTCTCATATCCAACTGAGAAGTGAGGAATCCAACCCTCATAACAAGACATAGTTTGTAATTCTTGGATCCAACTAAGAAGTGATGAATCCAACCCTCATAACAAGACCCAACTTGTAAATAAACACCAACCTGACAAAGAATGTCTTTTCATTCAATCCATTGTATTTATATTTGATCCACTGAGATACATCTTCTTCCAACATAATGTTTTGTTTATATAGCCATCGAAAATGTGTGATATTGAAACATTGTTTCTTTTAATAATTAATCACTATGTATTTAAATAATTAACCATTGCACCACTTCATTTAATTAACACAAATTTCCTCCTCTCCTTTTTATTTATTCATAATATCTAAATGAAAGCTTTTCAATTATAATTTATTGAACCATTAATTATTTGTATTTCACCTTTGCAAATACCATGGGCCTCCAAAACCATGGGATTTAAACCACCAAAGGTAAAACCAACTGTAAAATATTTCTTTGACTTTAACATGCACTTTTACTTACGAGCTTGCAAAATATTTCCTTTGAATATTTCACATGCACTTTTACTTCCAAAACCACTAACTTCAAACCACGGGCTTGCAAAATATTTATTTGACTTGTTTACATGCATTTTTAAATATACTAGTAAAATATACTGGTAAAATTCACTTTTTACTTGTTCATGTGCACCCCTTGATTCAGATTATTTTCGGCACGAAATGAGAGCAAAGATATAACACAGAAATAGATAGAGATATTGCAAGAGATCCAATGATATAATAAATATATATAAGAAATATAACCATAAACACAGAGATATAGTAATACACAATTTATATTAATGAGCGAAATGTACAAGACTGTAAAAATACAGAGTGAAAGACTCACTAGAGTGGTGGCAACTTATCTATGAGAAGAGATGTGATGGATACCTGCATTCACAAGAGAATGATTACAATGAGGCTATAAAGGCCTTTTTAACATAAATAAAATCCAAAACTCTAACCCCCGAAGATGAAAATCCAACAGTTTTGGGTAGTTTGGTGTATCAACTTCTTGGGGGCGTAACTTTGGCATACAATCTTCGTTTGGGGTGCACGATAGCTTGTTGGAAAGGTATCATCAAGGAGATTCATTTTGGGGGCTCAATATGAGAATTCAAGTATCATTGAGGTGCTTGATCCTGAAGAAAATTCTTTTAGACCCTCAAAATGGCCCCAGAAGTTTAGGAACCGAAAACCTACTAAAAATAGTAAGTTGTCAAAAGATTATTTTGTGCCAGATAGAATAGGTGGGTGGCCACCGATATCCACTTGGATAAATCATCCCTCATTAGGAAGCAATGATCTACATTGCATTGAGTTCCTGGGGGAGAGGGGAAAGCGATTGTTGAATCTCAGTCTTGGTGAGTTGTTTGCCTTGTTGGAGACGTTGCACTTCTTGGTTTGTGGAAGGATTTCATGAAGTTGTTGTTGGTGGGGTTGAATATGTTCAACCATAAAGGATACATGAGATGAATGTATGCATAAATAATCATTGTGCTTTGCGGCAATCTTGTTGATTTTATTTTTTTGAATAGAAGGTGCTTGTACTGAGGCAACAGTGGTTGCAGTGTCCTTTTTTGCACCTTTTGAACAAATTGTGAAGAAGTTGAATTTTGTAGTATGAGATACTACCTTGCGGAACTATTTAGATGGGACAATAGTTGTAACTACCTCTAGTATTCTGTAGATATGACCCCCCAGAGTAACAATGACACTACGGGGTTGAGACTCATAAACAACATGGCCCTTTCACATATATGGTTGGCCCAAAAGAACATCATAGATATCCAACGTGGAAAAACCACATAATACCTCATCCTTTAAGGGTTGGATGTCATATGAAAACGACATTGTTGGCGGACATAGAGATCATGTTCTTGGTGAAGCCAACCGATGTTGTATGGTTGTGGGTGTGGTTTTGTCGACAATCCCAACTGTTTGATGACCTCTGCTGAGATGAGGTTCTTCTGGATTTTTCTATCAACAATAAAATGTAGTGGGGTCCCCTTCACCCACATTTTTGAATGAAAAAGGTGCTCCCCCTCCTCAGGATCTTCTAGTTCTTCCAGTTGAATTTTTGTGATCGCGACACTAGCAGTGGGGTCTGCATCAATGATCTATCTTCTGCTAGTATTTTCTGAATCATGGTTCATCTCCTTTTCTTTGATATTGGCCAACAATGATTGTTTTGAGAGACATTCATCAGTGTTATGCCAGGGCCTTTTGTGGAAATCACACCACTTTCCAGTGTTTTTCTTCGTCTTCCCATGACCCTTCTTTTCTTGTGGTTTGGAATGGTTTTTGGGAGGATGTTTATTAGGGCTGTCTTTATCATACTTTGGTTGTTACATATTTGCAGACCTGAACTCCTGTTTGTTCCGGTGCGTAAATTTCTGCTCAATGTTGACAACATATTGATAGGCATCTCCCAACGATGATATGTCTAGAAACTCCATTTCAATTTGGATGTATCTATGTAGAGACCCATAGTATTTTAGAACCAAATGCCACTCAAAATATTTGATACCCATTTTGGTGCGCAAGGTATGGAAGGTATTTGTGAACTCTGGCACTGCTTTTCCCCTCTCTTGATGCAACATGGTCCATCTCATGTACTAGTCATCATAGTTATCAACAGGGTAATATTGTTCCTTGACCACATTCACAAACAAATCCCAAGTGGGCTCGGCCCCATATATTCTAGACTCCTCGGTAGAAATTTTATTTCAGTATGTTTCCCACCAATGTTTGACATGGGAGAGAGCCTTAAGGAGTGCGAAGGTGATATTTTCCTTGTCGGAAAAGTTGTGAATAGAGAAATAACCTTCTAGTATATTTAACCATTTTTGGGGGGCATTTGCACCTATCTGTCCTTCAAATACAGGAATATCAAAATTAAATTGTACTTTGAAAGGTGAGGCTCATCCAAAGTGGTCGCTTGATGAAGATGCACCAGTTTTTATTGAAAGGCATTGAAGGATGTGGGAAAAATTCTATCATTTCATCGCTTTGTCGCGTGAGATCTTGATCAAGCAACATATTAATAGAATCGTCTGCTCTGTAGTTCTTTTATTCCACCATGGAGGGTTTATTGGGTGTGAGAGATTTATTTTCCTCAATAGAGACAAGCTCAAGACCCAAATTTCTATACTCATACCTCGTCGAGGACATGCACTAAAAAGAAAAAGAAAAAACGATCCAGAGTAGCCTGCTTTGATACCACTGATCCAGATTATTTTCGACACGAAATGAGAGAAGAGATATAAAAAAGAAATATAAAAATATATTGCAAGAGAGCTAATGATATAATAGAGATATATCAAAAATATAACCATCAAAACAAAGATACAGTAATACACAATTTCTATTAATGAGCGAAATGTACAAGACTGAAAAAATACAAAGTGAAAGACTCGCTAGAGTGGTGGAAGCTTATCTCTAAGAAGAGATGTGACGGATACTCACATTTGCAAAAATATTATTACAATGAGGCTCTAAAGGCCTTTTTAACATAAATAAAATCCAAAACCCTAACCTCGAAAAATGAAAAGCCAACATTTTTGTGCACCCCGTTTTGGGTTGTTTGGTGTATCAACTTCCCAAGGGCATGACTTTGGCATACGATCTCCGTTTGGGGTGCACGATAGCTAGTTGGAAAGGTATCATCGAGGAGATATATTTTGGGGACTAAATCAGAGCCTTTGGCTATTATTGAGGTGCTCGATATTGAAAAACACTTCATTTAGGCCCTCAAAATGGCCCCGAAAGTTTAGGAATCGAAAAATTGCTAAAAATAGTAAGTTGTCAAAAGATTGTTTTGTGCCAGTTGAAATAGGTGGGTGTCCACCGATATCCACCCAGATCAGCCCTTTATTTAGTTTACATCTTTACATTCATTTTTTAAATATACTGTTAAATTCACTTTTTATTTATACACCATATATTAATATTAATATTCTCCATTAATATTAACTTTTATATTAATATTCTCCATTAATAGTTAATCTTCATATATTAATATTAATATTCTCCATTAATATTTAATCCATTTATATTTAATCCAATTTATCATACAATAGCTTTTGTGTCTAGCATGTTCCATTAACTTTCATGCATTATATTTTTGCGAATTGTGTTAGAACCATCCGATATTACTTCCTTTTTTATCATTCAATTCCTTCGTTCTTTTTCAAAACATATTGATCCAGATTTTCCAACTTCCATCAATCTGTAGGCTTACAGTCAATCGATTTATCTTTGAATCGTCTTGTAATTGATCAACTTGTCTTTGAATCAAATTTTCTTCAACTCCAATCAGTCGAACTTTCTATACCAACTTTTGTAGTGATCAAGTATTTTAAACCTAATCCAATGACTTCCTCATTTGATGAACAAATTAAATACTCCCTATGAGGTTTTACTGTTTCATATGGTTTTATTATCTTCCCCTTTGTCATAAAGGACAAGGGTGTGGATCTTATTGATCTTCTTGATCTCCCTCTTATTCTTCTTGATATTTTGATCTTTTGCAGGAATATTGATCGATCATTTATAGTGATACCAAATGATCATTACCAATTGATTTAATTTCCATTCTATAACCAATTGTTAAGGTATGTTACCAATTTCAGTTCTTTGATACCAAGAGATCTTGCTGCTCATTTTCATTAATCAATTTTCCTTTTTCATGCTTTGTTTTATATATTTTGAACTCCTCCGTTGCTTTCAATTTATTCAGTTGATGTGAATTTTTCATTTCTCATCGAGAGACCCATTTTTTTTATTTTATGAATTCTTCAAGAAGTGTTTTGGATCCTTTTAGGCATCTAGGAGAGGCATGGTAGGAAGGTAAACATTTTCATTCTCTTGGAGATTTTTATTTTGTGAATCTTTATAGCTTTGTTTTGATTTGTTTCTCCAAATATTTCCATGAGGCACTCTGCTTGTTGGACCTTTCCTATCTAAATTTGTCCTTTGAGATTTGTCATCTCCTCTTTTCTTCCAAAATTCATTAGATTTTATTCTTGAATTGTATGGATTATTCCTCATGGGTTTCAACTTCTTGATTTCCTGCAGTCTTGGGATTTGTGGCCAAACCTATCACAGTTGTAGCATCTCATTGTATAACAAACCTTTGTTGTGTGCCCAACATAATTGCATCTCCAACATCTCATTAAGTTATTGTACCTTCCTAAATTTTTCCTTTCAAGACTCTTGCATTCCAACTCTTTATGACCAAAGTAATGACAAGAAAATCAATAACCATTGAAGGTGTTTATATACTCGAGTCTGTTTTGACATGAGAAGTCTTCCTTTTGATATGCTTATTGGTTTTTAATTTTATAGCTTCCTTTATTAATAGATTTATGAGCTTGTATTTGGTCTATGACTACACTTTTTCCCTTTGAGGAGGATGAGCCTTCCTCATGTTTGTGAATGGGGATCCACTTGCCACCTTCTTCTTTCTTATTGTACCCAAGGCCAATTTTGTCATTGGTTGGTATTTGATTGTTCCAGATCCTATCTAGGATAACTGACTTGTTATGGAATTTGGAAGTTGCATTTGTCTTTTCATTCTTCTTTTTGACGTTGAAAACTTCCAATTCCAACATGTGACATGATTCTTCCTTTTTATTCAACTGGATCTTTAGGGCTTCTTCAATTTCCTTAGCTTCCTCAAGTTGAGTGTTTAGACTGATGACCATTTCTTTTGTCTCTTCTAATAATTCTATGCATTTAATGGGTTTATCATATGTCTGTTATAAGGAAAATCTCTCTATGGCTAGGGGAAAACCACAATAGACAGAACGACACCCATAAATAAACTCTAATCTCAAGTATGTTATATAAATGAAATGCTAACAAGACAAGTTTAGAATCCTACCTCATCCGTACATTAAAAGAAGACCACCATTGAGCATCTAAATTAGCATAATCCATTAACATACATAACAAATAGGCCCATGGAAAGTAATTAAAATATTTGCAAGATATCAATTGGACGAGAAAATAGTATTTCTATTAAATTAATCAACAAAAGTACATAGGTGACAAAATTCTATAATGACACATATCGGAACCGAGAAACTAAGTCCCTCCAGTTGGGCCTCTACCACTTCCATCCTCCAAAATGACAAGCTCATATGTAGGAGTCAATGAGTTTCTCCATCAAAAAATAGGAAGAGCTTGGGGGATGAACACAAGAAGTTCATACTTTCAAGGACAAAGGGATGCAAGCCTCAATATGAAGTGAAATTTCTCTAGAGTATCTTTTCTCTCAAAGTTGAATATTTTTTAGGCTTGGATATGGCTCAATTTATAGCCTCCAAATGGAACTGAAGGGTTGAGTCAGAGCATTTCTAGTATATGGAAGGTCAAGGGTCATAGATATAGTGACATGGCATGGAAACCCGACATAATTTTTAATTTTTGAGCACCAAACTCGTTGTACGTGGGATGTAGTGGAGAAACTTGCATATACGCTTGTTGTATAACTGAAAGGGCATGTATATGTACAAAAATCTGTATTTTAGCTCTGGAGTGAACAAAAAGGGAGCTTCAATTCTACAAAGGGAAATGGAAGGCCATCTAAGCAAGATGCATGGAGTAAGGGAAAATTTGTTGTAACAGATGCCCCCTAATGTGTGAGGTATGAGGAGTATCTGTGATGGAAGAAATACATTATAATTCCCAGAAGTAGATTAATGAGGACTCAAATGGAAGTAATAGTTTCTCATGAGAATATTACAATCCATAATTACTTTGTATACATGTCTTCCAAACTGAATTACATTACAGATCCATGTGGATATATCAAATAGTTGTTCAAGGCCATGAAGAGGAAATACAAAGTGGACATGTGCCATAGGCTATCATATTCATGAACAAGACACAGTGGATTCCAATCTCAAAATCAACTGAATATATCTATATACAATGGATTACAATTTGATCTTCCATAGCCATTGAATTCATATAGGTACTGGTGCAGTGAAAGGAAACAACATATATGGGATGTTTCTTCTGCAAGTTGGAGGTATTCTACCCTATCCTCCGAAGGTACAAACCTACATTATGTGAATAGAGGAGTTGAGGTCGAACACAACAAGACTTCATTTGATTACCGATCATTAAGGTATATCATTAACAAACATGAGACAAGCCACCAATAATGAAAGTAGGTTCCAAGGCATCGAGTACATTCCACAAGTGTGAATAAGGTTGTTGAGGTTGAACACTTGAAGAATCCATCGATCAGGAGACATTGATGTATTCTCAATTGTCGATGGCTAGAGAACCTGCCACTGATGAATGCAAGCCTCTAGGTACTCATATGGCTCTAGGTATCATTTCTAGAATAAAAGAGATGAAGTCGATGGAAGGAGACATGCTGAAAGGATATCATTAAGGAATATCTCGTCATCCAGTACAAGGTTCAAAGCAATAGCTTGATAATTAGGAGGAGCTCAGAAGAATAGGATGGTCACGAACCAATGACCATGTGCATCTCTCGCATGCACCAGATGCAAGTAGTATATGAAAGAGACCATTTGAATAACAACCAATAAGGAAAATTTTTGACAAAGGTGAGGAAACCACCAATAGGGATAATGGAATCCAAGACATTGCATGAATCCAAATGTGTGAATAGATTTGTTTCCATCGATCACAAGAGAATCCCCTTAGTCATTGTCTAATGAGGAGATGTCATATGTTGGGTTCAAGGTTACCTACCAATGATGAAAGTAGGCCCAGGGTGCAAGGTAGGACAACAACTTCACATAATTTTGAGATATATTGAGGGTATCTCTAACATGCAAAGTCAAGAGTTATAAGGAATGAACATAAGTTTTAAACTTCCTTTGAATAAGATCATGAGACATATGGATAACTCAAGAAACATAGACTTGATAATGATCAAAAATCCTGCGACACAGTAGGCATCATCAAACTCTCCATAGGGACTGGAAGAATAACCAGTCGGAGGAGTAAATTATAAGTAATGATCTCAGCTTCCTAAGGTCATGCTATACCTAAACCTTGGATGAAAATGGACTCAAGATTTTGTTCTTTTTTCAAAGGTGACACGACTATTGCCGATAAAAGATAATATTATTTTCCCGCCCATCTTTTTTTTTTCATAAGAAAATAAATGTTATGATACAAGAGAGGAAACAAGATTCATGATTAAGAAACTAGTTCCAAGTAGTGGAACATACCTATGGTCAATGAAAGGAAGTGAATGCGGGGTATGGACACTCAAGGGGATGTTTCCTCTATGGGTACATGGTGTCAAGCTGCAAAGGATATATAAAAGGCACTGCTTAGATAGGGATGAAAATTGTTGAGGAAAGAGGCTTATAACGAGAAAGAGGTAGCCGACAATAGGCTCAACAATGCAAGTAGGATGATGGGATGAAATTACAACTTAACTCAAATATGTCCTTTTTTGTATATTTAGTCTTCTAGGCCCAAAAAATTATAAAATAATACCCGAGAGAACTCTTCTAGCCAATGGCACTAGAGTATTCCTTTTTTGTAAGCAGTCTACTTGGTCCGAAAAGGGTTAAACTTATACCAAATAGATGTCCTTTCAAAACCATTTAATGAGTGTGAATGAGGCAAGATCACTTGGAAATATTTTTTTTTTTTACGAGTCAGAAAAGAGCTTAACCAAGACTCAGGGGGAGTCCCATAGGTAATAGTCAGAATGCTTGTGAGTAAGAAAATGGGGTTCAAACTCAAATTCATATTGGGACTATAAGTAAATCTCGGTACTATGGAATAACTTATGCATCGGCACAAAATGACAAAAATGATCTAATTAGGTTACCCATGTTTGGTAAGGCTATACCATTTAATAATGACACTTCTAGTAGCAGTGAGAAGGTTATGTGTCACTAAGAAATGGGTTTGTACCTAGGGTGTATGAGTGACGGTCATAGGATGATGCAAGAATGCAAAGAGGAGTGAAAACCTATCCTATACGCTGGTGAAAGAATATACCTTCCAGAGGCACGAACGAGCAACATGACTATGGAAATCTATAAAAAACCCTGGAAAAAACTACTAAAAACCAAGTCTTTCCACCATGCAATTAGTCCATAAGGTTAAAAATAACAAAGAACTATAGAAAGTGGGTAAAACAATTATATTAATAGTAAAAATAAGACCTTTTACCATATTATTTGAGTTTTTTCACCCACATAGTGCATTTTAGTCCATTTTTCCCATGATCTTGAAGTGACAATTGCAGGAGCTACAGTCAACAGAATTGGAAACCGTCTGGACCAAGTAAGTGCCCATCACATACTCTTCAATTTCAATGGTTTAAATTCTAGTTTTAGTGGCCATTTTTTGAGTATTAAGGGTCGTTATATAGAAACTAGGGAGTACACGGGTGATAGATCATTGGGTCGTGTATACGACCCCATATACATGGGAAAAGTGAAGCTTACATGTGTATATGAGGATCTATACATGATTATCATAAGGATAGCCTACGTACACGTATGCAAACAAATTATTTAAAGGTATTAACTCAAAAAATTACTTTTTCCTTTGCAGGATGGTTATTGAATAGAGGGAAAGGGAGCATGAGGAGGTAGATGCAATAGTAGAAAGAGATGCAAGGGCCCAAAAATATTTTAAACGATGTGGCCTTTATAAATTTTGGTCTCTTAAAGGAATGAGGGCTCAGGTGAGATTACTCTAGTTACTGGTAAACTATTGGGATCTAGAGACAGAGTCCTTCAATCTCAATGGGAAACCATTGAGGATTTAAGTAGATGATATATACTTCATCATAGGATTGTATTATCGGGGTGAGGAGGTGAATCTCAAGGCCCAAGGGGATGGGTGTTGGCAAATGTTTAACAGATAGCGTATGCTTGTCATTGATGGAAAGTACAGCAACGATGATGGATTGAGTACAACAACAATGATCAACAGACAAAGAGAAGACAAGTCCAGGAAGATCGAATGATTGAAGGCCCGAGAAGCATTGTTGATTGTTGGATCCCATCCAAAATTCTCGAAAGAATGAGGGCCGTCAGATCTAAATGAAGACAAGACGAGCACACTGACGAGGAGGACAGAGCTCAGTCGTTAGATCCAAGCGCAAGACCCGACCATCGTCGGATCGAAGAGAACCTGCACGGTCTTTAAACTGCAAGGAGAAGCAGGTGTAATCACAATATGCAAATTCGCGTTGAAATCTGAGTCGTCAGATCAAACTTTGATTTGGACCGTTAATTCCAGTCACTGTCGAAGTATCGGGGATCGAGACTTTGAAATGACAAAATCACTTGACCTCAAGAACCCCGATTTCGCGATATGTGATATCGCGATTCAATCGCAGCCGTTGAATCGAGAATGAGATCTAGACTGTTGATCCTCTGCATGGAGTAACGAGAACTGGGACATTGAAAGTCTAGAAATCCCGACGAGATTGGGACCGTCCACTTGGAGAGGACGCGTGGCAGCTATCGAGCGCCATCGGGAACAGCCCCGACAGGGAGACCATCCATCAGCATATCAAGAGTTTGGATATCAGCAATCTCGTTGACCAGAAGTTGGGGAATTTCATCGTGGAAAACTCGACCTAATCAGAACCGTCCATCTGCACGGACAGGTGGCAAAGGATCAAGCGTCGTTGGCATATCGGGAGTCTTGAGACTAAGGGTGCGAGGCCTGCTGAACCCCGAATTGAGAGAAGAGACCACAGCCATGGATCTCAGATAGGATGTGTGTCAAGGATCTAAGAGGAGTCGGCGTGGGAGGACAGGTGGCACCTCACATCGGATATCGGGATATCAGAGATCCTAGGAGAAAGGAGTTCGTGCATCTCGAACTCGCGAACCCCGTAGCCCCGACGGGATAAGGCTGTGGTCACAGCCCTTGGTCACATCAGCGAGAGATGGATAGATGTCAGAGGACAAGGAGGAGTCAAGCCTTGTCGCACGATCAGGTGGAGAATGATACAGAAGGTGACACATCAGGAGTAGGGCCCTTCGTCAGTACTCCACCATTCCGGACCCCCCCCCACCCCCCGTATTAAAGACAGAAAGGCAAGGGGGGTCCGG
>JASDQU010100309.1:59562-104574 GCA_032191745.1 Picea mariana | reverse complement strand
GGTTCCAAGTAGTAGGATCAATGATTTCTATGAATAGGTTAATATCTTGAATAAATCTCGTTTGGGGATAAGAAATATTGATCCCTATATAAACCTCCTATATTGAAGTAGAAAGGTTGAAAGGGTGTAAATATTCATCCAAAGTAGGAGAATAATGCCTTGTTAGTTGTCTAAGTAAGGTGAAGGCCAAGAAGACTTGGAAAGGCCTTGGAAAATACTTAGAATAATTCCTCGAATGACTAAGTCCAAGATCAAGCTATTTTCATGTAGAAATCTTGTGTTTTGAGTCAGGAGAGATCACAATCATCGATTTTTTGGGATAAGAGATCTCATCCCTTCGTCGAGAGGGAATCTTCTCCACTAACGAATGAGTGTCAGGCTTTGTAAAATTTCGACGATGAAGAAGAAGTTATAGATCAAACAATAGTCATCGATTCAATGCAATGAACATATCAGAACCATTTGTCAAGGAACGAGTCCTTAAATAGATCAATAGCTAGAATGGATGTCTCGATGATGATGATAACCCTGAGATGGGATGAGAGTCATTGATCTTCCATGGGTATATCTTGACCCTTCATTGAGAATGGTTTGTCATCAAGAGAACGAGTCTTGAAATAGATCAAGAATTTGAATGGTAGTTCGATGATGACAAAACCTATGGTGGAATGAAGGTTTTCGATCTATCGAGATTGGCCCTATTGAGATCTAGACCGTTGATTCCATTGGCATCATTGTTGGGAGTATAAGGATTGGAAAGGTTGATAGATATACTAGAGGTGTCGACGACGATGAATATTCAAGAGTTATTGAGGACCATTGATTGGCATAGCAGTGAGATTTAACCTTAGTCGTATATTTCCTTAAGTCCCAGATTAAGTGACCAAAGTGGTAATGAAATCATAGTAACATGGTGTGCCAACCTTATAGCCAACATGTCTATGAGAGTGCCATGTGTTGATCATTGATTGGTCAAGGGAATATGAGTAGTTTCTTTGGGCATGGAGACCCTTGGGGATTCACTTAAAATATTGATCATTGGATCTAGAGTGGATAGATCTAGTTGTTTGAAAGAGGAGGGTGACTAGAGGTATGGAGAGAGAGTAGGAGAAGAATCCCTGATGATGAAATCATCATCAGAGTAATTAAGGAAAAGACTTCCTTAGAGTGTCGATAGATAGGTAGTTTCGACAACGATGAATACTGAGGAATGAATGAGAACTGTCAATCGATATTTAGGAAAGATGACATATCATCTGCATATCATCGTGGAGGACACATAATAAAGTTAAGAGGGTTAGTAATTCCATAATGACATAATGTTGATGTAGATGCACCAACCTGGCAACCAACATGTCCTTTGGGTGACGTGTGTCACTTGTTGAATGGTCGACAAGACATGGGTGGTCCTTGTTGGCAAATATTTAACAGGTAGTGTATGATTGTCATTGATGGCAAGTACAACAACGATGATGGCTTGAGTACAACAGTGATGATCAGCAGCGCAGTGATATTCAGGAAGACCGACAACACAACCAGGCAAACAAAAGATAAGTTCAGGTTGATAAAATGTTCGAAGGCTCGAGAATCATTTCTGATCGTTGGATCTCATTCAAAATTCTTGAAAGAATGAGGTTCGTCAGATCAAAATATAGACAAGAAGAGCGCTAAACAGGAGGACAGATCTCAGACGTCAGATTTGAGTGCAGGGTCCGACAACTGTTGGATCGAGGAGAACCTGCACGATCCTTAAAGAACAAGGAGAAGCGGGTGTAATCGCGACATGCGAAATCACGACCTAATCTGAGCCATCAGATCGAGGTTGAATCTGGACCATTGATTCTAGTCCATGTCGGGGTTTTGAGGATCGTGTGTTGGAGATGTCAAAGAAACAATGCAATAAGAATGTCGAAATCGCGATATGCGATATGGAGATTCGATCACAGCCGTTGAGTCAAGATCAGATCTGGACCGTTGATTTAAATCCTTATCGGAGTTTCGTGAATCACGACTTTGAAGTGACAAAAACACTTGACAACAAGAATGTCGATTTCACGATATGTGATATCGCGATGCAATCGTAGCCATTGAATTGAGAATGAATCTAGACTGTTGATTATGGCTCGTATCGGAGTTTTGCGAATCGCGATATCAAGAGGCAAAGAACCCAATGCATCAAGAATTCTGATTTCGCGATATACGAAATCACGATTCAATCGTAGCCGTAGAATCAAACTCAGATCTGGATCGTTGATCTAACTCCATATCGGTGTTTCGGGGATCGCAACTTGGAGATGTCAAAGAAACAATGTCGATTTCGCGATATGCGAAATTGTGATGCAATTGCAGCCATAGAATCAAGCTCTAATCAGGACCGTTGATCCCACTCCATTTCGGGGTATCGGGGATCACGAAATGGAGAGTCGAGATGCCTCATCTCCAGACTCGCAATATGCGAAATCACGAAATGATCTGAACCGTCAGACCAAGCGTTAATCTGGACTGTTGATCTGAGCTCCATCTCTGAGTCTCGCCTATCGTGACTTGGAGTGACGAGAATCTCCATCGAAGGAACAGCGAGATGCGAGATCACAATGAGATCAGGATCGTTGATTCATCAAGATCATGAATCATTGATCAGGGTCGATGAATATCATAAGTTCGCAGCGCCTGTTACCACAGCCTGTGGTCACCGTGTGTGATCGCCAGAGGAGATGAAGAGTCTCCAAGATTCGTCTAGTGAAGGAAGACTATTCTTAGAAGGGATTGATAGATGTATGAGCATGGAAGCCTGTAACTGAAACATAGAAGGTGAGCTCGACTGTCACAAAGAAGACGAAGAGTCTCAACTGCCAGAGAGGCTGAGGAATCTTAGCATAACATACAGTGATGATGAACACGTGGGAAAATAGCCAGAGAAGCTGAAGAGTCACGATGATGATCACGCATAACACTTGATATGTGGAGGAGATTAGCGTGGGATAAGCATGCAGAGGAATGGTGAATATTGCATGCACAAGATGCACAGAAGCTACAAATACACGGTACAGAGAAGAGATGGGGTTGTTGTTGCTGTTGGAGTTTGCTGTGATTGTAGCTGGTGAAGGTGATTCATCTGTGAAGAAGAAGGAGAGTGCAGTAGCTGAATTGAACAAAAGAGGATCTGTGCAGTGAATGGGTATGGCACACAGAGCTTAAAAGGCAGAAGAACAGACAACACAAGTGAGGTGTGCAGGAAGGCAATGAGGCAGACAGAGTAACGAAATGCAGCAGAACAGTGATGAGTCTGGTAAGCCATTGTTGAACACTATATCACTGTAATAAGTTTGAGTAACACAAAATCAATATTTCAGGGTGGTTGGGAGGTGCTAGGGAGGACTGTTGTCCTCAGAGGTTCAAGTGGGTGATTGAACACAGGGAGTTGGTGCTTCCTTCTAGTTGGTGCTAGAGAAACCAGGGAGTTGGTGCTTCCTTCTAGTTGGTGCTAGAGAAACCAGGGATTTGGTTCTTCCTTCTAGTGGGTGCTAGAGAAAACAGAGAGTTGGTGCTCTCAGCAAGTTGCAGCTTGCTAAACAGAGGTTGTAGCNTCCAGTTGGTGTTGGAAACATTCAGGGAGTTGGTGCTTCCTTCTAGTTGGTGCTAGAGAAACCAGGGAGTTGGTGCTTCCTTCTAGTGGGTGCTAGAGAAAACAGAGAGTTGGTGCTCTCAGCAAGTTGCAGCTTGCTAAACAGAGGTTGTAGCCTCATTATGAGTTGGTGCTCATATGTATGATAATGTAAAGAATGTAATTATTACTTATCATATAATGAAAAAGAGGCTTTTACCCTGTATAGGTTTCCTTGGAAAATATCTGTCTCTGTGTTTCTCATATATGTGATTGATGCTGAATGTGCCTATGTTTATTTCTCTGCATTATTGTGATCATCATTCAGTGTTTCTGCAAAGAGTTTTAAAAGAAGAATAATTGTTTAAGATCAGTAACAACTGATTCACCCCCCCCCCTCTCAGTTGTCCAACAATGGGGGTGGTATGAATATGGAGGAATACATTGCCACCCACTATGTTGCAGGGACAGATAAAGTAGGGAGCCAACTCCCTATCAGGGAAATCAAGAACCTAAGTTTAAACATTGTCATACTTGTACTTACACAGATATCAGGGCTAGCCTCATTAAACCAAGAATCAAGGTCACTCATGTTCTCTGTTGTGGCATGTTTGAGACCCATTGTTTATGACTGATGTACCTCACTACTGGCCAACATGAAGAGCCAATTGATGGATTGCAAACAAGGGAGAATGAGGAATTTCAGATTTGCATCCATACTTTGTAGTTTTTTCTTCGAGAGGGTTCCAAGTTTGAGCCCTAGAGTAGATATTACTCCACATAGACTCCGCGATCCATCCATGTCACAGTGGATCGATGTGATGAGGTGACTTGGAGGTGGTAGGGTGCCAACCCCATACAGTGATGAGTTATTTTTCTATTGGCACTGAAAAGTCATAGCCATTGACAACTATCCTTATGGAGGGATCAACTACAGAGGGGACCTTGACATGCCATTTCCAGCAGGATCCACCTATGGGGACATTGGTAAGAAATAGTTTTTATATATTTCATTTATTTGTTTTTTTCAATTTTAATAAAGGTAAGAGAAAATGTAAATATTTTTGTATGGTATCAAGTATTAACAATTTCTTTGTTACACAAACATGGGTCTGTAGTGACTAGAGGGATTCCCATGACATTAGCAAAGGGGATGAGAAGATGAGATAGTAGGTGGGGATGTGAAGAGAGTGATACAGAATGTGAAGGTGAACCTCTCTCGATTGATGCAGAGGATTCCTATGGTTCAAGTGGAGGATCTGCTAGAGGCAATGCAACATAAGGTGGTGGGTGTACCTCGCGTGTGGGTGCAAATATTCTGGCATCTTGCAAACTCCATGGTGTGCTATCATGATACACATTGGACACCACATGCATAGATTCCATGGTTATGCTATGTACCAACCATATATGTATTTTGAGGGTGTGAGCCCTATTTTGTACTATGACACCATATTTTTCGAAAGGATGAAAAAAAAAAATCAGTCTTCGACTTTACTTATATATGTTACAATGTTACAATGTATGGATGTGTCTTCTTTACTTAGTTATGTGACAAATTCCAACATAAAATTCAATTATCATATGCATCAGATACTTGATTAGAACTTCTAGGGATGTGATTATAAGTAAGAAAGTCAAAATATCATTCCAAAATTCGTACCCGTAGGAATTGTCAGAGTACATTAGGATCTCTCACACAGTAATTGTCATTCAACTAACGTACAACTAACTGGGATTCTAGGAGAACTTCTAAATATCGAACACCATGTGAAATGGTGTCGCATAATATCTCTATAATGATTATATACTCAGCCACATTATTCGTTGATGGCTCTAGACAAACGCCACCCGAAGACACCAGTTGTCCCTCAAGTGAATACATAACCCAAGCGGTAGAAGCCATGTTCCATGTATGAAGACTGGCACCATCTGTGAATCCTAAGTAGATCGAATATTCTATTGACATCTTCCAACCAAGGGAAAACTCAATAAGAAATCCAATGACGCACAAAAAGGATAAAGAAGTATATACACTAATATACAAAGTTCATGCCCGAGTTTGCAAGCTCAAGCATATTACCTTTTAAGGTAGAGCCCATTTCTGGGGAAATTTTGCCCCTAAAATCATCCACAGGGCTAGTTCAATCAATATGCCAAACAAGAGAAAAAAACAACCCACCTATTATATTCAAACAGAAGATAATCACAACTGATATGGATGGACATATACCACTTCAATAATTTGGAAATTCAATGTATGTGACAAATATAAATAGGTTGAAGTTGGATAGTCCATCTATTTCCACATGAAAAGATGGAACCTAATATCTAGTCAAATATATGTAATACAACGCTTTACATGCCTAAATCCTACAATATGCTAAAAAATGAATCAACTTAATTCTTCAGTTTAGTTGTATATTTCCTTAGCTAGATTGAGAAGAAGAACCTATATTTTCACAAATCCTTCAAGCTACCAGTTTACAGTTTTTTGAAACATTAATGAGTTGTACGCACTAGGTTCCTATGCTACTAGTACATGTTTCTCTGAGGCATACCTCATCAATGATTTTTCAACATAGTGGATAGGGATCTTAGATTTTCTTGGAGGCATTATTCTAGTAGCCTTGACAATAGAATTAGATTCCTTGTATCTATTTGCATTGAGATCATTTCTGACACTTTCCTCAGTGAGGAATTTATGAAGCTGACTATTCTTTATTTAACCGATTCTAGGAAATTTCTGGCCAAATAATAAGCACCTCCACTTTTGTGACAAATTTAGTAACCATCCGAATTAAGTAGCAACATTTGGAAAATGACTCAATTCCACCAATCCAAATTGAAAAATTCTCACTAGAGTACATGATTGAAAGGTCTAATAAACATTGACTTGTTTGAATATAGAGTGAATACCAAGCCTAAAATTCCATCAACAAACAACAGTATTTCTGCAGAATTCTGGAAATGAATCTGAAATTCTTATAAATCTGCAAGAAGACACCCATATGATACTCTTTGAAGAATCCCAACAACCAGCAAAATTGTTCTATGTTGACTTTATAAGTCACATTGTTAATGCCATAGAAGAATCCACAAATTTAGAAAGAGTAATCATCAGTATGACCAAAAGGAAACTAGAACAGTACACTATCATTTTCAACAAACATAATTCTAACCCTTAACGTACCAATAGATATTCAAAAGGACATGCCAAAGATATCAGTCCTGTTAAGTGTCCTGCTTAGTCTTCCGCCCAATTTCATCTTCAGATCTATATTGCTGAAAGGACTGTCTCAAAAATGGCCTTTCATTTTGATGGGTAAATCTTGTTTCCATATGGGGACTTGTACTCTTCAAAGAATGCAAGAGAGTCTTGGATCTCATTGAACAAACTTTGTGGTCGTTTGTTGGACATTTATAAAATTACCTTACCTATCTTATCTTATATTATTTGATACTTCCTCTCACTTACTTCACTCTCCTAGAGCTTCAAATCTTGCTCTGGTACCAAATGGTGCAATCGAGGATATGGCATGCCCAATTAGTGAACCTCCCCTCACTTTTAGACTATGAATAGTGATCTACAACAAAAATATAACAACATTGCCTATGATGACAAAGTAGATGGTTGTTGGCAATATGTCAATACAGGTTGGCATTGATGGCATTGGCACTGATGTCAAATATATGAGAATGGAACTGGTGTCAATTAGATGAGAGACATTGCCTATTATGACATTTATGTCATTGTTTGATAAGGTAGTATGATGACAAATAAGATGGTTGGCACTCTATTTTATGGCACTTTGTTTTGAGACACTCTGTTACTACATGGTGCAACAAGAAAAAATAGATTTGAATAAACAAGGAAGAGACTTGAACAAACAAAAATAGACTTGAACTTGTAGACTTGAAAAGAAAAGAAAAGAAGAACAAAATTTTCCACTGTTGTATTCAAAAGGTTAAAGAAAGTACAAGATGTAGATTTGCTTGAGACAAGCTCTGTGAAGAATGTCTCATTTGTACCAGAATCTTTATTTGTTCCTGAGACAGTGCTGAATTGTAATACTATATCTCATTTTAAATCAGGGGACATAGGGAATATACTAGAATCATTGGAGAATTATGTCTCAAACATGTGCAGTCCTATTAAAGTCAAACCATAGCTTTAGAACTTGGATTTCCTAGATAAAATGGTCACCATTATTTCTACTCCAAATTACTGTGGGGAATTTGATAATGCTGGGGGATTGTTGCATGAATGCACATTGAAAATATTTGTTTGGAATCACATCCAAAATGCTACATGTAAATAACATACCCAACCCATATGGTGTCTACTACAAAGGGTGTGATTGAAGCCATTAAAGATCTACAATTATTTTGTTACCAAGAGAGTATTGTAAGCATCATAGTGGGTATCCAAATATTTGAATTGTGGCTACAGGTGTGTCACACGTTTTGCAGATTGCAGTGCAGAAAGTTGCACATTTGGCGGAATATTTTGAATCTCTAAAGAAAAATGCTAGACTTCTTGATGATCTCACAAAACAGAAGGATGTTGAGATTGGTATGTTACATAGAAGTATTACCATCCTTCATGATGCTTTCAGCAGTTACATGGCATAACTTGAGAATATGAAGATTAAGGATGTAGATAGATCACGTTCTAAAGGGCATGTAATGGTAGTAACTAGTGGAAAATGGTTACCATCAAACATTTCTCAACCTTCGTAATCCACAGATCATGTTGATTTTACTACTAAATACAATGTTGAGATAGTTGAAAACTTATTGTTGGTTGTCAAAGACTTCGTACATATTATGTTACATAATGATTTCCACTTGTTGGATCTTAGTGTCGAGGAATTCCGAGCACGAGAGGCTTATGCAAAGGGAATACAAGGGAGAGCATATCCTTGTATGATGCCTTGTCAGCCAAGAACCAATAAGTGGAGTATATTATGAAAGCACTTGATGTAGTGGACTTGCAATTAGAGAATTTATCAAGTATATTTCAGAGATGATGAAGGCGAGACTCAGAAACCGTCCGATCAAGAGATTGACAGTGTTGATTAAACGACCTGTTGAGTTTTAGTCCCACATTGCTTGTGTAAAATGATTCATATGGGTTTATATACACTTCTTTCTATAAACTATATTGATGTGGAGTGAAGAGGTATGGTGGGGGCTTTAGGTGTTTGGAATCCACAAGAAGCTCACCAGCCTGGAGCCCGGGACGACCTGTCAGGCCCCCTACCTTTTGGTCAAAATGATAACAACCTTTGGATTGCCAATTAAAAAATGATCTTGTCCGCTCATTGATTTTTTATTTATTTATACAAACTGTGGGGGTATCGGTCATATGGGCGACTGTGGTAGTGTGGTCTTAAGATTCGTTGGACAATTCAGTTAGTGGAACCAATGTAAAGACTGCTAGAATTAACCGGATTTTAGGCATAATGCCAAGTATGGTGGATCGCCAAATCCATTGCTAGTCGATTTAAAATCCAGGTGGTCTCCAATTTTAGTAAAACCCTGCACAATGTTTAGACCACTATAAAATGTCGAGAGTTGTGATAGTGACAAGTTCAAGACGAAGGAGGATCACACAAAGATATGTTTCACAATGACTACCCCAAGGAAGGTTGCCAATAATTTCTATAAGATATTCCAGAAGGATACTAATTATCATATTTAATTTAGAATAGGTTTCATTCTCATTACTAGTGGTCTTTATATAAAGAGAAAGAGAAAGCATCGGGTTCTTCAAATCAAAGGAATAAATTAAATAAAGTGGTATAAAAACCCTCCCTACACCAATAATTAAAAGGATGAGTTGCATAGTTCACTTATAGGATAGAAGGTAGATTCTTTGAACAATAAAAAAGACAAGCTCATATTTGAAATGGGTATTATGCAGTTTATTTTCCCATTTAGTGGCAGTTTCTTGAGTCACCGTGAGTTTATAATATGGAAATCTATTCTAGACAAGATAGTCATGTAAAAAATTCCATTTTTTGTATTTTCCATGAATTATCACCAAGGTTAGAAAGTTTCAATTATTGTAACTTATGATTATCGTCATTAACGTTTTCCTTGATTAGTCTATGGTTGTATTACCCAAGGAAAGTCCGGTAACATTTTCAAATTGTACTCTTAACATACTCTAGGTCACATATTCTAAATAATCATTTTGAAGGGAAAGTGATAGATGGGGGATCTTCTAATGGTTTGATATATTCAATATTGATTTTCTACATCTTAGTAATTTCTTATATCATCGTCATTTAACTTAAATTTGACTATTGGACCAACTTGGGTAGGACCAAAGTGTTGAACTTCTGCATGAGCTATTTTAACATTATTTTTTTTTAAGGTAATCCAAATGTCTTTATTCCCATCATTGAATACACTGGTCATTGGCTTAGGTATGATGGAGGAATAGTATATTTATTACACTGGATACAATTTGGGTAACTCCATTGATGTACAATATAGAATCGGTTACTAGAGAAATTGTCCAAGTCCTATGGAAAGAAAATAACATACGCATTTGGTCTTGACTTCTTAATTGCATTTCATGCTTCAATTTGTTTTCTTGCACCATTGATGAAAATTTTACTTGAAGTCATCCCCTCTTGGGGATAACCCTTGGTGACCAATATAGCCTTGCATCTTTCAATAGATCCACATGTGTTATACTTTTCCCACTCACACTAACATCCCATAAGATTTCTTCTTGTAGGTAATGGGGTCAATCACGAAGTATGATTCTTCATCAATGTCTCAAACTCACCAACCATAGTTGTGTTTCACTCTTCAACATCTATCCCACTAAAATACCTTTGACACACTCATTGGATATTTACTACTAGTAAGGACAATATCTCTCTCTTATTGCTTGGATGTTGAAAGATACTCTAGAGTTTGTTGGAAAGGAAACAAAATACCAACTTTTGTAGCTCAAATGGATGAAGTCCTGGAAAAATTTATATACAAGATGTGCGGTGCATGTGACCATGTTATTTAGTTCTTGATTAGTATTCCTATTATTTTTCATAACTGTAAAGTTGTTCTTTGTTCTCTTTTATGTCTTGTAATCAACTGAATTTTTAAGGAAATCACCCATGTGACTAGAATAGTGATCGAGGTTCAATCTGTTCATTATTGTTAGATTCCTTAATAATGCACAGTATTGTTCAATTTATTCATCTTGGAAAGAATTTGGACAATTCCACAACTGAAATTTCATTGTAGTAATAAATAATATCCAAGTTTTGCTAGAGTTAGTGGGTGTGAGTATGGGAAGCCATTTTTTCAGGATATTGATGGGACACATAATGTCACATCATGCAACATCAAATGATGACTTTTGGCATCACTTATATCTACATTTTTCCCATTTGGAGTACAATCACACACATGGACAAGGATTTTAAGACTTTGTCTTGTGAAATTAGACTTGGCATCACTATATACACATTTTGGTTAGTTTGTGAAAAAATCCCAGTTTAGGTACTTATCTACACCTAATGTGTAGGAAAATCCTTCCCATACATTTGCCCATGTGCACCTTGAGTGTAGGAAACTTGTATATGACATTTTGGATGAGTGATGTGTGTGAGTTACTTGAAGGTGTGAGCCCAAAAGAACTGAAGCACGTGGTGAGAATATCTCTAACTAGTTTCCATGAATAATGAATAAAAATGATCGAAATAATTACAATTTTCGTTCCCTACCTTGTCTTGAATCGAAGTGAATTGGATATGGATAAGGTAAAATAAGATATGATAATTTTATAATTCAAGAAATGACCATGAATAGGTCAAAGGGACTACTAGGTACATCATAATCAATCCACAAGTGGGAGTGCAAATGCAACACCTATGAAAGTAGATATAATCTATGAGATCTAAGACCTAGGAACTAACTAAAGTCTATCATCCAATAAGGAGATACAAAGAAGAAAGAGCTCTAGTTAAGAGCTTGTGAACTTGGAAGAATGTCTCAATTGAAGATGTTTTGGGAGGGTGCTTATGGTCTCATCCAATAAATATTGGATGAAATCAATGCCAATTTTAAGGTCTAAGTTTATACCCACTAGAAGATTTTATGGTCTCATTTGTATCCAATAGTTAAAACTTATGCTTAATGGGTGTTTTGTTTCCCTAAAGTTCTAAGGCCTAATCTATGCCCAACATTTATTACAAATTTATGTGTCCCTTAACATTTTTATAAGCTAACAAAAATATAAGGGGTAAAAGTGACCTCTATTCCTTGGAAAGGGTTTCTTTTTGGGTGCAAATGGATTATTAGAGAGGAAGTCATGCATGGAATGTGACCTATCAATATCCTTATACTTTTGGAGTTATTCATTGATATAATTATGTGCACTCCTATTTAGGAACATCCTATGATGAACTTGTTTGAAGGGTCCTTTCATAATTGATGAATCAGTAATAAATAATCCATAATAGAAGTGGCAGAGCAAAGACTAATATCTCCTGAGATTGATAGAAGTGGTGGTCAACAGAAACACATATTAACATTGTGGTGAAATATCATAAAAAATTATAGAGGGATATGCAAGTGTACAATGAGAACCTTGACAAACACAACCCCTAATGCTTGGAATGTTGTTTAGAGGATGGAAAAGTTATGTTTCTTTTTCCAAATATGTAAAGTGATTATATTACAATTTAATTAATACATTCTCCTATTGTTATATATGGTTTTATACTTTATTAAAAAAATCACAAAGACTTTACAAGGTTTTATAATTCAGTGAAAGATTAGCCAAGATTTTACAAGATTTTATAATTCAATGAAAGATTCGCCAAGATTTTACAAGATTTTCTAAAATAGTAAAAGATTAGCCAAAACATTATATATACATATTATATTATTGATAAAATAGCTTTTGAATTTTCCTATTTATCATGGGGACCATTTATTATACATATAAATTTAGGGGGGGTTCTTAAAATCACCCCTGCTAATGGTGTGCGAGGGAGGCAATTGAAGTATTGCTTCAACCTTCATAGGATCCACCATGATCCCATGGTCAGACACTATGAATCCTAAAATACGACTAGAAATAATGAAGAAAATGCACTTGTGAGGGTTCAACTGAATGTGATATTAACAACATCTCTCAAATACTAATCGATGGTGAGTTGAGTGATCTACTTTCTTGTGAGAGTGAGCAACAAGACCATCTAGGTAAGCTTCGATGACATGTTTAAGATCGTGAAATGAAAATTTCATGGCACGTTGGAAGGTTTCTCCAGTGTTTTTAAGACCGAAAGAAATTTTTTGGTACGCAAAGGTACCCCAAAGATAAATAAACATCGTCTTGTGTTGATCCTCGTGTTTGATCTGAATTTGATTATAACCTAAAAATCCATCCATGAAGGAAAAAATACTTTGCTTCCCATGTACTCATTGTCTTTAGGACTGATTTGTTCAGGTCCCTAAAATGCATACATACATGAAGGATTCTTTTATTGTTATCTACAAGAATGGGGTTGGATACCCATTCAGTCAAGGGAACCGAGTAGATAAAGCCAACACTGAGTAGCTTCTCTACTTCTTCCTTAATAGTAGGGGTCTTCCTAGGATTAACATTTCTAAGAAGTTTTCGAAAAAGTTTAGCATTCCGATAAGTTTTAATTTCATGCTCGACAATACTAGGGTCGATCCCCGACATCTCTTCATATGACCAAGCAAATACATCTCGTAATTCTTTGAAGGGATCGGTGTAGATATGAATTTCTCCAAGAAAACAATCTGCACCGATATATATGTTCTCAATTTTACCATGGTTATGAGATATGTTGATCACGACGATAGGAGAATTATTCACCACATTTCCCTCAGTATAAATATCATGCATATATAGCAGAACCACATCATGATCGACCATATCACTCAAGGTAGATCGAAATTTGACCATCTCACTCAAGGTAGATCTAAAGTCATCATGTTCAACCCTAACAAGCTCCGGGAGAAAATAGGATCGATGATCCATATCATCCCAAGGCCTATCAGGACCAGACATGGCCTCTAATATGGCTTCGTCCAAAGTTAAATTATCGCCAAGGAAATCATGTGAAGAAGATGATTGAGCGGCCCATATGGGCTCTAAAATGGGATCTGCCTCATCCGTCCATGAGGAGGAAGGATCTGGGTCAATAACAACATTTAGAACATCCTAATACACAAATTTTGTTGCTAACAATGGAATTTCCATCCCAATGTGTGACTGACCTTAATAGGATGTAGTCGGGGAAGGTAGGGTCCAAGGGTCATTGAAATATGAAGTACAAAAAGGAACGGACCTCTTCGACAATGAATACTCATTGGAAATGGAATTAATATGTGAAACTAGTGTTGTCAAATCAAAAGTACCCATCAAAGAGGAATACATCCCAACACCAACATTCTCAGTTTTCTGTTGATAATTATCAATAACATGGACCGTAATCCTCGATGATGCGGTAGGGATAGGATGCAAAAAGGAAAATTGGTTGATAGTCATGATCTTCCCTTCATGAGGAAAGAATAAAACATGGAAAATCGATGACATAATAGTTGTCATGGCATAAGACCAGTTATGCCCTAATAAAAGGTTGTAGTCAAGGGGTGCATCAACCACCTCGATCTCGATCTCCATAGTCTTTCCATCCAACTAGAGTAGGAAGGCATAAAGGATATCATGGGGCTTGAAATAACATCCATCGAATGCAGTTAACATGGTCATAGATTGAGACAGGGGTGGAGATCAAATGGCTTTCCAACAAGCTAGAGACATCACAGATGTCGAAGCACCTTCATCAATTATAGTATGCTTGATGGTAATCTTCATGTACTCCACATGGATTTGAAAGGCCATGTGGTAAGGTAAGAAAGGATTTATGTCTGTAACATCAAACTTTATAACATTTGAGTCACATGGGTCTAGAGATCCTAATGTAGATAGTAAGGCTTTCCTCTATGAGGGACACATCTAGAGCACCTCCAAAGCTGACATCGTGCATGGGGTTTGGCCCAAATCTTCAATGATCAAATAATTTTGGGATGCTCTGACATTAGGATTGTGGGCAAAGAACTTAAGTACTCCTTTCGAAATACGAGGCAGAGGTACTGGATTTTTGATATACAAGGGTATTTCCGAGGGAGGATGAGGCTTTAGACCTAAAAATGTTAGTGAAGAACTGTAATCGCAAGATTGAGTGGCTACATATATATGAGACTTGACCATATTGACACATATATGGACACCTTCATGTGTTTGCATGTTTTGACTCCCACTCAATGCATTTATGTTGTTAGAGGTCCCCGAGGTCATATTTTGATTACATGGAAACGGATTGGTCAACACAACAGGTTGCTGTTGTGTGATGAGTTTCAAGGCTTCATAAATTTTGGGGCATAAGTGAGTAAGGTGATAATCTTTACAAAGTTTAGATAGAAACTTCACCTTTATCTTCTCTTTCTTTCCTTTTCAAACATTATTATTTGATTTATCATTATTATCGTCGTCCTTGGATTTATTATTATTTTTCCCAACCGTATGATTATTACCTAATCCTTTCTTTTTATTCCCTCTTGGTCATTGGTTACTATTTGGGTTTGATGATGACTACACAGAACGTACATCCACCAACTGGGTGGTAGTGGAGGATGAAACCGAAGCTTTTCCTTTTATAAGTTGGCTTAGAGACAAATCTTTCAACTGGTTCGTCACCAGGTCTGTAGTCTTGGCACTTGCAGAACCTACAATGCCATCGGTATGAGGTCCGGATGTTTGTCTAGGATTATAGTTTGACTATGGTGCATCAACGATAATTTCATAAAGCATCCCATATTCATCATATATGAGGTCCAATTGTTGGGATTTGAAGATTGTTTCTTCCTCAAATGTCACTCTGGATGTAGAAACATCCTTAGAAATATAAGGCAACGAATACTTGAGGAACCATTCCAACAAAAACTCTGGAAGAATGTAGGATTTAATCAACCTCTTTCATCTATTCCACTCTTGGATATGATTGGAGATATGGGTGGTTTTATCTTACCGAAAAATTGACAATATTTCTAGGTTGAGATTGTAATGAATCGGTAACTAGAAGTGATTGAGAAAAACCATCACTATCTGATTGAAAGTTTTTTAGGTTCCCCCAGGTAGCTCAATGTACTACTTTGCAACAACCCCCATGTGGGTGTTTTGAAATAGCCTCAAACGAATAGAATCATCATTAAGGGAGATAGATGAGCACCAGAGGTGAAAAGTAGTCACATGGTCCCCAAGTCTTCACCGGTCTTGCCTTTGAATTTTGGAATATCCGAAGGAAGCTTAGTGGGGATGGAGGGCCATGACAGATCGTGATGCACATGGTCATTCATTAACTTCGACAGGTTTGGAAAATTTAGTTTGTCCGGAAAAGGGAGTCAGGATTGCGGTGTCTAAGCCCATGCTCTCAAGAAATATTGGGGTTGAGGGATTGCAGACCATCTAGGGTTCTGGTATATACCATGGCCCTATATTGTGGGATAATATCCTCCTCCTAACTGACTCATAAAGGGTTATAAGGGCACTATACCTGTGGAAGAGGAATGATAAGGATTATATACATTTCCCCCAGACAAAGGAAATTCATGTTGGGGGGTTTCCCATATCATGAAAATGAATCCCTTCGGATGGAACACCATAGGATAGAGGGGGAGTCACCATAGTAAAATCATTCTTCAAAATTGGCGTGGAGGAAGAGGGAATGACAGATGGAATATATGAAGTAAACTGACCGCCCATTAGAGCACTCCATCCCAGAGCACCAAAGCTAGGATTGTGCCTGGAGTAAGGAGGATTCCAACCTCCAACTATAGGAACTTCTTGGGGAATATGACCTCTACCAAACGAGAAAGGAAAATAAGGAGGCATTTTCCCCCCAGACCCAAAACTAGGATTCATATTGGTTGTTGAAATGGAGGTTGGAAAGTGCGACATCCTATCGGGAATACCAAAAGAGAAAGGATTAGAGGTCAAAGGTATTGACTGAGAATCATGATGTGGCATACCGTATGGAAATACAAAATGATTTTTCCCCATGGGCTAACTAGAGCTCATGGGTTGGGAAACATTGGATGAGGGAGCCTCTGGAATCCACACCAGTGACGATAAGGGAGTCGAGGGGATTCCACTAATCACCAAGGATATGGGATTCAAAGCACTTCCTGAGATGTTCGTATCTGACTAAGTACTGATAGTAGGATGATCACGAACTTGGGAGGTGGAAATATATGTACCACACTTATTAACTCTATGCCTTTTGGGAGGTGGCTTCGGTATGTTAGACAACTGAGAGGGGGGGTGAATCAGCTTTTACTGTGCTTAAAAAATTATACCCATTTTAATCTTATTACATAACACTCAATGAAGATCACAATAATTTAGGGAAGTAAGCAATAGAGTATTCAACATCAATCACACACATGAAGTATACAAAAATAGATATTCCTAAGGAAACCCATAAAGGGAGAAAACCTCTTCTTCTTCGAATGATAGGCAATCTTTTTATGTTCTGTACATCATCTATCGTTGAGAACCAACTCAATGTGAGGCTACCACCTCTATTTTACAAGGTGCAACTTGCTGAGAGAACCAACTCTCTGGTTTCTCTAGCACCCACTAGAAGGGAGCACCAACTCCCTGAGTGTTCCAACACCAACTAGATGGAAGCACCAACTTCCAGTCACACAGACACCAACCTGTACAATAGAGAATAATAGTTCTCCCTTGCACCACCCTACCACCTTGGTTGTTCTAGCTGCAACCAAATGGAAGATACAACTCCATGTGTTCAAGCACCCACTTGAAACTCTGAGGACAACAGTCCTCCCTAGCACCACCCTACCACCCTAAGATATAAATATTTTCTTTGTGAAATTTATTACAGTGATATAGTATTTATCAATGGCTTACCAGTCTGATCATTGTTCGGCTACACTGCTCTGCTCTGCCTGCATCAGTGTGTTCCTTCTCGCATCTTCTTTCACTTAAGTTCTTGTACAGTCTATTGTTTTCACCATTTATGCTCTGTCCAACTTATGTTCTTCATCTCTGCATCTTTCATGCTCTGTTCCTATTGTCTCCTTGATCACATACAGTTCAACTTGTTTTACCGAGAAACAACAACCTCTCTCTGTCATGACATTTTTCTTTTATTCCTTCTCTCATCATCCGTTACACTCCGCATCTCCAACGCTCAAGTCGGGAACCTAAAAAATTCTCAGGAATCACGATTGCAATGCTTAGGAGTCATGATTCCAATGCTCATGAACAATGATTCAGTTAGTGTAACTAAATCCTAACTGATCAAGAAATCACTATATGAAACAACAACCCTTCGATCAGATTTTGTTTGATCAGCGTCATTGGATTATTCACATAGAGGCCTTTTTGAATTTTCAATGCATAACCTCCGATGTGGAGCCTAGCAACGCTAGCTCCTTCCCAATCTTCTGGTAATGTGACCTTGGGCGATGGTCTCATGTGACCATGTGATTACGGGCACGACCTATTTTCTCGTTAGCCTTCTGTCGCATGTGACCTCGGGCTACTTCCTTGTGTAAGAGAACAATTGCGGGTGCATCCAAGAATGGTTTGGGATCAACTACTTTTCTCCCCACAATCCACCTCTAGTTGCCATGTACCCTTTCTCCAAAAACGTGGTTTCAATTGCGAATCACTCTTAAATTTTTAAAGTTCATGCACCTTCAATCCCCACAATGCGATGAGACCATCGATCTCACAATATTGACGGTGCTCTTGAACTGACAGATCGGACCTAACCTTCTTAAATCAATGGCAGTGATCTATTTCATGATCCAGGCTCCAAGAGTTTAAAATCTCACACCTTGCTCTCCTCTGTACACCAATCTTCCAGAGTTGATAATCTACGGACACTTGTCCTTCTTAATCGATGGCTTAGCCTCTACTTTGTGAATTTGACCTTTCAACCAGATCAATGGTTCTGCGACCGCTTACTCGATTCAATGGTCAAGATCTCCTTTGATACTCTAGGCTTTGACGATTTTAATTCTCAACCTTCACTCTCTCCCATAACTCTTTTAGCCGGATTCCACAGATTCCTGGTAGGAGTCCTCCTCAAATCAAAGGTCCTCGTTCACTTCGGGACTTCAGCCTTCGGAAATTTCAAACCTTTCTCCTTTGCATTTTCCTAGAGTAGTTTTTCTTGGAGTCAACGATATATTGACATGTACCCTCGTTCATGATAAATGATCATAAGTGACATTTTCCCTTCGAGACTTTAGGTTGATCGCTGCTTCATTCTCCTCCAGAGTGTTCACCTGCTAAATAAGTCATGCAGAGTGAAGACTGCTTGTTGTCGGTTAACACTTCCACTTACACTGTCCTTCCACTGTACTAGATCAATTGTTGAGAATGCAGCCGAAGTGATATTTAGATCGGATGACTGATTTCCATTTCGAGACTTCGGTATTTTAGGCATCTTCTAGTGGTGAAATTCCCAAAGTAAAACTCCCAAAGTGACGTAACTTGCTTACATCACTTGATGACTTGGCACGAGCCGAGTGTCTGCCATGTGTCACTCAGATTCGTGATTTTCATGTACCTGAAATGTCGATTTCATCTTGAAACTTGCCATTATATGACCGTGCCACATGTCTTTGATGACGTGGGTGATACATGTAGGCAATGTAGTGGAGTGTGACGTGTAGCGAGTAGTGGAGTGTGACGTCGGAGCACGGAGGTGGTATGTATGAGTTGTTTGGTGGCTTACTCGGAGGGGGGATTAGGAGGTAAGTGGTAATGAGCGAGGGGGGTCTGATTTGACAGGAAGGTGACACGTATGAGGGTCCCACATGGGAAATACCACCAACTCAGACCCCCCCCACGGTTAAAGGAAGAAAGTTCTGGGGGGTCCGATATGCCCTGTTGACCGTAGATCTGAGTGCTCGATTATCAGCCACTGAGATTAGTGCACCCTTCTTCTATCTTATCCTTTCCTTCCACTTTAGAATGATCTGACAGATGAACGTTAATCTGGCTCTCCGAACTTTGGGTATTTCAAATCTCAAACTTTTCTCCTTGTTTATCCTATTTGTCACATAATTTGATCTGGCGGTCATGAATACTCTCGAAGCAGATCCACGATCAAGGATTTTGATCTGGATCAAATTTCTGTACTGCACTTTCCCTTCTAAGCTTTGATCTCTACATATTGTTCACTTCTCCTCCTAAGCTTATTATTTTCTTGTTTTCCATCATCGTTGTTTTTCTTGCCATCAATGACAAGAACACACTTCCTGTATAACATGCCAATAATCTCCCCCTTTGGCATTGATGGAAACCATGAAAGGCTGCACTATTCTGCTTAGACCTCCAACTGTAGGATCCAGACCACACTTTTTCTCCCCCTTTGATATCAATTTCAAAGAAAACATGCTCCCCCTAAGCTGTTGCAGTACTTTTTCGGAGGTATCAGATATTCAAATGGTGTCCTGGCTAGGGGTTTAGTAAATATGTCTACAATTTGTTCTATGGAAGGAATATAATTCAATTGAAAAGTTCTGTTTGTAACCTTCTCTTTGAGAAAATGATACTTTATTGGTATATGCTTCGTATTTGAATGGAGAACATGATTATTCGAGACACAAATGGCATGGGACTAGTATAAGTTACCTTCAAATCTGCAAGAGTTTGTATCATCCATAAGATCTGAGTGCAGCAAGTAGCAACAACAATGTACTCTACCTCTGTAGTTGATAATGAAATATATCCTTGCTTCTTACTAAGACATGCTATTAACGAATCACCTAAGAAGAATGCACCTCCACTGGTGCTCTTTCTCTCATCCAAACAAATTTCCCAATCAAGATTCGAATATGCAGTTAATTGAAAATTATGATTTTTAGGATACCAGAGACCATAAGTCATTGTACCCTTCAAATATTTGAATATCCTTTTGACATTTGCTAAATGACTTTGTTTAGGAGCAGACTGAAAACGACCTACCATTCGAACAGATTGCATTATATCGATATGGGATGATGTGATGCACAGAAGACTTCCTATCATTGACCGATATGTTCTTTGATCAATATCAGGTGAAATATCATCTATATTGAGCTTGCAACCAACCACCATAGGTGTACTAATAGGAGAGGAATATTATATCTGAAACTTCTTCAAAATATCTTTCAAATACTTTTCTTAAGAGATAAATAGCCCTGCAGAACTCTGATTGATTTGTAAACCAAGAAAATATGACAGTTCTCCTATCAAGGACATCTCAAACTCAGTCTGCATTGAATTAGAAAACCACTGAACTGAAGGGTCATTAGTGCATCAAAAAATAATTTCATCTACATAAACCAAAACAACTAATAAATCATCACCTTCAGACATGTTGGCCCTTGACCAGGTTTTGTTGTTATCTGGTCAAGTTTGACCTATTTTTGGACTTCGACAGCCTGTCGAAGGAGAAGCGCAAGACGAAGAAGAGATCGTGGGATCTCGGCCCCTTTTTGGGTCCTTTTTGGGATGTGGGAATATGTAACGGGATTGGGATGTTGGCCCATGGGTTTACCCATGTTTAGGCCTATTTTGTATGTATAAATAGATGTATAGGCAATGTAAAAGAAAGAAGAGAACAAAGGCATCTATGTGATGTTAGTATGTAAGTAGGCTAAGTGCCAAGAGTTGGATTTGTGTGATCAGGAATTGTAAGGCTTTGTGCATACTGTCTGAGACTTGTACAAGTCATTGTAACAATATTGTGGAAGGCTTAGTGCTGGAACACAAGGAAGAAGGATCTAGCGAGTTGCGCAGATCTTTTGTCCTGTGTGGAATAAGGTTCTTAAGGCTATGTGCTTATAACCGATTGACTGAAGATAATAAATAAGAAGAGTTGGTGGACGTAGCCCCAGGGTGGGGGTGAACCACGTAAACATTGTGTTGTTATGCTTTGTGCTTATCTTAATGTGTTAATGACTCTCTTGCTAAGTTCTTTGATAGAGATAGATAAATATGTTCTTGCTTTGTGCTAATGATGTGTAAGAATGTTAGATCCGACTTCTATGAATGTGCTTAGTGCTTGCTTCTGCTAGATCCGATCCATCTATTTGTGCTAAGTGCTTAATTACATTAGATCAGTGTGAATGCTGCGAAGCTCTATTTTATCAGTGAAGTAGATATTGATTGCATATTGAGAATCTGGCGGTGTTAAGTGCTCTATTAAGTATCATAATCATAGATCTGTGTCCCAGCTAGGGTTGCAGACACTTGAGTCTCGCAACCACCCCTACCTCTACCTCGGGTGAGACTTCATCTGCTTCGTAGGTGTTTTTGAAAGGGCCAGTAGTTATGGTTTTTTTGGTGCGTTGTTGTAGAGTTGAACCTTGGGTTTGCCCCTATGCCAACAACTAGTTCTGCTGCCAGGACTGAAAATGTGATTGCTGGGAACTGAGAAAGAAGAAGCTTTGTGCAAATATTCATCCTAAAGTTGCGAAATCTCTGTGCATAGATCTGTCTCTTTAGTGCACAATATTCTACTTGATTTATAAAACTCTGTGCTAAAAGAAAGAAGCTCAATCTAAAGAAAAGAAGTCAGATCTGAAGGAGAGAAGCAAGATCTGAAATCTTTGTGCTCTAAGAAAGGTAAAAGAGAGAATTTATGATTAAAAGAGGTAAGATTTGCAATCTCTGTGCTCTAATAAAGGTAAGAATAGTGAAAATTTTTAGATCTGAAAGATTTGTGCTATGTAGAAGTAAGATAAGTGAAAATTTTTGTTTCTAGAGTATGGATCTAGGTATGTTTAATAGAGTCTGTCCTAGTTCAAAAACTAGGGTATTGATAGATGAAGGAAGATTTGATATTAATAGATCTGACAAGAATAGTGAAATATATGTTATACCTATGCATAGAAAGAATGTTTGGAGTAACAAGTGGATGCAGAATCCTAGAAATAATTTTTTGCAAGTTAGCTCCTATGATCCTAGTGCACAGTAACGAAAAGGCTGGGGATCCTTTAAAAGAAAGAGAAGTTTAACCCTTTGTTATAGCTGCAAAAGACCAAGACATTTTGCTAAGGAATGCCCTAAAAGAAGACCTAGTTGTCTTTGTTGTAAAGCTATGGACCATAAAGTGTTGGATTGCACTAGAATGATTGCTAAGCTTGAGGGAATGAATTTGAACCAGGAAAACCCTAATGCAGATCCAAAAATAGCAGAATCCTAGAAAGAATCAAAGAAAGTATTGTTACAGATGAAAGAAACCCTGAATGACCACCGACATATCATCTTATCAGAGATCTTCAAATAAAAAGAATGCATCGAAGCAAGAATAGGAGACTTCGACATTGATTATGTTCTGGATGAGGAAACACAGGTGAATATCATGACATAGAGAACTTGGGAAGCCATAGGGAAGCCTATTATGATTCCTTCATTAGGAGGAATATGATTATTCAGAGGAAAACTAGTAAACCTATGTGGGAATCTCACTCATGTACCTATGCATGTTAATGGAACTTCGACAAAAGAAGATTTTGAGATTATTAAATTTATTGAGGCCAACGCCCCATTTACCATGTTAATAGGAAAACCTTGGATTGACAGAGATCGAGTCAGACTAAAGGAAGAAGAAGAAGTTTTGGAGCAGAAGAAGCAAGAGTTAAAAGATTTCATGACTAGAAGGATCACACACTTGATTGAAGAACAGGAGAACAGATCGAAGCTATTTAACACTAGAGATACTGATGTCAAAGATGCAAGAACCCTATAAGAACAACAAAAGACTGAAGTACTTATCCCAAATAAAGAAAAAGTATTAGCCTCGAATCCTAGGAAAGAATATCAACAACATGCAGTGTCTATGTCAAATGAAGATAAGAATCAGAATGGAAAAAGACATACCGAGACGAAGCTCACTGGAAAGAAAGCTAGAAATCTAAGTAAGAAGAGGGCTAAGATTGAAAAGTTATAGAAGATTCCAGAGGGAACTTCACAGATGAAAAAATTGAAAATTGGAGCTTCGTCGAGATATCTGAACAATGACACATGGCACTTCTCCATGGCGAATCAATATAGTTGTTGGGGACATTATAACCATTCGATCGATGCTCCGAATGGGCAGAAAGGAAATTATGTTCATTATTAGACCATTGGGCCATGCCATAACAGACAGAATAGGGTTAATGGAGGCTTCATACCCGTTGCAAGCGAACCGTTGTCAAGTTACCTATTTAGCCCATCGTGCCATGCACCAAGAACACTTTTTATAATTGAGAATTTGAGCCCACAGACTAAGCCGAGTTTATACAGTGATTGTTGCGCTCTTTCTCTCTATCTCACTATTGTGTATAAGTTATTCTCCGAACCCGCAATTATTAGCCCCGAGTGTGTATGTCGGATGAATTGAGCGCCGTAGAGAAATTTGTTGAAGAAGTTTTGATCGACTTGATGACTGAAAGAGTCATGTTAGAGAGAGGATTATCCACAGGTGTACAACCATCATCCACAAGAGGACTTCCAGCCTCTCTATCAACTTCTCGAGCCGGACCATCCTGACCATCAGATGAGAAGAGAACTAAGAACAGGGATGATCTCGCGAATTCTAAGTTGATTTCGAGCATATTACCTACCTATATACCACCTTTGAGCGGAGTTGTAAGCTGTGACAACGTACCTAGATATTTTGAGTACACCTTGGTCATTGCGTACCTCCCAAAGGGGATACGCGCAGTTTGCGTAGACCAAGATAAGATTCAAGCGTTGAAGTTTAACGACTTCAACCTCAGCGACAGGAAGGTCTACAACATGCTCGCCTTGGATAAGTACATGACCAAAACAAAGGGAAAGAATTCAAAGATCATCCCTCAATCATGGACCCATAACCTTGTGCAGTCCACCCTGCTGAACGTTATGAAGATTTCGCACTTCAAACGACACCATGAGGTGAATGCATGTGTCAAATTGTTGTTATATTGTTACCATGGAGGTTATCTATGGTTAAACCGTCGCATAATAGTGTATTCGACGTTGATAAAATGGATCACCGAGCTTAGTATAAAAGGACCCGACCCACAGGATTTCTATCCTAGAAAAGCCATGGACCGTGCTCTCGTTCAAAGGATCAAGGACACTTATGGCAATGTCGAGAAAGGAACGCGGGGATAAAAGGTATCTTCTATCTAGAGTGGCGCAGTGCGCCTCACCTATCAATTGATCGCATGAAAGTTAGTACGAAAGAACCGACCCACCCAAGTGACCTATTTTGTAGTCGACCTCGCAGGGAAGTGCATGGAGGTCCTACAAATGAATTGGGCATAGTACCTGGTGAACCAATTAGAACTTGACTAAAGAGAATCCCAAGATCAAGGGTACAAATTCAACTTTAGCTGGCTATTGGTCCTGATCGCTTTCATCACCTGGGAGATGCCGGAAGGTGCAACCTTCCTGGACATCGAGCCATTTGAACCATTGGCTACGAAGTTTAGCACACTGTAGTATTCAAGAGACATGAATAAGCAGTGGCAGTCAAATGTTGTATTTCACGCATACTACAACCAGTTGAAGGTAGCCATATAGTTTGCGCCTCACATAACTCTGAATACTTTACACAGGTTCCATCCTTTGATGAAATTCAACGTGGATCGCCATTTCATTTATATCACAGCACGCATTGACGAGCACAAGAAGCAACTTCAGTCCTACTATAAGCTAACGGAGGAGGACTTGGAGGATATCACCAAGGACTGGTCGGCGGACCTCCTCATTCCAGCAGACCCTGTGGAGATATATGATACAGACAGTCTAGAAACTGCACAGAATACACCCAGGCCGAGCAAGACAAAGAAGACCGAAGAGGTCCATGATTTAGATAGCACATCCATGAAGACTACTTCCATCTCACCCGTGCAAGGAGGTGATGATGCAGAGTTGAATGACACAAAGGTTGAGCAACAACAGGGTGACGAGGTTGATCCCTTGAAAAAGAGGAAAGGTTCACCTCTGAAAGCTTCCTCCTGAAAGAAATCGAAGGCCACTATGATGAAGATGCAAACCATCCTCACCTCTGATAACTTTGACTTCCTCATAGCAGCCCTGAATTATGATTTTCTTGAGATAGTAGAGAAGTAAGAAGCAAAGCAAGAGGAGTTGTATGATCAAATCACGACTGAACTCTGAGGAGTACAACAATTCCTACAATCCATCCGCACAGTATTCACTACGTTAGGAGAGATAGAAGTGGGAGATGAGCCATCTCAACTCCACCGAATAGCTGATACAGTCGAAGCTCATCTTCGACGAGCGCAAGAGGAAACAACATAAGCTACCCAGGCTTTGGTACAAGTATAGGGAATACTTGTATAACAACGTCAAGCTTCCGAACAGGAAAATAGCACTCTCCAAGTGAAGTTTGATGAAGAAAAGGCACAGTTGCATCAAGCCAAGGAACAATTGCTCACCGAGCAACTCAAAGTGAAGGAAACAGTCAACAGAGCACTTCACTCTATGACTGTCGTAGAATTGAAGGTAGAGGAACAATTCATGAATAAAGTAGCACAACTTGAAGAAGTGATCCAACAGCGCCAACAACGCATAGAAGATTTAGAGCTACGCACTGTACCAGACACTCCATAGGAGGTAAGAGACCAGCGAGAAGACACTACTCGCAGTGAAGTTGACAGACTGAAGGCGCTTACCTTTGAATGCAAGAAATTCAATGATCGTAGTGCCTAGACATATGAGAAACTTACCAAGAACCCAGAGTTGCAGGCACTAGATTTGTAGCTCTAGGAAGTGAAGCAACACGCAGAAACACTATAAGCACAGCTGAAGTCTCTGTCAGTTGTGGAGAGAATGAAGAGATCTCAAGAGTAGTGAACTGCCCAATAGTAAATCCATAATATCTAGAGCATATTTATGGAGATAACTCAAAAAATCCAACGGGTACAAGATAAGGCCTATCATTTGTTTACAGAGATGGAAATCCAGGGATAAGAACTAGAGCAGGTTAGCACCGCGGAAGAACAATGCCTGGAAGGACCTGTAAATGATGCAGTCATTCATGAATTTGCTGAAAAAGAGTGTGTAGCACAACAGCAATTCAAAGCAGTTCGAGCCAAGATCGAAGTGTTCACAGTAGAACTTCCTACATTAGAGTGACTCGGGACGAGTCACAGGTGTGTGTTTGGGGCATGTTGGCCCTTGACCAGGTTTTGTTGATATCTGGTCAAGTTTGACCTATTTTTGGACTTCGACAACCTATTGAAGGAGGAGCGCAAGACGAAGCAGAGATCGCGGGATCTCGGCCCCTTTTTGGGTCCTTTTTGGCATGGGAGAATATGCAATGGGATTGGGATGTCGGTCCATGGGTTTACCCATGTTCAAGCCTATTTTGTATGTATAAATAGATGTATAGGCAATGTAAAAGAGAGAAGAGAATGAAGGCATCTATGTGATGTTAGTATGTAAGTAGGCTAAGTGCCAAGAGTTGGATCTGTGTGATCAAGAATTGTAAGGCTTTGTGCATACTATGTGAGACATGTACAAGTCATTGTAGCAAGATTGTGGAAGGCTTAGTGATGGAACACAAGGAAGAAGGATCTAGCGAGCTACAAAGATCTTTTTTCCTGTGCGGAATAAGGTTCTTGAGGCTATTTTCTTGTAACCGATTGACTGAAGACAATAAAGAAGAAGAGTTGGTGGACGTAGCCCCAGGGTGGGGGTGAACCACGTAA
Source organism: Picea mariana (assembly GCA_032191745.1). Classification (NCBI taxonomy): domain Eukaryota; kingdom Viridiplantae; phylum Streptophyta; class Pinopsida; order Pinales; family Pinaceae; genus Picea; species Picea mariana. Next base: position 77,171 of record JASDQU010100309.1, on the reverse strand, counting down.
ACACTATGTTGTTATGCTTTGTGCTTGTCTTAATGTGTTTATGACTCTCTTGCTAAGTGCTTTGATAGAGATAGATAAATCTATTCATGCTTTGTGCTAATGATGTGTAAGAATGTTAGGTCTGACTTATATGAATGTTCTTAGTTCTTGCTTCTGCTAGATATGATCCATATGTTTTTGCTAAGTGCTTAATTACATTAGATCATTTTGAATGCTGTGAAGCTCTGTTTTATCAGCGAAGTAGATATTGATTGTGTATTGAGAATCTGATGGTGCTAAGTGCTCTATTAAGTATCATAATCATAGATATGTGTCCCATATAGGGTTGCAGACACCAGAGTCTTGAAACCACCCCTACCTCTACCTCGGGTGAGACTTCATTTGCTTCGCAGGTGTTTCCAAAAGGGCTAGTAGTTAGGGTTTTTTTGGTGCATTGTTGTAGCGTTGAACCCTGGGTCTGTTCCTGTGCCAACAAGACTTAATGTACAGATTACTGTCAACAATACCTTTATTGAACCCTTTGTCCTGTAGAAATTTGTCCAGTCTATCATACCAGGCTTGTGGTGCATGTTTCAGTCCATATAATGCCTTTTTCAATTTACAGACATAGTCAGGTTTATCTGTTAGTGAAAATCCTTCAGGTTGCTCCATATATACTTATTCTTCTAGATCTCCATTAATAAATGTTGACTTAACATCCATCTGATATACTTTAAAGTTCTTATGACATGCATAGGTAGGAAATATTTTGATGGCTTCCAATCTTGCCACTGGTGTAAAGGTTTCATCAAAATCATGTCCTTCAACTTGTGCATTCCCCTTATAGACCAATCTGGCTTTATTCTTAACAATTTGTCCTTGTTCATTCATTTTATTCTTAAACACCCATTTGGATCCAATTACATTCTTATCTAAAGGTCTAGGAACAAGCTCCCAAGTATTGTTCTTCTCATTCTGATCTAGTTCCTCATTCATTGATTTTAACCAATTTACATCTTTACTATCTTCATTAAAGTTCTTGGGTTCCACCGTGGATATGAAGGATATATGTGATTTCTCAGTGTCTTTGATTATCCTTCTCTTGGATTGTACACCTTTGTCTTTCTCACCAACTATCTGACTTGTAGGATGATTCTTTTGAGTAATTCTGGAGGAAGGATTTGATGTTGTCTGTTGATTTGAGTCTACCTAAGTATTTGTATCTTCATCTGACTCAAAGTGTTCTTTTTATGATTCTTGGACCTGTTCATATTCAGCTTCAAATGTTTCTTCTGTAGCAGATTCAATATTGCTCACCTCTCTTATTGGGACTCCTTCATCAACATTTAAATCAATGCAATCAACTAATTTATACAATATTTTATTAAAGCATCTATATCCTTTACTATTGGTAGCATATCCTAAGAAGATGCCTTCATCAGCCCTGTCATCATACTTGCCAAGGTTTTCATTTTTATTCTTTATGTAGCACTTACTCCCAAAGACTTTGAAGTGTTTGATTGAAGCAGGTCTTCCATACCACAATTCATAAGGTGTCTTGTCACTGTGTGGTCTGAGGTGGGATTTGTTAAGAATATGGACTATTGTGTGTATTGCTTCTACCCAATAGGTTTGACCAATGTTCTTCTCATTCATCATTGACCTAGCCATTTGTTGAATTGTTCTGTTTTTCCTCTCAATTACTCCATTTTGTTGTGGAGTTCCTGGGATTGTTTATTGTCTTTTGATCCCATGTTTATCACGGAATTCCTTGAAATCACTTGACATAAATTCTCCTCCTCTGTCTGATCTTAATACCTTTAACCTATTTCCTGTTTGATTCTCAGTTAAAGCCTTAAATATTTTAAATTTCTCAAATGCTTCAACTTTTTCTTTGAGAAAAGAAATCCAAGTGAGTATGGAGTAATCATCAATGATCAGCATGAAGTAGTTTTCCTTCCCTGTGCCTTCCTGTCTTGATGGTCCACATAATTTCATATGAACTAATTGGAGTGGTTTCTCTGTTGAAGTAGAGCTCTTGGATTTAAACTATGTCCTGGTTAGCTTTCCTACTTGGCAGGGTTTACACATAGAATCTCGTGGCTTTGATATTCTTAGAATATCTTTTACTGTCTCAATATTTTTGATCTTGAATAAGTGGTCAAAGTTTATATGTCCAAATCTCCTATGCCATAACCAGCTTTGATCATGTTTTCTTAGATGACACTCTTCTCTATCTTCTTTCAACACATATACATTATTATCTGTCCTTATTCCTTTAGCCACCACTTGTCCTGAGTTTACAAACTTTATGTTATAATCTTTGGAAGTGAACACCACTTCACATCCTCTATCACACATTTGACTTACACTGAGAAAATTATGTTTCATCCTATCTACAAGAAGAACATCTTGGGATTTTCCTTTACCATTACTCAAACTTACCATCCCTTTACCCTTGATTTTACTTGGTTCATCATTTCCAAAGGTCACATTTCCTATTTTTCTTTTAATTATAGACATAAACGTATCCTTGTCTCCAGTCATGTGCTTGGAACACCCACTGTCTATATACCAGGGGTGTTTTTGTTTTTGAGCTTAAATTACTAGACCACATTTTTCACTATCTTTCTTTTTCCATGTGCTCGCATTTCTAGCTAAGGGTTTTATCCTTGGATCTACTTTGTAATTATGCAGATGGAAGTTTGCAACTTTGTGGCTGAAGTTACAACATTTATATCACTCAATCTCATTGTTCAATAGGTCAAAGTGATTTGTGCAACTTTGTCTACTCATTGGCTTTTGTTGCTCCATCTTCTGATATCTTTGTTTTTTATCAGGGATCATCTTGTCTTTATTAGCTTTTGGTGGCAGAGTACTCACATGGTCTGATTGTCTGTTGACTTGGAACTTGATCATCTTTACTAGCTCTTTGCTTTCACATTGTTTGTTTCTTGAACCACTTACATAGCCTAAACCAGTCTTCAACAAAGGAGATCTTTGTTTTCTTAGAATGTCGTTTAGCTCTGTTGAGGATTTAATGCTTGGAAAATTTTGGAGATACAATGCTTTAAACTTATCCATCTCTTTTCTGGTTTTTACTACCCCTTCTTCCAAGGCTTCATATCTTGCCTTTTTCTCTGATAACTTCTGTTTCAAAATGTCCTCTATTTTCTTTGCCTCTTCTAATTCCACTTTTAGCAGGGCAAAGTCTTCATCAGGTTTTTTTACTGTCTTTCTCAAACTGTATCAGAAATTGTTTTTTCTTTTTCTTCTTAAATCCGAGTCTAGCAATTTCTTCTAGGGCACTGATCAGTTCTCCTTCCAAGTCAACCAAAACTTATTAATCATCAACATCACTTCCTGTGATTTTATTATCATAATCCTATTTGGCCACAAGCATAAATTCATTAACCTTATCTTCACAAGCATAATCACTATCCGTGTCTCCTGAAGAGTCATAATTGTTTACACATAAACGTTTCCTTTTACCAAATATCTTGGATTTGTACTTCTGTTCACCTTCAACATTCTGGTCCTTCTTCTTGTGTGGAAACTTAGATGCAAAGTGACCTATCTTTCCATATTTAAAACATTTGAAGGGAAACTTGCCTGATCCTTTCTTTAGTCTCCTCACAAATTTTTCTTCAATTTCATCAGGCTCAGAATCCTCATTATTATCTGCTTTAAATGATGCTTCTCTAGAGGTGGGTTTATCTTTACCTATCCTAATTTCATAAGTAGTCAAAGTTCCTAGGAGTTGCTCAATAGGAAGAAATTTTAGATCAATAATTTCTTCTATAGCAGATACCTTTGGGTTGAACCTATCTGGCAGAGATCTCAAAATTTTCTAAACTAATGAGGCTTCCTCAAATTTTTCACCAAGTGCTTTCATTGCATTTACTAGTTATTTAACTCTTAGAAAGTACTTCCCAATAGTTTCATCCTCTTTAATCTTTAGTTGTTCAAACTGTAATCTGTAGGTTTGAAGCTTGGCACCCTTTACCTTCTCATTACCTTCATAATTGTTAATCAGTTTGTCCCACATTTCTTTGGCAGATTCTAAGTGCATAACTTTTACAAATTTTTCTTCTTCAAGCCCACTCAGAATAAAATTCATAGCCTTAGCATTGAAGTTGAATTCTATCTTGTCATCCTTAGAATCTAGTACAACTGGCTTCACATAACCAGTCTCTACCACATCCTAGACATTTGCACCTAAAGCCATTATGTAGGTTCTCATCCTAACATTCTAGAAGGAAATGTTTGTTCCGTTGAATAGGGGGGACTTATTGGTTGAAGTTACATCATGGCTAGTCATGTTTAAGATCTAGGATCTACCCTTAGATAAAAGGAACTCACTCTGATACCAATTATTAGACGACTGAGAGGGGGGGTGAATCGGTTGTTACTGTGCTTAAACAATTATACCCATTTTAATCTCATTACATAACAATCAATGATGATCACAATAATTTAGGGAAGTAAGCAATAGAGTATTCAATATCAATCACATACGTGAAGTATACATAAACAAATATTCCTAAGGAAACCCATAAAGGGAGAAAACCTCTTCTTCTTTGAATGATAGGCAATATTTTTATGTTTTGTACATCATCTATCCTTGAGCACCAACTCAATGTGAGGCTACCACCTCTATTTTACAAGCTGCAACTTGCCAAGAGCACCAACTCTCTGGTTTCTCTAGCACCCACTAGAAGGAAGCACCAACTCCTAAGTGTTCCAACACCAACTTCCAGTAACACAGGCACCAACCTGTACAATAGAGAACAATAGTTCTCCCTTGCACCACCCTACCACCCTAGTTTTTTTGGTTGCAACCAGATGGAAGCTACAACTCCCTGTTTTCAAGAACCCACTTGAAACTTTGAGCACAACAGTCCTCCCCAATACCACCCTACCACCCTGAGATATAAATATTTTCTTTGTGAAATTTATTACAATGATAGAATATTTATCAATGGTTTACTAGTCTCATCATTGTTCAGCTACACTGCTCTGCTCTACTTGCATCAGTGTGTTCCTGCTCACATATTCTTCTGCTTAAGTTCTCATACAGTCTGTTGTTTTCACCATTTCATCTTTGTCCATCTTATGTTCTTCATCTCTGCGTCTTTCACACTCTGTTCCTATTGTCTCCTTGATCACATATAGTTCAACTTGTTTTACCAAGAAATAAAATCCTCTCTCTGTCACGGCATTTTTCTTTTATTCCTTCTCTCATCATCCGTTACACTCCGCATCTCCAACGCTCAAGTCAAAAATCTAAAAAATGCTTAGGAATCATGATTCCAACGCTCATGAACAATGATTCAACCACTCAGGAACAATGATTCAGTTAGTGTAACTGAATTGTAATAGATCAATAAATCATGAGATGAAACAAAAAACCTTCAATCACATTATATTTGATCAGCGTTGTTAGATTATTCATGTAGAGGCCTTTTTGAATTTTCAATGCATAACCTCCGATGTGGAGCCTAGAAACACTAGATACTTCCCCTATCTTTCGTTTATGTGACCTTGGGCGATGATCTCACGTGACCACGTAATTGTAGGATTGATCTCTTTTCTCGTTAGCCTCCTGTCACATGTGACCTCAGGCTACGTCCTTACGTAAGAGAACGATTGTGGGCACGTCCAAGAGTGGTTTGGGATCATCCTCTTTTCTCCCCGCAATCCACCTCAAGCTACCACGTACCCTTTCTCCAAAATCGTGGTTTCAATTGCGGTCTGCCCTTAACTTTTTAAAGTCCGTGCACCTTCAATCCCCATAATGCAATGGGATTGTCGATCTCACGATCTTGACGGTGCTCCTGAACTAACGGATCATATATAACCTTCTTAAATCAACGATTGTGATCTATTTCATGATACGGGCTCCGAGAGTTTCAAATCTCAAACCCTTCTTTCCTCTGTACACCAATATTTCAGAGTCGATGATCTGCGGACACCTGTCCTTCTTAATCGACGGTTCAGCCTCTACTTTGATAATTTGACCTTTCAACCAGATCAACGGTTCTGTGGCCCCTTACTCAATTCAATAGTCAAGATCTCCTTCTCTACTCTAGGCTTCGGTGATTTCAATTCTCAACCTTCACGCTCTCCCATAACTCTTTTAGCTGGATTCCACAGATTCCTGCCACGTGTCCTCCTCAAATCAACGGTCCTTTCTCACTTTGGACTTTGGCCTTCAAAAATTTCAAACCTTTCTCCTTCATTTTTTCCCAGAGTAGTTTCGCCCAGAGTCAATGATCTATTAACACGTACCCTCCTACACAATCAACGATCATAAGTGACTTCGGACCTTCGCGACTTTAGGTTGATCATTGTTTCATTCTCCTTTGGAGTGGTCACCTACTAAATAAGTCATAGATGGTGGAGACCGCTTGCCGTCGGTTAACACTTCCACTTACACTATCCTTCCACTGTACTAGATCAATCGTTGAGAATGCACCCGAAGTGATCTTCAGATCAGACAACTCATGTCCATTTCGGGACTTCGTCATTTAGGACTTTGGGACTTTAGGCATCTGCTGGTGGTGAAACTCCCGAAGTAAAATTCCTGGAGTTACGTAACTTGCTTACGTCACTTGATGACATGGCATGAGCCGAGTGTCTTCCATGTGTCACTTAGATTCGTGATTTGCACGTACCTAAAATGTCGATTTCAGCTTGACACTTGTCATTATCTAACTATGCCATGTGTCTTTCCTGACATGGGTGAGATGTGTAGGTAGTGTAGTGGAGTGTGACATGTAGCGAGCAGTGGAGTGTGACGTCGAAGCGCGGAGGTGGTATGTATGAGTTGTTTGGTGGTTTACTCGGAGGGGGGGTTAGACGGTAAGAGGTAATGAGTGAGGGGGGTCTGAGTTGACAGAAAGGTGACACGTATGAGGGTCCCACATGGGAAATACCACCAACTTGGACCCCCCCCCCCCACGGTTAAAGGAAGAAAGGTCAAGGGGTCCGATATGCCCTGTCGACCGTAGATCTGAGTGCCCGATTATCAACCATTGATATTAGCGCACCCTTCTTCTAACTTTTCCTATACTTCCACTTTAGAATGATCTAACGACTGAAATTTACTCCAGCTCTCCGGCTCTCCGGACTTCATTGATTTAAAATCTCAAACTTTGCTCCCCGTTTATCCTATCCGTCACTTAATTTGATATGATGGTCATCAAGACTCTCGAAGAAGATCCACGATCAAGGATTTTGATCTGGATCATGTTTATGTACTGCGCTTTCCCTTCTGAGCTTTGATCTCTACAAAATTTTCACTTCTCCTCCCGAGCTTATGCTTTTCCTATTTTCCATCGTCGTTGTTTTTATTTCCATCAATGACAAGCACATTCCTCCTGTATAACATGCCAACACGATAAAGGATCAAGATGCAATGGTAATTTCAAAGCATGAAGAGACGGAAGAGGAGGATGGTCTCAATCCATGATGACTCAAAACTTGAGATATAATACAAAATCCTAAGGCCAACTAATAATCAGAGAGCATACCAAAATAAAGAAAAAGTTCAATGCTCACAAACATGATATAATGGCTAAAAGGGGCCTCCCAAACTAGAGTTGGTATGCCTCACCGAAGAGTGCCCTGAAGCTACACAACAATAGAGTGGAGTTATTAGAATTAGTTATAAGGACCCTTGTGGGATTAACAACACAGTCGATTAGACCCCCCCGAAGAGGTAATCCTCCATAAAGGTTGTGTTTTGTTTGATCCCTATCTGACTCAGGGTACCTGCAGAATAACCCCTGCAAGTAACCTATGTGTAAATTATGTCAATTAACTAAATTAACCATAATATAAACAATGCTCAGGAGAGAATTTGTAAGTCTATTACATCGTATAGGCAGGGTAGCAAAGCCCGAAATATCAAAAGCACCGCCTCTCACAGAGGTAAAGGTACTAGAAAGACCCCCAGATACGAATAGAACCCCATAAATATCTCTAATTCTAGGAAGGTATTAGAGGGATATGTTTGCAACCAACTTCATGTGACCTCGTTCTTAACTCCGGTGTGATCGGAGCCTCCCAAGGACACCAATTATACAATGGGTTTCACCACTCCATGGTCATACACATGCATTCGATTTTATAGCCTTGGGGAATTTTACTCACAAAATTCTATTCCAAGGCCCTAGGTCATATACTTTAATGGCTTCTGCTTACTGAATATGTGTGATCGTGAAACTGATGGTATTACGACTCAACATATAAAAAGAAGCAAATGTAAAAACACTGCTAAGTACTAGTCTTAAATTTCAAAGAGATGGTATGATTCTAAATGCAATTTTTCACAATGCAATCTCTATAATTTCAATGAAGTGCAATCTTTCCAAATGTGTCAAAATCAATGCACAGTAATCAAAAGTGAAAATGCCATAAATACAATGCAAATGAGAAAATGTTTTTTGTATTTTTTATATAATGAAAAGAAAATGCAAGGACTGAATAACAACTTCACATGTAGGCCCTATTGCAAGAAAAAAGAGACAGGCCAAGCAGGATACCAAGAAGCAACTACCCAGACTAGTAAGAAAGGACAACAAATGAGAAAAATGACAAGAAAGGATTTTTTCCAAAAATTCAACAATAAAGAGGTTTCCTATCACTTTGTAGGCACTTAACAGTCAGGATAAGGATCTAAGAAGACTCCACAACTAGTCAAACTTAACCAACAAACACCAAACTCAACCAACAAGACTTAAGAGATGATGTACGTGAATTTTCAGGGAACAAACGTGTATATATGCTCCCTAAACACAGACAGATCGCGTATGTATGTGATTGTCGAGGGAAAACCAAGTATACCAAGCAAAACACTACCAGGGAAAGGGTTAAGCCAAGAATCTCAGATGTAATGCAAAATGCAAGTTGTCAAGCAACATGTGACAAGGAAATTGTAAGGTACCAGATCTATTATATTAGTAGAAAATGTAAATAATGCAGCAAATAACACCAATATAGCAACATAATACCTAAATACTGCAAAGATAACAACAAAACAACAAATTATATGGAACCACAACACCAAAATTATACCTTTATTGATAAGAAACAAGGTTCACTTGCCTCTTCCAGGGGGAAACCTCCAGCAGAGAAGAGATTTATTACAATAATTCTTCAAGACAAAACTTCTCATACCCTCTACTCCTATTTATACTAAATCTATCTATCCATAAGAACAATATACATGAATATCCTTCTAGAAGCGGAAGCTTATATTAGGTCTTCTTACATTTGACATATTCCTCCTTATTGCTAGACCTTATTAATATTGACCTTCATTACATGGAAATATATTATTCTACCTACTTGAGGGGTTATGTGGGTTAGGTCCCTAACATGCCCTACCCCTTAAAATCAACCTTGTCCTCAAGTCTTGAGATGAGGAAATTTCTACAAAATGGTAGTTCGCTTCCAGGTGGCATCTATTGGAGTTGTATCTTTCCACTGGACTAACACTTCCTTGATGGTGAAACCAGATGGATCCTTCTTCATCCAACTCGGGAAGGATGGTTTGAGTTTGGCACTTAGTTCCAATAACTTTCTTTAAGCAGGATACATGAAAAAAAGGATGGAGCTTAGAAGAAATAGGAAAAACTAACTGATAGGCCACCTATCCCATGTGCTTGAGAACTGTATAAGGACCATAAAATTTGGGTTCCAGTTTTTGAAAATGTTTGGCCTTGAGTGAAGTTTTCTTATAAGGTTGTAGTCGAAGAAATACATGCTCTCCTTCAGTAAATTGACGTTATGAGTGACCTTCATTGGCTTGTTTCTTCATGCGATTCTCAACCATGAACAAATTCTCTTTGAGGGTACAAAGAATAGCCTCTCGAACTATAAGCATTTAGTCAACCACTTGGACCTTTGAGACACTTGGCATGTAGGAGAAAATGAAAGGTGGTTGTTTTCCATATACTTCTTCAAAAGGAGTCATGCAAGTAGTTGTATGGTAAGAAGTGGTGTACCACCATTCATCTAATGGTAACCATTGAGCCCATTGTTTTTTCTTTTCATAGGAAAAACACCTCAAATAAGTCTCCAAACACTTGTTGACAACTTCAGTTTGACCATCAGTCTAGGGATGATAGGCAGTGTTGAGATGCCATTGGGTGCCTTGTAGCTTGAACAATTCTTGCCAAAAATTGTTGGTGAAAGTGGGATCTCGATCTGAAACAATAGAATGAGGCATGCCATGAATCTTGAAGACATGATCCATGAAAATTTGTGCCACAGTGGATGTGGTAAATGGGTGTTGAAGAGCACATAAATGAGCATACTTGGAAAGACGATAAACAACCACCATGATGACTAACTTATTTCCTAATTTAGGTAATCCCACAATAAAATCCATAGAGATGTACCTCCAAATAGCGGGTGGAATCGAAAGAGGTTGGAGTGTGCTAGGATATTTGATTGTTTCTCCCTTGTTGCGTTGACAAACATCACATCCTACCAAAAAAGCACGAATGTCCTTTTTTATACCATCCCAAAAAAAAAAACGTTTGACCCAGTCATAGGTTTTGGTAAACCCTGAGTGTCGAGTTATGGGTGTAGCATGAACCTCAGAAAGCACTATGGATTTAAGTTGTGATTGTTTACTTAAATACAAATGACCTTCATAGCGAAGCTCATCATTGTTCCAAGAGTACCCTGGAGAAACTGGAGAATTGGCTTGCAATTGTTGGATCAGATGAGACATTTTAGGATCTTGTAGCCATTCCTGGTGAACAACTTGAAGCCAATCTGGTACAATGAAGGAGAGGGAGAAAAGAGACCCTTCATCTTCATATTTTCAAGAAAGAGCATCAACAACCAAATTTTATTTTCCTTTCTTGTAAATGATCTCATAATCATATCCAAAGAGATTAGTTACAAATTTTTGTTGCTCTGGGGAGGAAGTTCGTTGCTCCAGAAAATACGTGAGGCTTTGATGATGTGTATTAATTTGGAAGTGTGTCCCCAAGAGATAAGGGCGCCAGAGATATACTGCATGCAAAATAGCCAACATTTCCTTTTCATAGATTGATTGGCCCAAATGGCGCTCTGACAATTTTTTGTTGGTAAAGGCCAAAGGTATGCCCTCTTGCATAAGGACTTCTCCAATTCCTCTTCCAGAGGCATCACATTCCAGGAAAAAGGCCTTTGTGAAATTAGGAAGGGCCAAGATTAGACTAGTACACATAGCTTCCTTCAAGGATTTAAAGGCATGATCAGCTGCGTGAGTCCAAGTGAAAGAATTATTTTTAAGGAGATCAGTGAGAGGCGTTGCATTCTTTCAATAATTCTGAACAAACTTGTGATAATATATTGTTAAACCCATAAAACCACGTTATATTTTGATAGTCTTGGGGTAATTCCATTCCTTCATTGCTTCAATCTTCTTAAGATCCACCTGGACATGAGCCTTGCCAACAATATGACCCAAGTAGTCGACTTCCGAGGCACCAAAGGCACATTTAGAATGTTTGAGGAAACTTTGGTGCTGAGAAACTAGATGGAGAACTTGATCCACATGGGCAAGATGGGATTGCAAAGTTTTACTATAGATAAGAATATCATCAAAGAAAAATAAGACAATGTTGGAGAAAAGGATGGAAGACATGATTCATGAGGCTTTGGAAGGTGGAGGGCGAATTACATAGGCCAACGTGCATTACCAAGAACTCATAGTGACCCTCATGATTTTGAAAGGTGGTCTTGGGGATATCATCATATTTCATATGTATGTGGTGGTAGCCAGAACGTAGATCAATTTTAGTGAAGTACTGAGCACCACTCAGCTCATCCAAGAGATCATTAATGACAGGAATGGGAAACTTGTCCTTGATGGTGATTTTATTGAGGCAATGAAATTCAAAACACATGCACCAAGTACCTTCCTTCTTAAGTACCATGGTACTAGGGAGGATAACACTCGCTTGGAGCAATTCATGCACTATTTTCTCAATTTCATTCTTTTGGGAAAAGGGATGATGATAAGGGACAACATTGGGAGTAACAATTCCAGGAACAAGGGGGATGGAATGATCATGAACACCATGAGAAGACAAAATTCCCTGAGGAATGGAAAAAATAGCTTGATGTTTGGAGAGGATAGCTTGGAGGTCAGGATGCATAAAGGGTGTCTCAATTGTGTGAATAGAATGGAGTTGATAAATAATAATGGAGTGGCCTTTCTTGAGGAAATTTTCCATGCGATGGGAATTGATGATCTCATGAGAAACAACTATGAGACCTTGGAATTGATACCTTTGTCCCTCCTATTGGTATTTCATTGTTAATTCCTTAAAATCCATAAGAATTGGACCCAAATTGCATAACCATTAAACACCTAGCACAATGTCATAACCTCCCATTTCAATGGAAAACATATGAGATTTCAGGTGGTAATGTCCAATTTGAAGACATACATTTTCACAATGCACAATACATTTCATGGATCCACCATTTTCTATCATGATTTGAAAATTATTGACAACACAAATATAGCAATTGGTTTCCTGGGAAATGCAACAATGAATAAAATTGTGGGTTCTACCACTGTCAACAAGGATGATGACCTTTCTATGCTTAATATATCCAATGAGTTTGAGGATTTGTGGAGCAGAGAAGTCAGTGATGGAATGCAAGGAAATGAGTGGGTCAAATTCAGGTGGGTCATCGACCTCTTGGATAGCATCGGGAAGGGAGGGCTCTTCATTAAGGGGAACTATCACATCTTCTTCTGTAACATCTTCGGAAATGGCCATAAAAAAAAATTGTTCCTTACACTTTTGCCCACGAAAACATTTTTCATCACAATTATAGCAAAGACCCTTTAGTTGGATTTCATCCATTTCAACCCTAGTTAATTTATGGACCTTGAGGGGAGTGGCAGGGGGGTTAGGATTAGTGGGTCTAGGGCGAGGAACAAAATAGGGTTTTTTTTTTTGGGAAAAAACAACTTGTTGGGCCTCTTTAGCACGTTTAGTAGCTTCCAACCAAGTCTGAGGGCAGGCCATGAGAACCTGGAATTGGATTTCATCCTTTAGGCCACTGATAAATCATTCATGAAAGAACACATCTTACATGCCCTTGGATCGAAAGGCCAAATGCTCAAAAGAAGTAATAAAGTCTTATATTGTTCGTGACTGTTTCAACTTGGTCAAATGAAAAAGATAGTGGGTATCAGTGTCAAAGCGGTCATAGATCTCTACAACAAACTGGATCCATGCAATACACCCCTAACGTGAATTTTTATGCCATTGCCACCATTTCCATCATTCAAGATCTAGATAGAGGACAACATAGCAAAGTTTGGCCAACTCAACAATAATACCATGCATAGAGAAATAATGCTCCACTTGAGTGACCCAACTCGTGGGATCGGAACCATCAAATTTATTGACCTCAATGCGGGGAAGACGAGGGTCACGATGAAAGGAGTTGGATTGAAAAGGAAGAGAATGAGAGGAATCAACAACATTTGGTTGGGTTGAGGGGCAAGGACCATGAGTGTGGTTCAACAACTAGTCGACAAAACACTGTAGGGTGTTAAATTGGTTCATGAATTTGGCCTCCATGATTTCAAATTTTTGTTGGATTTGGGTCTCGAATTGGGCAAGGCGGAAATTGATAGAGCCAATCTCTAATGTCACATGGTGTATGGATTCCTGGGCTTGATTGATGGAAGTTTGCAGGTCTTGGTTGCAAGTGGTGGCCATTTGGAGAGGGGGAGTGCAGGTAAGGGAAAAGGGGTGGGTGGGACCACAAAAAAGGACTTATAAGTGATAGGTACCATGACTATCAGGGCGAGAATGAAAATATAATGGAATAGGTGGAAAAATAGGGAAACTAGGAAGGGGTCGGGTCCACTGAAAAAAAAAGGATTAAAAATTAAAGGTATGAATGCAATCAGGGTGAAAAGGGGAATCCAATGGGATAGGTCCCAAATAAGTGTGTCAGCGAGACCACTATACTTGTTTTTTTTTTACTCTTGCAGAGTTATACTCCGACTTGAATAATACTGCAATAACGGAATTCCCAAATGCTTAATAGGATGAAATGTGTAGTAATTTTGCAACCATAATGAAAAAGGCACAGTTGTGTGGAAATAGATCTTGTTTGTTCTATTTTTGTTTTCGTCCCAAGGGGTAGGGTATTCATGGTTTCTACAGACAAGGGTTTTCCCTATGCTATATCTCTCTGATATATGTGCGGGGTACAATAGTAGTACTCGACCCAATATCTCAAGGCACCAACTAAGGAGGCTAGATTGTTCCCTTAGTCATACTATGCAACTACCCAGGTACTAGAGAATATATTCCCAAGTGTTGTTCTCAGTGGCACTATAGAAATTAGGTGGCCAATTGGTTTATCTATAGAGGGATTCATGATATCTAGGTTGATCCATAGGTGTTGTCTAATGCGTTACCACTCAAAGGGGTACCAACAGGGGTTACAAGGGTGGCCAATAGATGTGTGCTTTAGTACCACTTGTATTTCATGTGTGTATTACTCCCTGACCATGGGTTTATACACATAATGACAAATCTTTGTAGCTTTAAGACGCCAGAATATGTCTCTAACCTGAAAAAAAATTAACCCACAATTTTATGCTGAGGAAAGTCCTCTGATACCACTGGTAAGGTACCAAATCTATTATATTAGCAAAAAAGAGAAATAATGTATCAAATAACACCAATATAGAAACACAATATGGAAATACTATAGAGATAATAACGGAACAACAAATTATATGGAACAACAACACCAAAATTATACCTTTTTTTATAGGAAACAAGGTTCACTTGCCTCTTCGAGGGGGCAACCTCCAGCAGAGAAGATCTCTATTACAATAATTCTTCAAAATAAAACTTCTCATACCCTCTACTCCTATTTATACTAAATCTATCTATCCAAAAGAAAAATCTAGAGGAAGATCGTTCTAGAAGCATAAGATTCTATTAGGTCGTCTTACATTTGACTTATTCCTCCTTATTTCTAAGCCTTATTAATATTGACCTTTATTACATAGAAATATATTATTCTACCCACTTGAGGGGTTTGGTAGGTTAGGTCCCTAACATAAACTCAGGAAAACAGAGAGAAAATCAAGGATAAAAACACTCAATACCCCCAAAAAGGAGATCTCCCCAGTTGATTTGTCAATTATGTTACAAGGAAAATCTCTCTATGGCTAGGGGAAAACCACAATAGACAGAATGGCACCCATAAATCAACTCTAATCTCAAGTATGCTATATAAATGAATGCTAACAAGACAAGTCTAGAATCCTACCTCGTCTGGACATTCAAAGAAGACCATCGTTGAGCACACAACCCAAAGATTTATACCTACAACTTGTCCTCGACAACCAAGATACACAACATATGGTGATAATATATAATGTCAGCATATAAAATAACATAATTCATTAACATACATAACAAATACACAAATATAAAGTAATTCAAATATTTGCAAGATATCAATTGGATGAGAAAATAGTATTTCTATTAAAGTAATCAACAGAAGTACATACGTGACAAACTTCTGTAACAACACATATCGTAATTGAGAAACTAAGTCCCTCTCGTTAGGCTTCCACCAATTCAATCCTCTACAAATGCAAGCTCAGATGTATGAGTCAATGTGTAAGGTAGATAGAGAGGTAGTGGGGGGGCCCAGAGGGCCCATAGTGATAATAGTGGAGGTCATTCAATATAAGGTGGACTAGGTCCACTATATTATTAAATAAGGCCCACTATGGTAGTTAGATATAATAAATATAACAGGANAAATAAGGCCCACTATGGTAGTTAGATATAATAAATATAAGAGGACTTCTTAGAAGGTTCTACTTCTAGAAGATTCCTCCTCTAGAATGTTCTTAGGTGATGGTAGCACTATATAAAGGGGTTCAAGCAATGTAATGAGACATGAAGAGAATTAGTGTATTTGGAGCGGTAGATCAATAGGAGGATGCCCCCTCGAAGAGGCAAGTGAACAGGAGAGGATCCCTTCCATAATAGGATCCATTGTATGGTGTTGCCCTACCTCAAGGGTTTGGTAATAATATTGTGTTGTTTCTTCTATCTTGCTTTGTGGATCTATTGTGTATTCAGTATTTGTGGTGATAATATTGGTAGATCTATATTGGTACCTAACAATTGGTATCAGAGCACTTTCCTTGGCCGGAGTTGTGGGCAAATATTTTTTATTTTTGCAGATTTTTTTTTTGGAGAGGAAAAAAGAGGGCCGCGACATTCAAGACATTTTTAGTATATTTCTGTGCAAAATTTACATAAAGGGGTTGTATATCTGAGTTCCTCTCAGAAAAGCACCCAATTTAAAAAAACAAATCGTCCGAAACGGAGTCCGAAAGGTCAAGATATTGAGGTTTTAAAATCTGCGATTTTTCAGGGTTTTTTCTGCGGACGGCAGCGCGATTTGTTTTTATTTCTGTAGCAATTGGAGGCTGAATTTGTCCAAATAAATTATAGATCTGAGTTCTTCTCACAATTTCACCCAATTTCAAAAAAAAAAATCAGCCAAAACGGAGTCCGGGAAGTGAAGTTATGAGCATATTAAGTTCAGCAGTTTTTTAGGGTTTTTCCAGAAAAAGCCGCGATTTTCTGTCGTAACTTATTAGGTGAGTTCATAAGATGCTCAGATGGCTATTTCTTCTCAAAAAGAAATTCTTGAATCATTTAAAGCCCAATTGTTTCACACATTGGATGCATTTGCACATGGCCTCACAGACCGCCTCACAGACAGTATCAGAGGCACCTCCAATGATAGTTTTCATAGTATTCAAGATTCATTGAATAACATGCATGAGAGATTTCTTATGGAGGGTCTCATGAATGGATATAATCAAGAAATATATGCTTGGTACGATTTTGAGGCAGATTGTGATGATTGGTATATGTATAATTGTTATTTCTGGGATGACAACCACTTTCATATATTATTTGATGACTCTACTCCACCTTCTGGAGAGAACATCAAGGTCCCACATCAAGAGCTAGTTACCAGTGTTCAGTCTGCATATTCTACAGTGATATTATTCCTTCCAGATTCTGCTATGACCCTTTTCCACTATGTGGATGGATCTTCTTATTTGGATCCACATGATAGGTGTCAGTCTTTGGAGCATCATTTGGAGTTGGTTATTGGGTTCCAAAATCTTCTACGGGGAGTTCACATGAGCACTTGGACATGGGACCCGGGCTTACAATGGTGGTTGGACTACTTCAGCATGGTGGATTTCCTTTCTACATGGGACTTTGGTTCTTCAGTCTTCTTCAACATTATGGTCCACAATTATCCATGGGACCCTGGTATATGGTTGTACATCAAGCGTTGAGGACAACACTTTCATAAGGGGGATGGAATGTAAGGTAGCTAGAGAGGTAGTGGGAGTCCCAGAGGGCCCATAGTGATAATAGTGGAGGTCATTCAATGTAAGGTGGACTAGGTCCACTATATTATTAAATAAGGCCCACTATGGTAGTTAGATATAATAAATGTAAGAGGACTTCTTAGAAGGCTCTACTTCTAGAAGATTCCTCCTCTAGAATGTTCTTAGGTGATGGTAG
>JASDQU010100309.1:16017-50385 GCA_032191745.1 Picea mariana | reverse complement strand
CTACCATCTACAATTCATAGGGTCCACCATACATTTCCAAAACATGAGGGAGTAAACCTGAAACCCTCTCAAAAAATAATGAGTTGATAAGTCTCATGAAAATGAACGTTATTCCCACAACTTCAACACTCCCTTAGCTAGGACCACATCTATTGTAGCACTATCAAAGCCTTCTCAAATCTCTCTCCACCCACTAATATTTCCACTAGAGAGAGTTCCCTCTAAATATGTTGTGTGTAGTAAAAGACTCATTAATACTCAATATTTAGTGCACAATGCATTGCACAACAATTAACTTAGTCTCATTTATGGGGAAGTAACCCTCTAGCTTCATTATCCATGGCTGACAAACTATGTCCATGATAGCTTATAGAGGCCCTTATATTTAAAAGGTCATATTTAGGCTCGCACCTCCTCCCACACCATTAGTGCTTTCATGGAATAAATATCCTAGAGAGACAGATCTAGATGTTCTCTCTCCACCTCAAAATTCTCATATATATTCCACATCCCCATAATGTAGTCTGGTAGTTTTGAAATTTCATATATGAGGGGGATCTAGAAGAACTTCAGTAGGCCACATCCTCACAAGAGGTTATGCACATAGACCATGTCCCTTGGAAAGTTTCTGTAACCCATCATGATCTTGCTCTCACCACTGATAGGCCATAACACTTGCATAATTAAAAAACAAGTAGAATTAGACTTGGACAATTATCATTTTCCGTTGTCATGAATATTGTGCATTCCCATCAAACTGAAATTATTTAGTTAACATGAGTGCATGAAACATGTATGCTTCTCTTGTACATTGTGCAACTACATGATCCCTAAACCTCGACTCCACACCTATGTGTGATTGTCGAAGAACAATCATGTGGTACCATGTCATTATTTATTTGATACCTACATAGTTCATCAGGAACCCTAATAGGTGAGTTTACAAGCTAAAAAAATGATGAATTTTAAAAATTACACCAATGAAAAGATAGATCAGAAGAAATGCACTTACTTGGTGGAAGAAAAATAATAATCTAATGGTACAAGTTCTTAAAATAAACAAAACAAATTTTAGATATTCACCACTCCTTGCCAAAACTCAATCACAAAAATAAATTTCAAAACTTCAAATCCACCCTATTTATCGATGTTTTCACTAAATTTCAATTAGACATTTCAAGGGAATCCTACATCCATTTTTGGTATCATTAGCACCATCAATTTTAGTTTTGAGAACACTCTCATGTTGTTGTTGTTTTTAATGTGTATAGGAATTTCTTTGGGAAACCTTTTTTTCATCATTTACTAAAGTTTTTTATGGATCCATTGCAGATATGATTTCATTCAATCAACATATACGTTTAATATTGTCATATGTATATAGGTTTAATATTGTCATATGTTATGTTGCATTTAAAAAAAAATCCACTCTTAAATTTTACCATATATTCCCCATTGTCTTATGTTATGTTGCATTTTAATATTTTTTCCACCCTTAAATTTTACCATAGATTCCTTCCCATTTCAACAAGCATTTTATCCTCTCCAAGAAATATATGAATTTTTCTAGAAATATAGTGCTCATATTTACATGGCTTAGTCTATCTTAGCACACTTTTCATATCAGTACCCATGTTTCTTTATTCCATAGGATCGAAAGTAGTCATAGTTTATGCTTTCATTAATGAGCCTCATGCATTGGTCTCCTCAATTTCTATCCTTTACCAACTAGAGTCCCAAGAGGACACATTTTGGTTTTATTTATTATACAACTAATTAACCACTATTTACTTGCATCCTTGTTTAAAGCTAAGCTGCATGTACTATCATTCTCATTTATCTAAGGAGACACACCATAGGCACATACTTGGTCACGACCCAATTTTTATCATGGTCCCAATTTTTAGTCATATTTGGTGTTTCTTTCCTCATTGTAACATAAAGAAAAATAGCATTATTTTATTCTTCATAAAACGCAAAATGAAATTCAAAATGTGAAATTAAAAAAAGTGTAGCTATCAGTGTCACCCTTGTTTGGAGCATTATTACTATTTCACATTTTATTATTTTCATGCAAGCATCATTGAGTCTTGAGTCTGTATCTTACTTTTTTTCTTGGCCTCTACATTTGACTTGTCTAGTCTATTGAGTTTTTCACAAGGCCATTAAGTCTTGTCTCATCCTTCTTATATGACATCATCTGTATAGTTCATGGTACACTTTTACAATTCATCATTTTTTCGTTATCAAATGATAATTGTTAGAGTTCTCTGGTCAACAAAGTTAGGATGGTTGTCATCAACCTTTGTCTTATGTTCTATCCAATGGATGTGTCATGTCCAAAACCCATCTTGTATAGTCTAAATCATTACATATATTTATGTTCTTCATAGCTCATGTGGATCTATAGGGATTCATTCTTTTGATCTACTCCTATCGACGTTATTTAATATTTCTCTAGGAGTTAGGTTTGTAGACCTTATGTACCTTGGATACTGTTTGTATCATTGGTGATATTCTTCATACGCAACATGGATTTTTTTCATTATTTTTTATGGCATATTTTAGTGTTCAACGTTGGCACATTTATTTATATTGGATAAGTTTTTACTCAATGCCTAAGCACCCATCATCGTTATTAATGGGAAACATTACATCTAACTTTTCATTATTTATCCTTAACTAATGGCTTATGCCATGCCCAATGTCACTTCATGATCACATTATGGAGGATTCATGCATCGACACATTTATTCATATTGGATAAGTTTGTACTCAATGCCTAAGCACCCATCATCGTTATCAATGGGAAACCTCACATCTAGAAAAGATTTTCATTATTTATCCTTAACTAGATGGCTTATCCCATGCCCAATGTCACTTCATGATCACATTATGGAGGATTCATGAATCGTGATGACCACATTATAGATCTAGTTGAAGACTAGGGAACATGTCATGTTATGTTCTATGGACCATCATTATGGCTTTACTAGACCTTACTTATCAACATGTTCTAATCCTTGCCTTGGGGAGCTTATGTTGGAATAGTTCTATGCCATCAACCTCATACATTCATGAAATTGTTTTTCATCAAAAGCATTAGCAATGTATTCTGATGTGGCATTGGATGCCTCATATTACCCAACCCAATTCCTCAGCATTATCTTTGACTCAATCATACCATGGGCATGGGTATGCCTGACACATTGAAGAAATTATAAAGAACATGTTTATCTCACATATTATTGTCTTACAGGTGGTATTCTTTCTTTCTCCAAAGTTGGAGAACCTCTCTCTCTCTCTCTCTCTCTCTCTCTCTCTCTCTCTCTCTCTCTGAATATATTGATTATGATGTATCGATGTTCTAAATTCTCTTTCTCATAACCTCACATAGCAAGGAGAATCTATTATGACACCATTTTTGTTTTCTTGCATAGATTAATGGTTTTCATAAAAAAACATCATTTATGTTAGATGTTAAGGTACTAAATCCAATTAAACATTAATTTACAAGAGACAGTTGAACTATTTATGGAAAATCAAAGTCAAACCATGCAATTGACTAAATGCATGACTTGTGTAGTCTTCCTATACCTCACCAGAGCATCAAATTACACAATCTAGAAGTATTCATGCACACTCACATATTGGAAAAAGATGAAAAGATTGTGTTTTTAACTAGCTATGATGAAGAACTTGATCCATGTGAATATTGGTGGCCACCCACATAATCCAACTGGATCCTCTTGTCAATTTTTAGTGCAGAGTGTTCTTCTATACTTCTTTGTAATTGTGGGTTCTACACTTTCAGGGTTTTCTGAATCCCTACACATCTTCCAGTAGGATACTGGGGGCCTCCCACCTAATCCAATTGGCTTATTTTGTATGTTTTCATGTCAAAACATCTTGTTGTACTTCCAGGGTCATTTTGGGCCCCTAAACAATGTTTTTTTGGCTCCCCACAGTCAAACTCTAAACAGAGTTAGAGTTTGACGGCGTAATGTGTAGTTGTCAAAAATACCTTTCCGATGGGATATCACGTTCCTAAAATGAAGATTGTATGCAAAAGTTACGACCCCGGGAAGTTAATGTACTAACTTACCCAAATGGGGTTTGTTGTTTCATCTTCTAGGGTTAGGTTTTTGAATGTCTAGCATTTTGGAATTCTTGTTTATCATAAAAAGGCCTTCAAAGCCTCATTGTAATCATCTTATGGTGAATGATCGTAGTTGTCACATCTCTTCTCAGAGATAAAGTTGCCACCATTCTAGCGAGTCTTTACTTTGTATTTTTACAATCTCTTTTCAATTCTTTCATTAATAGAAATCAAGTATTGTTGTATTTCTCTGTTTCTAGAAATTTTCATGAGTATTTCATTGTGATTTCTCTTCTTTCATTTCGTTCCGAAAATAAATCTGGATGAATGGTATCAGAGCAGGCTTCTCTTGATCGTTTTTCAGCACTTGTCCTCGACGAGGTCCGAGTATAGCCAGTTGGGTCTCAATTTTGTCTCTCTTGAGGAAAATCACTCTCTCACGCCCAAGAAACCCTCGATGGCGGCAGAAAATAAAGACGGTGGAGAAAAAGATTCTATTAACTTGTTTCTTGAGAAAGCTCTCGTGTGACAGAGGGAAGAAATGATGGAGAATTTTGCACACATTCTTCAATGCCTGTCGATAGCAACAGATGCATCTTCATCAAGTGACCATTTTGGAGGAACCTCTCCCTTCAAGGTACAACTTAATTTTGATATTCCTATATTTGAAGGTTAGATAGATGTGGATGCCCTAGAAAAATTGTTAAATCTATTAGAAGGTTATTTCTCTGTTCAAACTTTTTTCGAAAGGGAAAAGATCATCTTTTCACTCCTCAAGGATCCCCCCCATGTCAAACATTGGTGGGAAACTGACTGGGAGCAAAGTTCCACAAAGGAATCTAGAATATATGGGGTCGAGCCCACTTGGTATTTTTTTGTGGATGTAGTCAAAGAACAGTACTATCTTGTTGATAACTATGAATACCAATACATGAGATGGACCACACTACAGCAAGAGAAGAGCCAAACAGTGTTGGAGTTCACAAATACCTTCCATACTTTGTGCACTAAGCTGAGTATCAAAGACTCTGAGTGGCATATGGTTTTGAAATATCGTGGCGCTCTGCATAGGTACATCCAAATGGAAATGGATTTCCTAAACATCTCATCATTGGGAGTTTCCTATCGATATGCTATCAAAATCGAGCAGAAATTCAGGCACCAGAACAAATGGGAATTTGGGTCTACAAATATGCAACAACCAAAGCATGGTAAAGATGTCCCTAACCAGCAACCTAACCTCTAGACAACCAATCCAAGATATAGGATAAAAAGGGTAAAGTAAAGATGAAGAATGACACTGGGAAGTGGTGTGAATTCCACAAAATCCCTTGGAAAAACACTGATGAATGTCACTCGAAACAGTCATTGGTGGATGAGGTCAAAGACACAGAGTTGAACCCTGATTCAAAATACGATCCAAAAAAAAATGAAAACAAACAGATCATCGATGCAGACCCCACTGTTATTGTCGTGACCACAACAATTCAGCTAGAAGAACCAGTAGATCCTGAAGAGGGGGAGTGCCTCTTTCATTCACAGATGTCAGTGAAGGGGACCGCATAGCATTTCATTGTTGATAAAGACAACCGGAAGAACCTCATCTCAGCTAAATTTGTCAAATAGTTGGGGTTATCGACAACACAACACCCGCATCCATACAAAATCGAGTGGCTTCATCAGGGATGAGATCTTCACGTTAGCTAGCAGTGTCACCTATCCTATGGCTTCCATCCCTTTAAGGATGAGATAGTGTGTGATATTTCCCCTTTTTATTTATGTGATGTTGTTTTGGGCCAAACATATATGTGGAAACATCATGCTATCTATGATTCTAGACACTGTAGTGTCATTATTACTCTGGGAGGTTAGCTTTACAGGATACTAGAGGTAGTTCGGACTGTTGCTCCACCAAAATAGCACTGCAAGGTAATATCTCATACTGAAAAATTCATCCTCTTCACAGTATGTTCAAAGGATGTTTTAACAAACCTGACCCCTGAGTGGTTTTCCTAGGGATGGGGCCTCAAAATTTTGTTCTCCTTGAATGATCGAACCCTTCATTTGAGGTTTCTACCACACTCTGCCCATCCAGAGTTTTCCGACCATGGTCTCCATGCTCAAAACTGGGCCTAGAACCAATGGATATATATCTTGTGAAGTTCTTCGGGTGTTCATTGGTTGAGGGCCACGTGGATCCACCTCACACGTGCTATTTCCAAGTTCCTTTCTCCACGGTGGAGGACCATTCACAGTCTAATCCCATGACTAGACTCACTCTCTTCCTCCTATGTTAGTTGTGGAGGGATTCAATGCTTAGATGCTTCACGCCTCTTTAATATCTATGCACGAGACCACCTGGAGTTCCGAACCTCCGAAGTTCGTAAGCTCACTACGTGGCTCCGGCCTTCAGTTCATTTGGTATCTCTACCCTACTACATCCCAAATCCTCTGGAGTCCCGGAGTCCCGGTCACTTCACCAACTACATTTGCTAGGCGGACACATATCAAGCACTGACACATAGGAGGGGTCAAGATGACATGTGTTACGTTCCAATGGGCCTATATGGAATGTGACGTACATGAATCCGAGTGACATGTAGCATGTCAAGAAGGGGTCCACATCACCCTAGATGACGTTGTTGCACCACGTCACCCCAGACTGACATAATTCTAACATTCCTCAAATCTCACAGTCGAGATCCGACCACATATATTTATAGATCTATGGCTCTGGCTGCCTTAGGGATTTGGCATTTAGGAGTGTTGCGATGAAACCTCCTCTTATCTCCTGAAGTGCCCAATCTCTGAATTAAAGGGGCTAGCGCCACCTGCCACCGATACATCGACATCTGGGAAAGAACCCGAAGGGTCCCTCGATCTACAACTCTGGGCCCTTCATGGCTCTGACCTTCAGGGTTTTGGATCTCAGTTTAGTTGGTCATATAGGTTCACCTAACCACCTACGGAACTGCCTAATTCCGTTCAAAATTATAGGTAACCTTAACTCTCGGTTGTCTTCTGTTGGTTTATGACTATACGGGCCAAGAATACTCCGAAGTCTCAGACTTGCGGAGCTCCAAAGTCAGAAGGAACTTAGCTCCCTTAGGCTTAGCCTAAGGTTACTAGGTATTTGTCATATGGCTCCTTTTGAATGAGTCTCATCCACTCATCTCCCAACAAAGAGACCTCCCCTTTTCAAGGCTTGAACTTCGCTATCCTTCCTGAGATTTACCATGAAATGGTTAAGGACTTGGGCCTGGAATCTAGGTCGCTTGATGAGGAGTCTAAAAGAGGTATCCTCTTCAAATGGATAGGTTCATATCGACACGATATCTCTAACACAGTCGTCTTAAAGTATTATATCCCAAGAGGCCTCGGGAGCTAAGCTGGGGCATACAGACTATCAGTCAGAAGTGTAAGTTCACAAAGAGATGAAGGCATGCACATATCATAGCCATTCCACACAAAAACCATTTATAAATACACATATGTATAAATCCATACATTCATCCAATATCCTAGTTCAATACATAAAATAGGGAAAATACTTATCAGAACTAGATAACATGAAGCAACTTTTGAAAAGGGTGCCCCTTTACTCCCAACCATAGGCTCAGTCACTCCTAACGGATTTACCACTAGCCACCCCCAAGCTATACCACGATGCTTTGCAATAAAATCCTTTCTTCTAGCTCAGCGATAATAGGGACGGAGGTTACTCTCCTCCTCCAGCAGGATCTTGGCCATGGCTTACACATTACCAAGCAAGGAGGGCCAACCTCATTTATCATCTTGTATCATAACCCGGCTAGCCATTTCCTTGTGACCAGAACACTCATTCCCCAGTTCTTCCTTGAACCCCGAGAGCTTAGCCTCTCGTCTATGCACTCTTCGCAAGTCTTCCTCTGCCCACCACATCTTCTTTTCTTTCCTTCCTCGGCAATATTTCATGTGGATCTAATTCCCAGTCCATGGTCAGGTCTGAAATTCTTACAGATGGGTGTTCTGCCCCATCCCCTCATTAACTCTTGAGGAGGTCTTCCCACCTACCAGCCTAACTGTAATTCATTTATGGGTCAGAGAATTGTTCTGGTCCTAAGCAATTAAATCTAGTAAGTTATAGGTTTGGTAGAGGTTAACACAACCATTCATGGTCCCCTTCACCATATCTTTCATAGAATTCATGGTCTTTCTTAGTACACCCCCCTTCCAAAAGTCATGCAACACTTATACATTTTCTAGTAAATAAATTTTTTTACATTGATTAACCTTTTATACAAAGGTCCATCAAATAAAATATTCACACATATTGAGTTTTCCATAGTCTCTTGGCCATTATAGTTATATTTACAGAATGGGGGAAACAAAGTGTTACAATTCCCCCCCCCTTAAAGGAACATCGCCCTTGATATTATATCTGTCAACATGCTCTATATATACAGAAGTGAACAAAAATGGATATGCCTATCTCATGATATCCTCCATTTCCCACGTAGCCTCATCTAGGCCAAAGTGTTTCCACTGCACCTTAACCTGTGAAATGGTTTGGTTCTTTAGTTGGGTTTCCTTCCTGTCTAGTATGCATTGAGTTTCTGGAAGGAATTCTCCCTCCAGCTCCACCTGGATCACAGACCAGACGATTATATAATTAGAATCATGTACATATTTCGTCAATAATGAAACATGGAAAACATTATGTGCCTTTACTGTGGGTGTTAGTGCTAGCCTATAGGCTACAAGTCCCACTCTATCTAAGACCTCAAAGGGTCCACAAGACTGAGGTGCCAGCTTGGAACAATCTCCCATTCTCAGGGAACTCTTCTTGGGCCTAACTATGAGATAGACATGGTCTCCTATACTGAACTCTCTGAGAGTTCTCTTTCTGTCTATCCATCAGTTTGGGGGTGATAGGTTGTGCTAAACAATAATTTAGTCTCAAAACTAGCCATCAAGGATTTCCAAAATCTTGAAGTGAATTTTGTGTCTCTGTCAAATACAATCTTCCTAGACATGCCATGCAGTTTGAATATCTCCTTCATGAATATGTTGGCAATATCTATTGCCTTGCAAGTCGATTTGATAGGTGCGAAGTGAGAATACTTGCTCAATTTTTCCACCACTACCATGATGGCATCATTTTGCTTGGCTGATTTTGTCAATTCGGTGATGAAATCCATGGACATGGTTTCCCATTTCCATTCTAGAATTGGCAGAGGTTGTAACAACCTTGCTGGGTGCTAGTGTCTTGCCTTAACTTACTAGCACTCTAGACACCTAGCTAGATATTCATCTATGTTCTTTTTCAATCCTGACCAATAGAATTGTTTCCTAGTGGTCATGATCATTTTTTGATATCTTGGGTGACCAGTATATGGTCTCTTGTGAAGCTCGTCCATTGTGAACCTCTTCAAGTTGTCACAACTTGGGATATACAATATGTTTATGTAAGTCAATAGGCTTTTATCGAGAATCTGATAGCCTTCATATTTTAGCCCTATGGGATCTTGCTTTAGGTATGATGTCACGATCTTGAAGAATTCATCTGTTTCTTGTGCATTCCAGACTATTTCCCTGAAATTCATTTCACAGGTGCTCACCGCTTCCAGGTGAATTGTTTTCAAACTTCTGCTAAGTGCATCGACCACCCTATTTTCCTTTCCTTTGATGTGTTTTATTTCGAAATAAAACTCACTAAGGAGATCCATCCACCTAGATTGTCTAGCATTAAGCTTTGGTTGATCAAACAGGTGCCTCAATCTATAGTGGTTTGTCATAAGTACAAATCTCCTACCTAGGAGTTAATGCCTCCACATTTTTAAAGCATGCAATATGGTGGTCGACTCTAGATCATGGGTCACATAATTGATTTCATGCTCATTCAATTTTCTAGATTCGTAGAAAATTACACATCCTTCTTACATAAGGACTCCTTCGAGCCCTTCTTTGCAGGCATCTGTACACACAAGGAAGTCATTATCAAAGTCTGTAATCTTTAGCACATGTGCGTGGGTCAGAAGGTGTTTCAGTGCCTGAAATATTTCTTCACATTCTGGTGTCCAAGTGAATTTAACCCCCTTTTTCTGAAGGGCGGTGATTGGACAACCAATCTTGGAAAATCCTTTTATGAACCTTCTATAGTATCCTGCTAATCCCATAAGGGATATGATATCAGATACATCCTTTGGGGTAGGCCATTCCATAATAGATCAAATCTTGTCAGGGTCTATTGCCACTCCTTCTTTAGAAATAGCATGGCCTAAGTAATGGACTTTCTTTTGGAAAACGTTACACTTGCTAAACTTATCATAGAGTTGATGCTCTCTTAGTACTTGAAGTACAAGTCTAAGATGTTCATCATGCTCCTCTCTGTTATTGGAGTAGATTAGGATATCATCAATGAAAACCAATACAAATATATCTAGGAATTCACTAAGTACATTATTCATCAAGCACATAAAAGTGGAGGGGACATTGGTTAATCCAAATGGCACCACCACAAATTCATAGTGACTGTATCGGGTCCTGAAGGTTGTTTTGTGGATGTCTTCATTCTTGATTCAGACTTGATGGTATCCAGACCTTAAGTCAATCTTTGAGAAAATGGAAGCACCCCCTTATTGGTCGAACAAGTCATTGATTCTTGGTAAAGGGTACTTGTTCTTTATGGTTGTCTTATTGAGTTGTCTATAATCTATGCACAGTCGAAGTGTGCCATATTTCTTCTTCACAAAAAAGCCTAGTGCTCCCCATGGAGACACACTAGGTCGAATGTAGCCTTTGTCCATCATTTCCTTTAGTTGTAGATTGAGCTCAAATAGCTCAGGTGTACTCATACTATAGGGTGTCCTAGACACTGACACTGTTCCTGGTGCAAGTTCTATCAAGAAGTCAATGTCTCTTCTCGGAGGTAGACCCGATACCTCTTCTAGAAATACATCTCTATACTCTCTTAATATGGGGTGGTCCTCTAGGTTTGGTTTGTCATCCTCAACAAATTCCAACACCTGTATTGCGGATAGAGGACATCCCTTTCTGCAATACGTTTGCATTTGAAGGGTTGATACTCGTCTCACTGAGACATACTTATGAATCCCTTGGAGGGTTATCTTTCTCCCTCCTTCATTTACACATTCTAAATTTTTATGGTAATAGCCCAACTTAGTTTTGTAAGCAACTAACCAGTCCATACTAGTCAACAGGTCATAAGATCCTAGGGAAAGTATGTTAAGGGTAGCTTGGGTGGGAAATCCATCCATAATGAACTGGAAAGTTGGTATTACCTCTACTACTTTTCTTTTGGTTCCAGTGGCTAGTTGTACTAACCATGGTTTAACATGTCTAACTAGTTGCATTTTACACTTATCAATAGTCTGAGGGGATACATAACTCAAATTAGAACCAGGTTAAATTAAAATAGAAACCAAATGGTTGGCAATCATACCTTCCATCTCCACCACTGAAGCTTGGTGGTCGGCTTGTTTATTATCCAAAGCTACATAAATCTGTGGCATGCTCCTAGACAGATCATTGATTGTGGTAGCTTTTTGGATATTGTAGACTCTCTTATTCTTCTGTTGCCTGTGTGGAAAATCCCTTAGTAGATGTTCTTCTCCACAACCTCAAAATTTCAAGGGCTCCTTCTTTGGGTTATCAATATTTCTTGGAGTTGCTCCAAAAGGTTTATTCCCACTCTGGGAGGGGAAATTTTTCTGATATACACTTCTAGTAGGAAAGCTTATCCTAGAGTCCCTCCTATGGTTCTTGAATCTTGAGGATTTCAACCCCTTCTTATGGAAACTTGAACTACTCTTCTTCTTCCATTCCTCGCGAGATTCTGTCAAACTCCCGAGTTGTTCATAACAATACCTTGCCTTCCGGATAGTGTCTTCTAAGGTCTTTGGCTCTTCAAACTCAATCCTGTTCCAGTAGGTTTGAGGTAACCCACTAATAAATCGTTGTACTTTTACCTTTTCATCCTTTATGTAGGGTACATACCTCAACAACTCAAGGAATTTATTGACATTCCTCTATGATGAGTTGTTTTAGATTGAGTTCATAGAACCCCTTAGTCTTCCCATCAAAGTATTCCTCTGACAGATACTTCTTCTTGAAGTGTTTCTCAAACTGTTTCCATGACAAGTCCTCTTCATGGATTCCTTTCACATTCTTAAGGTATTCCCACCAAATGGAATCTTTTCCATTCAGGCTGAATATGGCTATTCGAACCTTCAAGTTTTTAGAGTAGTCATGGACTCTGAAGTACTTATTTAAACCAAGAAGCCAAGCTTCTGCCTCTTCCCCTTTCTCAATCTCTCCATTGAAAGAGGGTGTTTTGGATTTCTTGAACTCTTTAGGGTCATGACTTTTGGAATTCTTTCACTTCTTTTCTTCGCTTTGAGAATGTTAGCTAGTTTTGCTACTAGAATATCCCTCAGAGTTGCCAGTTTCCTTTCCAGAGGACTCTCCCACTGAGTGTCCCCTGCTTCCAGGTTGGGACTTCCTCAAGGTACTCCTCTTAGTGTGGCCACTTATGGGACTACATTTTCGTATCTCATGTGGTTTTTGACTTCTCTTTGTATGTCGTCAGTCCACATGACTGTTTGTGGGTCCATGCTGCAGCTGCCTCTGTATGTTGGATAAACTTTGCAGCAAGACTGCATTATTTTTTGTTTGTTTGTCTTGCTCTTTTATCAGTCTCTCGAGTCAGCCTTGCAACTTTGTAATTCGGCCATGAGCCTCCTTACAGTTTCATCCATATCTGGAGGGGTCTCCACCGCCCTCCTCTCGTCATATTCTTCGTCTCTATTGTGGGAGCCATCCACCACTTCATGGCATGTCACCATCTTTTATGATTGTAGTTTCCTGTGATTCACTGACTGCTTGAGTGTTGACAAAAGACTTTCTATTATCTAATAGTCTATTAGTTCATGAGCAACACATAGTTCATATTTCTTAAATAAACACACACAGTAGAAAGATTTCAATCTTTTCTTCAGTAAGGGTTTAACCAGACTCTAGGAAAGAGGTAAGGTAGGGTGTCACCCTTAAAGTTATTTAAATATGGTTTTTACGTAACTTGGCTATGAGCCCAAGCAGGCCAAGTGTTGTAACCATGCTCGGATATCAATTTGTAACACACCCGACCCCTGAGTGGTTTTCCTAGGGATGGGGCCTCAAAATTTCATTCTCCTTAAATGATCAAACCCTTAATTCAGGGTTTCTACCACACTCTTCCCATGCAAATTTTTCCGACCATGGTCTCCATGCTCAAAACCGGGCCCAGAACTAGCAGATATATATCTCCCAAAGTTTTCGGGCGTTCATTAGTTGAGGGCCACGTGGCACCCATGTGGATCCACCTCACACATGATATTTCCAAGTTCCTTCCTCCATGGTGGAAGACCATTCATAGTCTGATCCCATGACTGGACTCACTCTCTTCCTTCTATGTCATTTGTGGAGGGATTCAACGCTTCACGCCTCTTTACTATCTGTGCACGAGACCTCCCAAATTTCTGAACCTCTGAAGTTTGTAAGCTCACCACGTGGCTCCGACCTTCGGGTCGTTTGGTATCTCTACCATACTACATCTCAAATTTTCTCGAGTCCCGAAGTTCTGGAGTCCCGGTCACTTCACCAACTACATTTTCTAGGTGGACACGTATCATGAACTTACACGTAGGAGGGGTCAACATGACACGTGTTACGTTCCAATGGGCCTATAGGGCATGTGACGTACATGAATCCGAGTGACACGTGGCATGTCAAGCTCGGGTCCACATCACCCTGGATGACATCACTACACCACGTCACCTCGGACTGACAGACTTCTAACATTCCTCAGATCTCATGATTGAGATCCGGCCATGTATATTTATAGATATACGACTCTAGCTACCTCGAGAATTTGACGTTCGAGAGTGTTGCGATGCAACCTCCTCTTATCTCTCGAAGTGCTCAATCTATGAATTAAAGGGGCTATCTCCACATGCCCCCGATACATCGATGGCTGGGAAAGAACCCGAAGGGTCTCTCTATCTACAGCTCTGGGCCCTTCTCGGCTCTGGTTAGATAGGTTCACCTAACCACCTAGGGAACCGTCTAACGTTGCTCAACCTTACGGGTAACTGTAACTCTTGGTCGTCTTCAACCGATTTATGCTTATGAGGGCCAACAGTACTCTGAAGTCCCAGACTTGTGGAGCTCCAAAGTTAGAAGAAACTTAGCTCCCTCATATTAGCCTAAGGTTCCTAGGAATTGGTCATATGGCTCCTCTCGAATGCGTCTCGTTCGCTCGTCTCCCAACGAAGAGACATCGCCTTTTCAAGGCTTGAACTTTTCTATCCTTCCTGAGCTTTACCATGAAATGGTTAAGGACTCAGACCTGGAATCCTGGTCGCTCGACGAGGAGTCTAAAAGAGGTATCCTCTTCAGACGGATAGGTTCATATCGATATGATATCTCTAACTCGACCGTAGTAAAGGATTATATCCCAAGAGGCCTCAGGAGCTAAGTTGGGCCATACAAACTATCAATCAGAAGTGTAAGTTCACAAATAGATGAAGGCATACACATATCATACCCATTCCACACAGAAACCATTTATAAATACACATATCTATAAATCCATGCATTCATCCAATATTCTAGTTCAATACATAAAACAGGGAAAATACTTATCAGAACTAGATAACGTGAAGCGACTGCTGAAAGGGGTGCCTTTTTCCTCCCAACCATAGGCTCAATCACTCCTAACAAATTTACCACTAGGTACTTCGACTACACAGTCATCATTGTGTACCTCTCAAAGGGAATACATGCAATCAGAGCGCAGTTGGAGAGGATTTCGACGTTGAAGATCAGTGACTATAACCTAGTCAGAAGAAACTTAGCTCCCTTAGGCTTAGCCTAAGGTTCCTAGGCATTGGTCATATGGCTCCTCTCAAACGTGTCTCATTCGCTCGTCTCCCAACGAAGAGACCTCCCCTTTTCAAGGCTTGAACTTCCCTATCCTTCCTGAGATTTACCATGAAATGGTTAAGGACTCAAGCCTGGAATCCTAGTCGCTTGACGAGGAGTCTAAAAGAGGTATCCTCTTCAGACGGATAGGTTCATATCAAAATGATATCTCTAACTCGACCATATTAAATGATTATATCCCAAGAGGCCTCAGAAGATAATTTGGGGCATACAAACTATCAGTCAGAAGTGTAAGTTCACAAAGAGATGAAGGCATACACATATCATACCCGTTCCACACAGAAACCATTTATAAATACAGATATCTATAAATCCATGCATTCATCCAATATTCTAGTTCAATTCATAAAACAGGGAAAATACTTATCAAAACCAGATAATGTGAAGCGACTACTGAAAGGGGTGCCTTTTTCCTCTCAACCATAGGCTCAATCACTCCCAACGGATTTACCACTAGGGACTTCGACTACACAGTCATCACTGTGCACCTCTCGAAGGGAATACGTGCAATCAAACCGCAGATGGAGAGGATTTCGACGTTGAAGATCAGTGACTATAACCTAGGAGACCGCAAGAGCTATGGCATGCTCGCCCTCACAAGTATTTGACCAATACCAAGGGGAAGAAATCAAAGATCATCCACCAGTCATGGACTATGGACATCGCGAGGTCCACTATCCTAAACATGATGAAGATACCACACTTTGGAATACATCAAGAGGTTAACGCATGCTTTAAGATCCTGTTTTCATGCTTCCGTGAGGGTTATCTATGGTTGGATAGGCGTATTACCGTCAATCCGATGTTGATCCATAGGATCATCGGATTAACCATGCAGGGACCAAAACCACAAGAATTTTATCCAAGGAAGGCTGCAGATCGCGCTCTAGCGCAGAAGATTAAATACACCTATGGCGATGTCAAGAAGGGGAAGTGAGGCTACAAGATAGTCTTCATCCGTAATGGTGCAACGTGCCTAGCCTTCCAGTTGATCATTGGTAAGCTAGTAAGGAAGAACAGACCCACGCAGATCACGGGGTTCGTTGTTGACCTCGCAGGAAAATGCATGGAAGGATTACAAATGAACTGGGTGAGTTACCTCGTCAACCAGTTAGAAAAGGACTGCCGCAAAGCTTAGGATCAAGGCTATGAGTTCCATTTTAGTTGGTTTTTTATCCTCATCACGTTCATTGCTTGGGAGATGTCAGAAGGAGCAACCTTCCTTGACATTGAATCGTTCGATCCACTAGCTGCAAAGTTCACCACGCTATGGTATTCGAGTGATATGGGGAAATAATAGCAGTCGAACGCGGTGTTCCATACCTACTACTTGCAATTAAAGATGACTATTGAGTCTTTCCCTCGTATGACGCCGAACACCCTGGACAGGTTTAGACCATTTGTGAAGTTCCACACAAATAGGCATTTTATATATATCACTGCGCGCAGAGACGAACATAAAGAAGAGATTCAGTCCTATTAGAAGCTCATCGAGGAGGACATGGAGGAAATCACCAAGGAGTGGCCTGAAGAACACCTAGTGCCAGTTAATCATGAAAAACTGTCTGACCTCGACCTCATTGGAAGTCTGGTGGTTACTCGCGAAGAATATGATGCACCCAATAGTAGCAGGAAGAAAAAGAAGGAATATGTATAGGAAATACACATCACATCATAAGAGACTACATCAGATTCACCTAGTGGAGGAGGAGACGAAGAAGTGGACAAAGAAGAGAAAGAAGGGGAAGAAGACAGGTAGAAGCAGGGCGAAGTAACACCGCCTAGGAACCCTCTTGAAGAGGCAGAGATGTCCAAGAAAAGAAAGGTTTCCCCAACGAAACCTACATCGCGGAAGAAGTCCAAAGCTAGTAAGCCAAATCTGCAGACTGTGCTCATGGTCGATGACTTTGACTTCATTATCACAGCTGTATCAGACGCCTCAGAAGATATTTTGTAGATAAATGAAGCCAAACAAGAAACCATGTATGAAAGAATTGAAGTAGAGCTGAGAGGGGTACAACAAGCCCTTCACTCTAGTCACGCAGTGTCCACTATGCCCCCGCCATCAGAAGAAATAGAGTTGGGAGATGAGCTTGCCCAACTCCACAGAACAGTTGATACAACCGAAGCTCGCCTTCATCATGTGTAAGAAGAAAAATAACAGGCCACAGTGGCCTTGAAAGAAGCACAAGAGGAAGTCATAGAGAAACACCAAGTTGTGAAACAAGAGAAGGATGACCTCCAAATCAAGTTTGAAGAGGATAAAGCACAGATCCAGAAAGAGAAAGAATAACTACTCACGGAGCAGTTTGGAGTTAAAGAAGCAGTCAACATAGCACTTCTCTCTGTGACGGCATTAGAACAAATAGAATAAGACCCAGTGGAGATTCAAGTAGCGAAGCTTGTTGCAGCCATCCAACAACTTCAACAGAGAGTAACAGAATTGGAGTTACAAGTAGTGCCAAGCACTCAGTAGGAAGTGCGAGACCAACGAGAAGAAACTACCCAAAGCGTAGTCTAGAGAATCAAGGCATTAGCCTTGGAATGTAAACAACTTAGCTGTCGAAGTGCGCATAATTATGAGCACCTTACCAAGGACCTTGAACTAAAGACACTGGAGTCGCAGCTCCAGGAAGAAAATCAACAAGCATCAATAGTACAAGCGCAATTGAAGCCCTTGTCAATGGTCGAGAGAATGAAAATATCCCAAGAATAGTGGATGGCTCAGCAATAGGTCCATGCCATATAGAACAAAGTCATGGAAGTGACTCAAAAGCTCCAGCTAGTCCAGGATGCAGCTTGCCTACTTTTTGAGGAGATTGAAGGATGAGGAGCAGAAATAGAATAAGCAGTCACTGCAGTCGAACAATGCTTGGAAGGACCTGTGACCGAGGCAGTTATTCAGGATTTCGTCAAGCAGGAGGCCTTAGCGAAGCATCTCGAGCCAAGATCCATGCATTTGAGGAAGAGTTACCCAGAGCAGAGTGACTCGGGACGAGTCATAGGTGAGTGTTGGGGGCATGTTGGCCCTCAACCAAGTTTTGGAGAACCTTGGTCATGTTTGACCATTTTTTGGACTTCGATAGGTTGGTCGAAGATGGAGCGCTAGGCGAAGCGGAGATCGCAGGATCTCAGCCCCTTTTTAGGGCACTTTTGGGTTTAGGGTTTATTTAACGGGTATGGGATGTCGACCCATGGGTTTACCCATGCTTAGGCCTGTTTTTAATGTATAAATAGATATCTAGGCGATGTAAGAAGAGGCCAGTGTGCTAAGTGAAGAGACCTTGATCCAGATTATTTTTGGCACGAAATGAGATCGAAGATATAATAAAGAAATGCACAGAGATACTGCAGATATTCAATAATATAACAGAAATATATTAGAGATGCAACCATAAACATAGATATACAGTAAAACGTGATTTATATTAATGAAATAAATGTACAGAGACTGTAAAATACAAAGTGAAAGACTCGCTAGAATGGTGGAATCTTACCTCTGAGAAGAGATGTGACGACTACTTGCATTCGCAAGAAGATGATTACAATGAGGCTCTGAAGGCCTTTTTATAATAAACAGGAATGCCAAAATTCCTAGACATCCAAAAACCTAACCCTAGGAGATGAAGCGCCAAAAGTCATGTGGGCCCCGTTTGGGTAAGTTAGTACATCAACTTCCCGGGGTCGTAATTTTTGCATACGATCTCCATTTTAGGCGTATGATAACTCGTTGGAAATGTATCATCAAGGAGATTCATTTCGGAGGCTCAATTATGCCTTTGAATATCATTAAGAACCTTTATCTTGAAAAACCTTCATTTGGGGCCTCAAAATGGCCCGAGAAGTTAAAAACTGCTAAAAATAGTAAATTGCCAAATTTGCCAGAAAACTGTTTTGAGCCAGTCGGAAAAGGTGGGTGGCCACCGATATCCACCTGGATCAGACCTAGTAGAATCGTCTTAGTGTGGATCTAGAGGCTTTGTGCATACTATGTGTTAAGACTTGCAGATCAAAGTGCAAGTGATTGTAAGAAGCTTGTGTGCAGACTCTGTAAGAAGGCTTTGTGCTGTGACCTAACTCGAGGAAGGAGGATCTGGTGAGGTGCGCGCAGATCCCCTGTCCTATGTGGAGTGGGGTTTTTGGGCTCTGTGCATGTAAGAAGATTGACAAAAGATAATAAATAAGAGAAGAGTTGGTGGGCATAGCCCCACGCTGGGGTGAACCACGTATATCCTGTGTTGTGGTTTCTTTGTGCATTATAGTTGTTATGTTATTGATGTGATGTATGCTTAATACAATGATATATGTTAGATGAAAAATATTAGTGCTTAGTAATGTGAATGAATGCTAGTTTTGATCTCTTTCCATATGCTAAGTGCTTAGATGTGTTAGATCTAGTTGAATACTGCGTTGTTCTATAATTAGTGTTTGAATATGTGATGTAAATAAGGGTTAAATGCTAACGAATGTTCACTACTAAGTGTTATGTTAAGATATTGTAATCACAAGTTTGTGTCCCAGCTAGGTTGCAGACATCTGAGTCCTGCAACCCCCCCTGCCTCTACCTCAGGTGAAACTTCATCTTCTTCACAGGTGTTGCCGAAAGGGCCGGTAGTTAGGGTTTTTTTGGTGCGTTGTTGAAGCGTTGAACCCTGGGTCTGCTCTTGTGCCTACAGGCACACAACTCACCAAGCTTCAGATTCAGAAAATGCTTTCCCCTCTTCCCTAAGCACTCAACGCAATGGAGAACATTTCTTCCTAAGGGGGGAGGATTTATCCAGGTGGATATTGGTGGTCACCCACCTAATCCAACGGGATCCTCTTGTGAGTTTTTAGTGTAACACGTTCTTCTGTACTTCTTTGTAATTGTGAGTTCTACACTTTTGGGGTTGTATGAAGCCCTACACATATTTCAGGTGGATACTGGTGGCCTCCCACCTAATCCAACTAGCTTGTTTTGTATGTTTCATGTCAACACATCTTGCTCTACTTTCAAGGCCATTTTGGGCTCCTAAACAGTGTTTTTTTGGCTTACCACAGTCAAACTATAGACAGATTCAGACTTTGACGGTGTAATGCGTAGTTCTCGAAAAAAACTTTCCAATGGTCTATCACGTGCCTAAAACATAAATCGTATGCAAAGGTTATGACCCCGTAAATTTAATGTACTAGCTTACCCAAAAAGGGCCCACATGACTTTTTGCGTTTCATCTCCTAGGGTTAGGTTTTCAGATGTCTATGGTTTTGGCATTCCTGTTTATCATAAAAATTCCTTTAGAGCCTCATTGTAATCATATTGTGGAGAATGAGTGTAGTCGTCACATCTCTTCTCAGAGATAAAGCTGCCACCATTCTAGCGAGTCTTGAACTCTGTATTTTTACAGTCTCTTTACAATTATTTCATTAATAGAAATCAAGTATTGTTGTATTTCTCTGTTTCTGGTAATTTTCATGAGTATTTCATTGTAATTTATCTTCTTTCATTTCGTTCCAAAAATAAATGTGGATTAGAACTGGAGTTAAAGAGGTAATTGCATAGCCTAACATGGAAAACATATTCATTTCCCATGCATATAATTCTCCAGAGAAAATCTATAAATACAAGGATCTCTCAATGAATGTAAGGTTACATTGCATAAGTGTAATCAAGGATTCAATCATTTGATAGTTCTAGTTTCTTTTCATCTCATTGGTATTGACATTGAGTATTCACTTCTCCCACTAAGGATAAATTCTCTTACATTTACTTGAAAGTCTAAAAGAGATTAGAATATGCCCAAAGAGGAAGCTTGAAAGTCATCTTCATGGTTACTCTTAGGTGACATTGTTTCTTGTTTTTGTAAATTTATTCTCCTCCCTTCATCAATATAAAATATTGAATTCTCTTTCCCCTAATCAAAATATTCTTTGTATTAGTTATTTCATCTTTGCATTAGTTTGATTTGCAACCTATTTGGTGCGAGAAGTTTGGTTGTGTTGTTTGTTAGCATGATATTCTATGTAGGATAGAAGAAAAGGTTTCAATGTGAAGGTTTCCCCTCTTCCTGTTCTATCATCAACAATCCAAATGACGTATTCTATCAAGGTTTCATTTCACCACTTTTTCACACCTTAATATTTACATATTAAAGAAAATGATTAATTGTACATCAAACATTCGTATTAACACCCTTCAACCCTTTTATTTGCACTAGTCAGTCCATCTTATGGATGGAATCTATTTCGTACTTACTAGCACTAAATAACCCATAAAAACCCTTTTAAGTTTATTTATAATGTCTTGGCTTCTTTGTAACTTGTATGCCTTCTATTCTTTCATTTTGTCTTTTGTCTTTACTGCTCTTTGAACTCCCTAAAATAAAATTTATTATTTTACCCATATTGATAATTTGATAATTGATTGCAACATATAAATTACAATTGGTTTCATCATGTCAAGCATATTCTCTTGTAGTACTAATGCCAATGATGGTGATACTATGGCATTAAAGTCCCCACACAATGTGATTCTTTCTCCACAAATTAATATTGGTGATATTATGGCAATAAAGTCCCCACACAATGTGATTCTTTATCCACAAATTAATATTGGTGATACTATGGAAATAAAGTCCCCACACAATGTGATTCTTTCACCACAAATAGTGTTTGTGTTGATATATCCATCATGCTTGAATTTTCACTAATTTGTGTATTTTATTTCATCTTAAAAGAATTCAATCCACCATCTTCTATTAAATTTCTTACAACAATATTGAATAAGATTTCCGAGGGTGATGTCTTGGTCTTTTACAATCTTAGTGACCCCCGAAATGTTAATTCACCTTCCAAAATAAAATCAGTCCAAGCTGATATTGGTGAAAGACATGGCCAACTTGCTATAATTTTCAATGTTGGTAACAACTTGATACCACACATTCTACCATGTTTTAAATGTAGGTTGATCATTCACATCAAATAGTTTTGTCTCATAAACATGTAGACATAAGAAAGAGAAGTGATGCATATTACCGCATAGAGTTCAAACTCTAAAATTGACATTGACAACATACCTCGAGTTTTCACTGAGTAACGACATGCATCAAACACCATTATACATGGATTGATAACAACAAATGACTCATATTTGGTAGGTAAATCAGAGATACTTTCACTACCTTCCACCAAAATAATGATCTTACGAATTGTATGTGAAAGATGAACAATCTAGCAATGACACTGCAACTAATGCTTGGTTATTTCGCATGCTCCACTTTACTTTCCTTCCTAATTGTTTTTTATTTATTTTTTTCAACCAACATACATATGTGTTCTATTACTGTTGAAAACTAATTGCATCTGTGGTGGCAAGCTCATGGCAGGGCCAAAAATGGATGAGCCAAAAATGGATGAGGGAGAAATCTTCAGAGAAACAACATCACAATGTCTGAAACAAGCCAACCAAGCTATCCAAAAACACTTCCACTTTTATAAATAAAAGCGACATTACAAAGCCATGCATATCCTCTACAACTCAACTCCAAAGGAAAAAGTGTTATTTTGTCGATTTTTTTTGGAAATAAAATGTGTCATAATTTTCGGGAGAAATTCAACAGCATAATGAGTGACTAATTATGAAAACCTACACACCAAAAAAATCCTTGTTGTTCATTGAACACCTTTTGATTCGTAAGTTCAGGAACCTAGCCAAATATCAAATCCCTAGAATCATGGATCCAAAATTAAAATGTTTATCGAATAAAAATTGTTATTGTTCATTGACCACCTACTGGTTTTCAAGTTCACGGGAACCTAGCCAAATCTCAAATCCCTAAAATCATGGAACCAAAATTAGAATGTTTGTCGAACAAAATGAGGTATGCAAATTTAATTTTGTGAAAAAGGATTTTTTGATTTAATTTCAACTCAAAGAGGAAAGAGGCCAAAGATATAATATGCCCCAATGGTCCATGGTTTCTAGGCACCAATGGGTTGTATCTCATGTGGTGGTCCCTAGCCTTGGATACAAAAGAAGAAACCCTAACTATGATCCCAGTTTGGGTAAGCT
Organism: Picea mariana; assembly: GCA_032191745.1. Lineage (NCBI taxonomy): Eukaryota > Viridiplantae > Streptophyta > Pinopsida > Pinales > Pinaceae > Picea > Picea mariana. The sequence continues at coordinate 27,256 of JASDQU010100309.1, read as the reverse complement.
TACTCCACTTCATGGATACCTCTTACCATCTAAGACATTGAGACCTTAAAATAAATAGGAAACAAGCTTGGGAAATATGTTTATAAAGTTGAGCCAAGGCCATTCACTTGTGACCAAATTATTGTCAAACAATGTCAGAGAATAAATATTTTGGTTGTCCATTGGATGTAGCCTGGGTGATTGGGAGAAATGATTGTTACCCACCCCACCCAGGTTCAAATCCTTGGAGTGACATGTCTATGCCTATATGGGTCTATAATTTTCTCTTGTTGTTGAGCACTCATTTCACCGCAAAATAAATCGGCCTCCTATGTTCCTTTGCAGATTACGAGGGGTTTACTGTGGACGTAGCCAACACCGATCTCTGGTGAGGTGAACCGCATGAAAAAAAAAATGGTTATAGTTTTCCTTGTGATGGTCTGAGATGGGGTGGTATTTGCATTATTTGGACTTGGGATGATTTCTATTTAGTAGTTTTCAATATGTTGAATACTATTGAATGGGTTACTTTCTATTGGAATTGGAAGCATACAATGTTATGGGAAGGGTAATTTAGTGAAATTTAATGAGTCTTCCACTTATTTAATGGGATGGTCAGAGTTTCTTATTTGGGCATGGAATATGGGCTCTTGGAGGCAATATAACCATATTAACTCTGGATCTATCATGCATCTAGAGAGATCTAATCCATAGAGGTTTCCTCAAGTTTTTTCAATCTAATACTTTTTTCCCATCGAGGGACTTTATCCCTATAAGTGCATTGTAAATATGGAGTTAAGATATATTTACGTTGGCTCTTAATATCTTTGTATCTATATATATGCCATGTTTCCACTCCAGGTTGAGCACAAAAGGAATATAGAACACCTATTGGCATAATAAGAATTATTTTCCTTTAAATCACTATATATATATATATATATATATATATATAAGGTGGACATTGAAATTTCTGGCTAACATTGAAATTTTTTATTATTATTAATATTTTTTAAATGACACGTATTACACATATTCCTCATATTGAGCTATAGAAAGCGCCTCTCAAAGAAATATTTCAACTCGTGCAATAGCCAGACTCGTGCAATAACTGGACTCATGTAGACATTGAACAAGAGTAACTCCCATTCTGATGTAACAACCATAAATATGGATACTTCCCTAAAAGTCATATGAAAAAGTAGAATCCTCCAAAGCTAGTGAAATAAGATAAATTTCAAATAGGTTCCAATAACACAAGGAGATGTCAACCTTCAAGCACATCTTAACCTTGCTTAAGTGGCAAAAGAAAGTGCAACCTAGAACATTTTTCCTACAATGGAAACTAGTCAAGAAAATGATCTACTTCCTTCTTACAATGGAAAATATTCATTGACATAAAAAGATCAATCCTTGGAAGAAAAATATCAACCAAGAAAAATTGGGGAATTCGAAACAACATAGCAAGAAAAAGTTAGTTCAAAAACATGACCAAAAGGTAAGCATCCAATTGAAGTTGTCCAACAATTGAGGATGGTGGGGAAGAACACCTAGTCAGAAAAGAACTATTAAGAAAAGTCTTGGGTCCAATCAAATATTTTTGGATAAGGATAAAGCCCAACCAAACACCATGGATGTGGAAGAGAATTTAGGAAGAAAAATGACTCATTTAGAGTATCATTAATTATGTGGTAGGGATTTTCCTAATGATCTTTCATTTAGAAATTGGGAGAGGAGACATTATTCACACACAAAATGTATTCTATGTATTCTATATTATTTAATCAACACATGTACATATAAATACATTAAGCTTGGCCTTAAGATAGATTGATTATCATAGACACACAATCCATTTGTTGATAGATCACACACCTAAATAGGATTTAAGATCTCTCCTAGGTCTAACAAACTCCTCATGTCGATATAATATCTACATTAAAATTAACAAACCACAATCTTAATAATATGATGAAGAGTATCTCATATTAAATACATAAGACAAGTGGAATTTAATTACTCTAACACCCTCCTTAACTAGTACTTGTCTTGATCTTTGTCTGGTACGATCTTCATCAGCATCCCTTAACCATTTTGATATCTGTTAGGCTACTAACTCCATCAATTTGTCTCTTAACCCTCATAAGGGACTAGCTCCTGAGTTGGATTACTGAGTTCCACGAATCATGGATCTCCTGATATCAATTACTGGAAACACATACACATGTCGTGTACAACCTCATTAGAAGAGCACTCACGTGTCTTCAACTAATGAGGGACCTCATTAGCAGAGCACTCACGTGTCTTCAACAACTAATGAGGGATTATTCTCTAGATCCACAACTCTCCAACTAAGGAAAACTATCCATAGTGAGCACTTACCTGCACTTGATTCCTTTTGGAAATACAATTGCTTCAGACCAAGTAATAAATTGGTTGTTTAAGTGGAGAGACTTACAACTGACCATCCATGGAAATACTTCCATCTACTAAGGTACATGGGTAACCAACTTCATACTGGCTAATTGTCTAGGAAAATAGTCTAAATACAAAATGTATGTAAGTCAATCTTGCAATGTAACCTCCTTTATATGATTTGGAGATTCTATCATCATTTTTTTTTCATAAAACAAATGTTAATATATTTAAAAATAATTAACAAATATAAAAAACTATCCACTTTAATTTTCTTCCATGTTGCATTGCAGAAGTGATTTAGGTAGCTCCACGTCAGTCACATGTTCAACAACTGTGACAAAGAGAAGGAAACCCACCGATCTGAAAGGAGAAGAAAGTATGAAGAACATGGACGCCTCCACTTAATAACCCAAACCGACTGTGCTTTAACTTTCACCAAGATGGTTCCCAACTCATAGTTTTCAAGAATAGCGAAGAAGCATATGTACCATCCTTTGGTAGTCGCTTCCTCTTAAACGAGAATGTAACAACGAGCAACATCATCGATATCAACGTACTCTATTCATCCATAAATACAAAATCTCTGTGTTTCTCCTTTAAGCACACCAAGGACGACGCAGTGAAGAATAGGTTGGGAGGGAGACATAGCCCACCTACAAAATTCCATGTCTCTTTCTCCAATGGTGTATTCGCAATCAGGCTCACCAGTTCTATTACCCAATCGGTCTTATTAAGTTCAGATCTAGAATGGTTCTTCACAACTGGATGCAGCTCCTTCTCATAAACAAGCAACATGCATCTCTCTCTTAACCAGTGAATCAACCCAATGATTATGTATTTTCCAGCAATGGCTTTACTAATGGCTTCACCTAGCAATCACATAACAATTCCCTATTCTCACAATGTATAGTCCACTACATGACTGGTTTAGCTCCCTAAGTCATGTGCATCATCTTCAATCCAAACGTACTCCTTCTTAACCAGTGAATCAACCCAATGATTATGTATTTTCCAGCAATGGCTTTACTAATGGCTTCACCTAGCAATCACATAACAATTCCCTATTCTCACAATGTATAGTCCACTACATGACTGGTTTAGCTCCCTAAGTCATGTGCATCATCTTCAATCCAAACGTAGTCCTTCTTAACCAGTGAATCAACCCAATGATTATGTATTTTCCAGCAATGGCTTTACTAATGGCTTCACCTAGCAATCACATAACAATTCCCTATTCTCACAATGTATAGTCCACTACACGACTGGTTTAGCTCCCTAAGTCATGTGCATCATCTTCAATCCAAACGTACTCCTTCTTAGGGAGTTAAACCCAAACCAACTCTGATACCAATTTAGAAATTGGGAAAGGAGTTATTATTTAGATACAAAATCTATTCTATGTATTCTATATTATTTAATCAATATAAGTATATATGAATACATTAAGCTGGGCCTTAAAATAGATTGACTTTCTTAGTCAAACAATCCATTTGTTGAGAGAATCTCTCAACCACACACTTAAATAAGATCTAAAATCTCTTCTAGATCTAACAAACTCCTAATCACTCACTTAAATATAATCTCTAAATAATCTCTACATTACAATTAGCAAACCACAATCTTAATAATATGATGAAGAATATTTCATATTAAATGTATAAGACAAGTATGAGTTAATTACTCCAACACTTTCACACTAGGAAAAGATTGCACAAGAGGAGACCAAACAATCCCTTAGTTCATTTCCATCAGCTTGGACCAAAAATCAAGAAATAGAACACAATATAACACTACCCATGCAATTCTAGTTGGCTAAGTTTGGTCATTCTCTAAGGGGATTTAGCTATGAGGTTATCAATTATCTAATTAGAGCAATGTAGATAGATCTTAAAACTCCTTTATCATGTGCCAAGAGAGATCAAATCCTTCAAGGTGCAAAAATTTCCTTAAAATGGATCTACCATAGTTCATAAACTCCATGTTGATTGCAAAAGGTATTACACATCTCCCTCACATTAAGCAGCACACCATTGAAATGTTTAAGCAATAAGAAATTGTTTACTTTCAATTTCTTATATATATATATATATATATATATATATATATATATATAACTTAAGGTGGACATTAAAATATTTTATTTATGATGGAGGTTAACTTCATGTTGAGTATGAGAGAAATTATACATCTTAGTCATTTTTTTAAATACCACATATTAACTTCATATTAAACATGAAAGAAATTACACATCTTTCTCATTTTTATGAATATATATAATTTTAAGATGTGAAAAAAACAAAAAACATTATTAATATAACTTGGTTATAATATTTATATATCTAAGTGTTCCTATAATTTGCTTAAATATCTCAAAACATGACTTAGTATTTTGAAATATAATTACACAAGTTAGTATTTTAGTATCTTGAAATGTAATTTTGTTTTGACAAGTAAATTTAGAAGTAAAAAAATTAAAGTATAATAAATAAAGTTCAGTTAATAACTTTAGATTATTTCAATTTATTGGTTTTTTTAAACAACAAAAATCAAATTTCTTAAAATTTTGTTTATTGGATTTTAGAAAGAAAGGAATTAATTATTTTCTTTAAAATTTGTTTTTTATGTTTAAAATAGTTTTCATTGAAAAGGCTAAATTAAGATTTAATATAAGTGTAAGGGGCACATTCTAATGGAAAATGTTTTTCATAAACAACCCTTTTAATATCCTTTCATAATTCTTTTGAATACCCCATATTAACATTGTACATAATTTTATCATTTAATTTTATATCTACTCTATTATAAAAAAAAATAGAATTCAACTTCAAATTGGTTTATTGGATTTTAATAAAGAAATGAATTAATTAGTTTTCTTTAGAATTTTATTTTTGTATTCAAAATAATTTTCACGAATGAAAAAGATAAATTAAGATTTAATTTAGGTGTAAGGGGGACATTCTAATAGGAAATAATTTTCATCTTCAACCCTTTTAACATCCTTTCATAATTTTTTTGAATACCTCATATTAATATTTTACATAATTTGATCATTTAATTTTGTATCCACTGCTACCAAAAAAAAAAATAGAATCCAACCTTTTGAACCCTAAATCTCATAGAGTAATCCCTTGAATATGTCTCCTTACTCTAACATGTTTAATATCTAGTTGTATCTGCTAAGTATTTTTTTAAAGGTGATATGTTTACTTCTTTCCCATAATACTAGTGTTTCTCATTTTGCTTTAAGTCCACTTAGGTTGGTCTGGCCATATGTAACCATGTCAAGAATGTTCTCTTACTTTAAACACTGTAAACATCTGATCAACAATTGTTCCAAATATTTTGTTTTAAATCTACTTATAATAGTGTGGCCATGTGTAACCATGTCAAGGATGCTCTCTTACTCTAAACACTGTAAACATCTGATCAGCAATTGTGCCAAATAACTATGTAAGGAACCAAAAGTAGATCTTAATGTCTACCGAACAATAAAATATTGCAATTTACATCAAAAGAAGCAGAAACGGTCTTTGTAGCACAGGTTTGTTATCTTCTGAAGTGCTTTAAGTCACTACATGATATCTCTTATGATGAAATTAGTGATACATATAAACGAAGGAAGTAACGAGCTGTTAACAAACATTTTCCTATTTAACACTTTTGTTCATATCATGTTCTGTCACTTTCTGAGATTTACCGAATGGCGTTTTTGTGCAAGCAATCATGTTTAGCATATATTATCAAACCAAAGAAGCAATGTGAATTCTTGTCCTTCGTTGTCGTTTTTCAACTGGCCAACATTGACGCTTTTAACAGAGAGATCTTCCTATCCAAAGGATTGGTTGGAATCATGTTAATGTTGCTTTGAATATGATCAACTAGTTCATGTTTCAATGCAAGCCTGCCCAATTAGCATACAAAACTAAAGGAAATCTATTCTCCTTGCAGTTTAGATGCATAAAACTTTGGATGGTTTCTGTGGTTGCACTAGCGATAGCTATAAGAAAGATCTATGGGAATCCTCTAGGTTACAAAGGAGGTTAAAAAGACAATAAAAGATTCCAACCTTTGTTCTCACTTAAAAAAAGCTTACCAATTGTATAATTGAGTCTCTAACTTTTGTAAATACAATTGGCTCTCCAACTTGTTTGTAAGCTAGAATCATAAATCATTGGGTAAATAAACAAACTCAGTAAAATATTCAATTGAGTTTGTCATATACCACCTTTGAATCTAATGACATTATCATTAGTTTTGATGTAATTTATTTGTTTATAATAATCCATTCTAATAACATTATTATTAGTTTTGATATCTATTTATTATTTATAATATCCACTCTAATAACATTATAGTTTTGATATCTATTTATTATTTATAATATCCACTCTAATAACATTATTATTAGTTTTGATATCTTTTTTTTACAATGATTTCCTTAAATGCTACCATGCAAACCATAAAAAGAGGCTAGCAAAAGTTTCCACTCAATGCTTTTCATTTTAAGGGACAGTTTTATGAACATATTAGGGGTTTGGCCATGGGTCCACTACTCTCAACTATAGTAGCTAACTTTTGCTTTTCATTTTAAGGGACAGTTTTATGAATATATTAGGGGTTTGGCCATGGGTCCACTACTCTCAACTATAGTAGCTAACCTTTTCATGGAGTTACAAGAATAAGGTTCTAGAGTCATACCCTCTCAAAGCCCACGACTTGTATAAGATACGTTGATAACAAGTATGTGATTTGGCTGCATGGAAGGAATGCATTTGATTGATTGATCTATCACCTAAACAATCAATTTAAACATATCCAATTTATTATGGACAGTGAACAGAATGACAATGTTTTTTTTTTATGATAATCATCCATCACCTAGAAAACTAATTTAGACATATCCAATTTACCGTGGACATTGAAGAGAATGGTAGTGTTCTTTCTTTTCTTGATGATTATTATCTTCATGAAAAAAAAAATCAATTAAATAGTTGAAATTTTGGAAAACAATGGATATAAAAAATGAAAAAAATCAATCAATTAAAATACTAAAAAACAATGGATATAAAGAATTGCAAAAAAATAATTAATTGAAATCCTAAAAACAATGGATATTAAAATGATTTATAAATATACCAATAGATTTCATAATAGGAAAAAATACCAATAGATCTTAAAATAAGAAAGCATGATTTAGTTTAAAAGTAATACTTGCATGATTCGTAATTATATTTGGGAAAAATATGAAAACATGATTCAGTTCAAAAGTAGTCTTTATATTTAGTTCAAAAGAGTAATACTTGCATGATTCAATTCAAAAGTAGTACATGTATTTGGGAAAAATATGAACATATAATTTAGTTCAAATTCAAAATTAGTATTTATATTTAGGGAGAATGACGTTGTCTAACTATTTTAGGAAATAGTTTTTTTGAGTAGGAATCTGGCGATATAAATTTGCAGGAAATTATCATTTTTTGTTGTTTAAAATCTATTTTTGAATGCAGAATGGATTCAGCATGCTGAAAAATCCTGGGTTACTAGGATTATACAGAAATAATTACTCAAATCTGCTGATTTAACAATTTCTCACCGAATTTTAAACAAATATCCCCAAAAATTATAACCTAAAAAAACCATTTTGTAAAACGTTTAGACAGAGAATAGAAAAGCATGAAAGCATGATTCAGTTTAAAAGTAGCCCTTCCTTATGTTTAGGGAGAAACTGATAAGATAGAGATGTTCCTGATAAGATAGAGATGGTCCTCAAAAGGGAAAACATCATCAACTCTTTCGGATTTCATAACACTATTAGAGAGACGATGAAATCAATGAAAGACCCAATAGATTCACGTCGACATATAGGTGTTTTCAAGGATCAAATCAATGAAAGACCCCATAGATTCACGTCAACATATAGGTGTTTGCAAGGATCCTTGCTTATTGGGAAATCATATATTGGTGAAACAAGATGATCTTTCCTGATAAAAGAGCATGAACCATATATTCAGCTTGATCAGTATCGCACCTCTGCCCTTGCTAAGCACTCTCATACTACTGTGCGCCTGCTTTGTCTAGAAGACACTAAAGTGATTGTGAAAATCAACAATTATTCTAAACGTAAGTTTAAACAGGCCATCTACACTGTTAAACATCCCAATATTTTGAATAGGGTTGCAGATGGGATGTAAGTAGCAATTGGATTCAATTGCACCAACATCATCACAACAACTCTGATCAAAGATTGTACCACACGTAATGTCCACCGCCACCGACTGTTCGTAAGGCTGACTGAAATCTTCCAATGTCGGTTCCGTGAAACGATTATGGACAATTCTGATAACCGCAGAAGGTTATATGAATCAACGAAAATTCAAGTATCTAACAAATCCACTCGCTGTAAACACCTTTATTTTTGTTATATGGTTCATCCTGACATATTCATTCAAATTTCAGTCTGGTGATTTTTAGTTCTTTGTTTTTTTTTTGGCTCCTTCAGGGTTTTCAACTATTTTTGTACTCGTTAAAAGTGCCGCTAAGATTGCTTATACCTCTGACATATCCGAAAGTGCTGTTCTGATTTGCCTATATATCATACAGCATGAATAAATACATGCATTAAAGTCATTCCAGATCTATTTAATGTCGTGTTATTTGTTCTTTAAACTATCTGAATGGTCCCAATTAAATGTTTACACTGACTTAACTGACTTGAAAATACTTTACATAACATATTGTGTTGAGTAGAGGGTCATATAATGCAGTGCAACACCAGTTTCCTGACCTCAGCATATATTTTCTTCTCATTGAAAAATTGCAAAAGAGCCCTTAGCTTTAAAATTTGAGATGTGGTCAATGCTGTCACCATGGATCTTATTCAAAACTATTAGCTACAGCCTGCATTGTTAGTAACCAAGCCAAGAATTTACAGATCATAGCCAGAGGGAATTATTCGTAATAAATAGAAAAATATAAAAGGCATTAGAAAAGAAGTAATTTACTTTAATATATGAAGAATCGGGAGTTCCATCCCACAAATGGTTGTTAAACAAATCCAGACATCCAAAGCAAATATGCTTAATTAGCCAGTTTACAACAAAAACAGCTTTTAAACGAAACACAACACAAGTTGCATAAAAGGAACTCTAAAACCCATCTCCATCTCCATCTGATAATCCCCTGCATCTTCTGAAATATAACTGGACGACCCCCTTCTGATGATATGTAGCAGAATAGACAGCAGGGAATAAAATTTTCAAGAATATATATATGCTGTTACTATCCCACAGCACTGGGACTCAGGCAACATAGCCATTTTCTCTGCACAAACAAGAAAAAGAGATTTTATAGTCGTAAGGGCTATTTCAAGACAATACACTTCAACTGCTATTTCACACATACACCCACAAAATAAGTCAAGAAAGATCCAACAATCAAGCATACTCACCCAGCTACCCCAATTGCCCCAACAATCCAATCCCTTTTAAAGAAATCAAATTAAACACAGTTAAAACGAATTATCAAACACACTTGCCTGCTTGGATTGAAACTCTCCTTTTGCATGTTCGTCTTTCGCTGCCTGAATTTCGGCTGGGTTAGCGCCTGCTTCTGCACCGGTCTTCTTTTCGTCTCTTGCTTTGTTAAATATTACAGTGAACCCTTCACCGGTCGCTGGGTCGTTGACATCCCAGTCGCCGAATTTCGGTAGTGATCGGCCCTTTTCAAACACGATTACAAATCTTTCAATTTCCAATTTAAAAAAAAATGATCAAACCCTAATGAATGTAGAGACGCGAGGTATTAAAACCCTAGATTGATAGGTGTCCACCGGGAGGATTGTGAGGGTAATTTTAAGATTGGAATGAATTTAATCTTCATGAATCATACTAAAAACTATTGATAATATCAATGAAAACCTTAAAAACCTTCGATCCAGATTTCAACACCATCGATAGCATCAGTGAAAACAAAAAAACTTTGCGATTCAGAAAGATTTTAAATGTATTTGATTTATTAATGAGCAGGAAAGCAAGAAAGTCACCAATTCAATTCAGAAACAAATTCATACACAAAACATGAAAGTTACTGAACAATTCCGAGACTCACCGACATCTATAACGCCTGCCTGATCGCCTCGCCAAATCAAATTCGAACAAATCAACTGCGATCTATTGCACTGTTGGGTCTTCGCCTCTGACGATCTCTGAACTTTTTCGTCTTCGCCTCTAACGATCTCTGCTCCAGTTGCAACAGATAGAAAGGAAACAAATGCCGCGGTTTAAAAATTAGACAATGGAAGAGGAAGAATGCAGCGCAATTGATCCACCATACCGGGATGTCCTCAGTGTTAACTATGAATAGGAGGGGAAAGAGTGGAAGGAAGAAAAATTCCCGGGTGCCAGCGAAACAGCAGGATGCTTATTGACACGTCAGGATCCGCACAACGCCATAGCCGTTCACAGACGTGGAGAGCATTAACGGATTAAAATAACTTTGTCCAACACATATTCCTCGAGATTGCAATCCCCTAATTTCTCTCAGAGGTGTTTTGCGCTGTTTTCGACAAATTAAAAAGGGCATTTAACCTAGGATCCTTCTGTATTCGCTGCATACTTCACATAATTATTTTTCGTTTGTGTTGACCTAGAAACAAATATTCCCTCGCCATGTCGAAAACTTAATATCTACTTCTATTATTAGCAATTCCGTTCTCACATGGGTAAACATCATTGCTTTAGCAAGTGCGCTATCCGTTTGTCTTATTATTTTTTACGGTGTAGATTTTCGGAGATCTGCATATTGTATAGCCATGTTTTTGGATGATTCCTTGCTTATTTGAAAA
>JASDQU010100309.1:3526-15967 GCA_032191745.1 Picea mariana | reverse complement strand
GGATCCGCACAACGCCATAGCCGTTCACAGACGTGGAGAGCATTAACGGATTAAAATAACTTTGTCCAACACATATTCCTCGAGATTGCAATCCCCTAATTTCTCTCAGAGGTGTTTTGCGCTGTTTTCGACAAATTAAAAAGGGCATTTAACCTAGGATCCTTCTGTATTCGCTACATACTTCACATAATTATTTTTCGTTTGTGTTGACCTAGAAACAAATATTCCCTCGCCCTGTCGAAAACTTAATATCTACTTCTATTATTAGCAATTCCGTTCTCACATGGGTAAACATCATTGCTTTAGCAAGTGCGCTATCCGTTTGTCTTATTATTTTTTACGGTGTAGATTTTCGGAGATCTGCATATTGTATAGCCATGTTTTTGGATGGTTACTTGCTTATTTGAAAACACTTTGTTCGTCATGATATAATCACTTTAAAAAATATTAATAATAATAATAATAATAATCTATTTTTAAAGTCACAGTCAAGTCAAACATCAAATTGTTGTATGAGATCCCTTTATTTGTGGGAACAAGGGACCTCTTCTTGGAGTAGTTTGACGGTTAAAGTCTAAGGAGGTGTACATACCCTACTCCCCTCTGGATTTAAACCTGTGACTTCTAAGGAGGAAACACATGCTCTTAACCATAAAACACCTTAAAAGATATGGTGTTCAAACAAAATTAATGTTTAATGTTTATTGAACCAATAAATGAAATGAAATTATATATTATATGAGTGTTTTCAGAATTAGTCATAATATAGTTATTTTTAATATTGCTTGAGTTTTTTTGGAGATAAATTGTGTATAAAATTTTGAAATTTTGGATTTGCATATTTGAGTGGCTAATTTTGTATACTGCAAGTGCTTGAAGGATTCAAAATAAAAACTATTTAATGTTAATGTTAAAATTGAAATTAAAAGAAAATGTTAAAGAAAATAAAATTTACCAAATATAATTAGTTAAGTTTGTATTTCCAAGAATAAAAAAGATGACTAAGAATAAGAAGATGGCATGTTGAATGCATTTATGCATTCACAAATGCAATTTAAAAAAACAGAAAATTACTATTTCACCCCACAGAAAAAGGCCAAAAGGTAGAACATTTAGACAATGCCAAAAAATAAAAAAGGTAAAAAAAGATAAAAATGAAAGACAAAAGATAAAAATGAACAAATTAAATAATAAAAAAATAAAAAATTTTAAAAAGGACTAATGATCAATACAGGAATAATGTGTTTCCAAGATTGGTTAATGTGTTTCCAAGATTGGTTAAGTTTGTAGCCATCTTCTTGATTAAAATTATTATGATGTTTTTCAATTTTCAATGCTTCCCAAAGATACAAGAGGATTAAAGCTAGAATTTTAGTTTGGTCAAAACAAATGAGAGTTTTGTGTGAGTGTTTGGAAATAAGGTGACTTAGAGATTCAATTATAGAAGTTTTCAACTATATTTTCTTTGAAATGGTCTTTAAATGATGTACATGTTTGGCCTATGTATGATTTGTCATAGTAGCACTGAATTTTGTAAACTCTTTTTCCAAACATGGGATCAAATATATCCTTAGCTATTATGAATAACTATTTAAGGGTTTCATGCAGTTTAAAGAGAGTTTTAATATTTTTTTTGGCCAAAATATCAGAGATATGATCTATAGTACCTTGGATATAGGGAAGAGAAATGAGCGCTAAGGGTGGGGAAGAAGAATGATTTTTTTAGATTTAGAATAACAGACTGAGCGAAAGGCCTTATTGACTTGAGAATTTGAATAGCCATTGGCCATAAGGGCCTTAGTTAGGTAGGATTTTTCTTTCTTAAGGAAAAGAGGATTAGAAATTCAAATGGCTCGAGTAACAAGAGTTTTAAGAACAATAGATTTTTGGGCAAGGTAATGGTGAGAATGGGAATAAAGGTATCGGTTAGTGTGAGTCTTTTTCCTATAAACTTGGTGGGTGAGGGTGTCATTGGGAAGATGGGCAATGAGAATATCCAAAAAGGGAAGAGAGTTTTCATTTTGTATTTCCATAGTAAATTTGATATGGGGTTAAATGATGTTAAGATGGTTAAAGAAAGAGATCAAAGAGGGATGGCCATGAGGCCAAACAAGGAAGGTATCGTCAACAAATTGAAACCAACATTTGGGCTTAAGATGAAAGTTGTTTAAGGAAAAAAAATCGAAATGTTTTGTAAAAATACTCGTGACAACTGGAATTAAGGAAGACCCCGTGGATGTATCTTCTATTTGTTCATAGCATATTTCGATACCTTGATTCCCATTCTCACCATCACCCTACAAAAAAATATGTCATTCTTAAAACTCTTATTATTCAAGCCATTCAAATTTGGTATTCTCATTTCCTTGAGAAAGAAAAGGTTCACCTAACTAAGGCCCTTGGGTCTAATGTTCGTTCAAATTCTCAAGTCAACAAGGCCTTTCGCTCAATACACAATTCTAAATATAAAAACTTGCATTCCTCTTCCCACCATTAGCTCTCATTTCGCTTCCCTGTATCCAAGGTACTACAGATCATATCTAATATTTTGGTCAAAAAGAATATTAAAACTCTCTTTAAACCCCATGAAACCATACAACGGTTATTTAGAACATCTGAGGATTAATTTGATCACATGCTTGGCCAAGAAGTTTATGAAATTCCCTGCTCCTATGGAAAATTATACATAGGCCAAATTGGTAGATCATTTAAATCCCGTCTCAAAGAACATATAGCTGACACTTTCCATAATCACATCTCTAATTCAACTATCGTTGAACACTCCCACACATATAACCATCTCATTTTATTTTACCAAACTAAAATTCTAGCTTCAAAACCCTATTATTGCTCTCGTATCATTCAAGAAGCATTAAAAATTGAAAAACATCATAATACTTTTAATTGGGAAGATGGTTACAAACTTAGCCAATCTTGGAAACCCACTATTCATCAAATTGACCACTAGTCCTTCTTTTTAATTTTTATTTTTTATTTATTATTATTATTATTATTATTATTATTGAATTTTTACAATTGAGTTAGAGGTATGTGGTAGGTTTTCTAAAAATATTTAGGGTTTGTAACTCTGGTTAACTGAGGCAATAGGGTTCTGAACCCTGGAGTTTTTTCAGTTGTTCCATCCTGGTCAACATAGGCCTTGTCTCTTTGACAGTGGGGATGGACAAAGAGGTTGTTGATTATTTGGAGGACCCATGGGAGGAAAGGTCGATCTGGACATCGTCGACAATTCCTCCCAGGAACTCTGATCACATTCCTAGAACATTTCAACAACCATGGGAGAAGAATTATATAGAAGAACAAATGTTGCAAGTTTTAGGGATAATCATTCGGGAGATTGGAGTTCAAATCTTGTAGGGAGATGAAAAGATTGGGGACTCGCCCTTCAAATTTGATGATTTCATGCATGTTGAAGACACAAAGGGAAATGATGGAGAACACAAACAATGATTTATGGGAGATTTTTCCACCATATCACTCGTAGATGATGTGGATAACAATTATCATGATTTCTATTAGACTTCATCTCCACTGATCATCGTGATGATGAAGATGCAATGGAAGAGAATCAAGCCTCCACTACTTATTTTACAGAAGAGAGGCAATTGTTTTCATAAAGTTACAACTTTATTGGTCGACACCTTATAGATTGTTTGATGAGTGGTTTATCATATCTCTCATTCTCAAACCCTATTGTCGAGCATTCAAGGCCAGAAACCATGGAAGGACAGAGAAGAAACCGAAAGTGCATCAAGCAAAAGGACAAGGAAATTAATATGGTTCTCAGGGAAGGCATAAAGTTCAATGAAACCCAACACATGGAGGAAGAATCATAAGTTGGCCATTTTCAAGTAAACAAATTTCAACCAATACCCTAAGGTGGTGGGATGGTGGATAATTTCAAAACCCTCCTAGGTTATGAACCTCAAAGCATATTGTTGGTGAAAGGTTGGATGGTTTGGATTTTGAACTTAAGGGAGGATGCAAGGTTCTTCTCCTATAGGACCTGGGGGTCACAATCCCTCTTCCTCAAAAAATGGAGAGTGTATTTTGATGATAAGACTAAGAAACTGAAAATTATTCCAATATGGATACATCTCTTAAACTTCCCTTAATCTTCTGGTCAGAAGTATTTCGTGAGATTGGTAATATCTTGGGATTATTTTATGAATCATACCTATCTTTCTGCTCTACTGGATACATGGACATGGCACAACTATTGGTTGGGTTGAAGATCTCATACAAGCTAGTGGACACCATAAATATCGGGTGAGGGAATGGTGTCTTTTGATGGGAATTGGACTATGAATACATCCCATTCAAGTGTAGTAAATGTCACTCCTATGACCATTTCTTCATGGACTGCTCCAAGTTGGAAAGGCACAAGATATGGGTGAAGAAGCTTCAAGGGAGAAGGAGTCAAAATTTCTCCTAGAAATAATTTTCTACCTAAAATGATGTTTTCCCCCATTTATTCAAATGATCAGGAAAATGAGACTCCTTTGAGCACAAATATTCTCACTAAGGAAGCTTAAGGAAAAACAAGGGAATCCAACTCAGTTTCAAGGAAGACATTTTCCCCCTTTATTCCAATTATGGGATTTGATGAATTAAATATATAGTTTGGAACTTTAGGTCCCGTAAACCCCATTCCTAAAATGGGTTCATAGATTGACTTTATTTCGATAATTTAGGGGATCTCCAAACCAACTCCTAGTGTATTAGACACATTCCTTTTGCTCGAATTACAGAATGAATGCAACATTGTAAGTATATTTTGGATTAGGAGAGATTTTGTACATTACTTGCAAATGTTCGGGTTGGAAAGAGCTGATGGAAACCTTATGATGGTTGATGATGCTCCCGGTCTGGACATCAACATGTTCCAAGGCCCAACTTATCATGTCGTTATAAGGCATGAGTCTCAGTTGTGCAGAGCTGACTATGCTACGTGTCTAATTTTAGTTGTAAAATAGTCATCTTCTTCTTCGGCGGAGTCCTCTGAACAGTTGATGATTTCACGTTCCATAATCTTGAAAACCTGTGTCCAAGTTTAGCTTGCAGAGTGGTGTCCGACAGAATGTTTGCATTCAAGTTTGAATCCTTGCCTGCTGCATCAGGCTTTTTCATCATTTTCTGTGGTGCCATAATCTCTAAGGGAATAGAGTGAGGTTACCTGTTGCAGAGAAAATCTATGAGTCTTTCAATAGATAGAACTGCTAATTTGTGAAAGGTGAAAATGAATTTGAAATTGAAGTTCTTTTATTCAAACAAGATTCATTGAGCTTCGTATAACCTCACTGACGAAGAATTTATTAACGTTAATGGAGATGTCTACCTGGTGATCCGCAATCCTCATTTGAATCATTATCCTTAATTAGTCATAAATTCAATCAATATTTCAACGGTTCGCATTCGAGAGTTTTATATGTGATAGAGTGGGAACCTCCTGAATCCTGAATTCACAAAAAGATTAATCTATGGATAATCTCTTTTAAAACCTTAATTAATCGTGTTTAAAATGGTGCATTAACTTCAAGTGTTTTAGGAGTTCGTACTTCAGGGGATTTTAATGTATCTCAAGAGGAACTTCCCGAAACCTGAAACTACAAAGCAATTAATTATTAATAACTGATCTTAAGTCTTAATTAATTGCACTTAATTTTAAGTATTTCAGAAGTTTGGACTTCAGAAATTTTAGAATATGATACAGAGGAAACGTCTGAAATCCGAACTGCAGAGTCATTAATTATCTCTTGTTCATTATTAACTTAGTTATTTAAACGTTCAATTTACCCTTTTACTTTTTGAAATATTCAATACTTCGTCATTTTGATACTTCGGTGACTCGTGAATTAACTCTTTGTTAAATTTTCGAAGGGTCATCCCCTGCAGTGGCTTGGTACATATGACATCATTCTAGTTGACGTGTTTAGAAAAGAGAGGTTCCACATGTTAGTTGGAAACGTGTGAATCCTCCAATGAAAATTTCAAAATCGGGTGCCACGTGTCAACTTAGGAAAGACTCAAAAGGTACACATGTCCTACAAATCATGTCATTAAATGGTTTAGGGAAAGTCGCAAGCAGGTACCTTTGGGTTTCATATTTTCATATTTTTTATTGTTTAGACTTATTGAAACATCCAAAGAATGAAGCTCTGAAGCGACCGTTAGAGATTTACCTCTTTAAAATCCAGGCGGCTCTAGAACTCCGGAGGTATGAGGATCATTAGATCAAAAGGGAAAACTAATCAACAACGGATATCATGCACGATTTATTATTGACTAACCAACAGTGAATTTGATTTAAAATTAAAAGGTCATTTTCCAAGTTTCTTTTTTCTTTGGGTAAAATTTTATTTTCATGAGGTGAAAAATATAAATCTCAAAAGTTCAGAATTGTATGTGTTCCAACATCTTGGATAATCATGTGTGGTGTACGCACATATTCCATTCAATGTAAAATACCTCTCCATTGGGATGGGTATTGATACATCATTTACATGTATCCCTTCCCATAATTTTTGAAATTCATCAATAAGTGGTTGGAGGTAGACATTCATTCTCTTCACTTGTCTTCTGCCTGAGACTATAAGAGGCAACATAAGATGTTCATTATTCACGGAAAAACATGGGGGGATATATTTTTTTTATCACCACTAGATTAACAAAATATTTGGTGTTTTGGAGGGAATACAAGTTAACTCCATCCATAGATTTTTTTAATCGGAGGCTTTGTACTTCATCCTTGAATTTATCATTCCATTTATCCTCTATATGCTTCATGGATATTGAATCTGTTTGGATTCACATAACTCCTGACTCATTTCTATGTGAGGCATGCCACCCCTGCAACGTGGCTAATTGTTTGCAATGAAAGAGCCTTTGAATCCTTGGAATTATAGGCATGTGTCTCAATATATTATGAGGAAGACCATCTTCCTTAGTCTTGTTTTTTTTATTTATGGTACCTATCATGCCCACATTCTGAATATATGTCATTGTCCACATATTTTTTTCTGTATAGAATACAATCATGTGGACAAGCATGGTATGATATGTAATCAACACCCAACATTTTCATCATTTGCTTTGCCTCTTTGTAGCTATAGGGAAAGCGATTATCACTCGAAAGTACCTTATTTTTTAATAACCTTCAATTAGTGGGCATTAGAAATTTACACTGTCATTAAACATGAATAAAATCAACCCTTTTCTTCCTTCATTGTGTGACATTATTCCTTAAACATTTAGGGGACTTAATGGTTAGTTAGCTCAAAAGGGTCGTGACACATGCATTTAACATATCATACATTGCTTTCAAGTTGTACAATAACATTTTTGTCCCTAGTTGGGTAGACCTTACACACTCCTGTACTAGAACAAATAGAGGGGTGGTGGAAGCAAATTTCAGGTTTTCCTAGAAGGTATCTATGACACCAACATCATACCCTAGTTCATGTTGTTGGAATACATGTAACAACATTCCCTCCATGGCCTGGGTATCCCACAATAAACCATCCATACCAATCTCTTTATCATTACCTTCATCCCCAACATGTGAAGAAATAGTGTTACTGTCGAAGTTTTGAATTGGTGACTCAGGACGTAGTGGGAATTGAATAGGTGGTTGCTTCAACCATTCTTGGTATGCTTCCTCTCTGATCTCTTTTATTTTAGCAACAAGCTTGTGACTTGACATCATAGTGTGGTGCAATGATAGATGGTAGATAGGTCGTTCGTCATCAGAATCCTGATTGTAAAAATATTGGACATTACATTGATAATATTAGTAACACAATGCTTTTAATATTTTCAAACATTATACCAAACACTTATTAGAATATATGGACATTTTATTCCCAATAATAAACATGAAACCAACTGCTTTATAAAACAAATGTCAAATTAAGAAAAATATTTACATTAGTTCCATTGAAAATCCAAAAACACAATGACTCAACTTATTTTTCTTATGCCATATGAGGTTGTCTACATAAGAGAGATCAAATTCATGGTGTAATACCATTGACCTAGGTTGGTTCCTGGAACATGGCATGTTAGGATTGGTAGGGTAAAGAAGTTGTCCATTTTCATCAAATATCTTCTTCTGGTATCTTTCTCTTGATAAGATCTTGTGGAATTTTGGGACCACATGAATATCTTGAGCATATGAATTCGATCCTAAATCTTGATCCTGCAAAATTCAATGAAAAATTATTAAATTTCACCTACATACATAACATAAAATCAATGAGATAAATGAATTATCAATAAAATCTATATGTACTGCAATCGATGTGAGAGAACTTGAATGAGATCTAAAGATACGTAATGAAACGACGCTAGAATCTGAAGAATTGGCCATTTTCCCTGCATTTGAACCAAAAACTGTCATCTTGGGTAGCATAGAACAATCTAACTTCAAAAATAACTTCCGATAACTCTTATAACTTGACAACACACTTAAAAAATCATTGTTTTTTTCTACAATGTCATCGTTCTTTTATTCCCATCTATGCAAGAAATATCAATCTGGATTTACAAAATCTGAAATCATTACTCGATCCCTAAAAATATCCTCCTCAAACATAAAAAAATGTGAATTTGATGCTTAACCCCTTTCTCACTCTCTTCCTCCCTCCCTCCCCTTCTCTCCCTATATCCCCCCCCCTCTCTCTTGCATCAACCCATCTCTCCCCCTCCCTCTCTCACTCACGATATCCCCTTCCCTCTCTCCCAAATCTCTCTCCCCCACCAGTGCACTTTATCATTTGAAAATGCTTCAGTGTGTATGTATGACCAAAACGCACCACTACGTTTAATTGGGGTAAGCATCGATGACTATCGTTATTGCCTCCGCAAAGCAAAACCTTCACAAACTTTAAATATGTATTTTTTCATTTGAATTATGAAAATGCAACTGTCTTACAATGTGTTATTACTTACACACCTTCTCAGTGCGTTATTAATCACACGTTGCATGGGTGCATTTCAAACTATCTATCGCATTGATTGAAGCAAGTTAGAAAAATAACGCGCACTTATGATCAAAACTTTGAAATTTATTAGGAAATTAAATCAGTATGTTATGTATACCATCTCAATGTGTTATGAATACCACATAGGTGCATTACACATAGAATATCACACCGAAAAATGTAACTAGTAAAGAAAAAAACAATACACACGTTTATCATCAATCGTTGAAATAATACCTAATAGAAGCTTTCGCTTCTAGAAGGATCTTCCTCTAGATGGTTCTCTTGATAGACATATTTAGTATAAATAGGAGTCAGGGGTATTTGAACCCTATCTTGGATATTATTGTAATAGAGCTCTGCTCGACTGGAGGTTTCCCCCTCGAAGAGGCCCGTGAACATTGCTCTCAATAATCGAAGTGCACTTTCTGGTGTTATTTTGTTATCATTTCAGTATTATTGTGGTGTTATTCTGGTTATATTGTTGTTCATCTTCCATTTCTAGCATTTTATTTCTGGTCTGCATACTTTTTATATCTGGAATATTACAAGTGGTATCAGAGCACTTTCCTTGGTAGAAAATTGTGGGTTAATTTTTTTTCAGGGTAGAGATGTATTCCGATGTCTTTAAGCCACAAAGATCTGTCATTACATTCATAAACCCGCAGTTGAGGGATTCATACACGCAGGAAATACAAGTGGTTCTTAAGTGCACATCTGTTGGCCACCCTTCTAACCCTTATTGGTACCCCTTCGAGTGGTAGCGCATCAGACAACACTTGTGTACGGATCGGTCTATATTTCCTGAAGCCCTCTGTAGATAAACCGATCGGTCACCTGAATGCTATAGTGCCACCGAGAACAACACTCGGGAAGATACTCTCTAGTACCTGGGTAGTCGGGTAGTACAGCTAAGGGCACGGTCTAGCCTCCTTAGTTAGTGCCCTGAGATATTGGGCTGATTACTACTGTTGGACCCTATATGTATATTAGAGAGCTATAGCACAAGGAAAACCCTTGTCTGTAGAACCCTTGAATACCTAATCCTTGGGGAAAAAAATAAAAAAATTAAAACAGACAAGATCTATTGCCGCGCAAATGTGTTCGGGTTGCCAAATCACTACACATTTCTTCCTAGTTAAGCATTTGGGAATTTCATCACTGTAGTATTCTTCAGTCTGGAGTATAACTCCGCAGGTGTAAAAAAAAACATTTGGAAATTTTTGCACCATTATTTGAGACCAATTCTATTAGATTTATCTCTTCACCCTTATCATATTCATACATATCATTTTTCAGCAAATGTTTTGACCCCAAACGCCCCATTTCGGTTCCCTCCTCATCGTGGCCCATACCCACAGCTAAGACTTGGAAGCTCACTTCAATACCTTGCAATCTAATTTCAAAGAGACCCAACAAGAAGCAGTGCCAATGTTGCAACCATCAATACAACCATGCAGTCCTCCATCGCCGCCTAAATCGAGGAACTCAAACAAGACATGACTACCCAGCTTGAATCTTTCATTTCGATTATCTGCACTAAGCTGCATATCCCTACAAATAACCCTTTATCTGACCCACCCCCACATACCGAAGCTGAAACTTCCTCTCATTCCCATAATTTTCAGCACCATCACTTTCAGTGTGACCTACGCCTTCCGCGGGTGGATGTGACCAAATTTGATGGCTCGGATCCCACTGGTTGGGTAACCCAAATGGAACATTATTTCTCTTTATACTACATTACAGATGACTTGGCCAAACTCCAGTATGGTGTTCTCCATCTAGATCAAGAAATTTGGCAATGGTATGGAGAAAAACTTCCCGTCAAGGGTATATTTCTTGGACACATTTTGTGGCAGAGATTTATGAATGCTTTGAAACTAACACCAACCATTTAGGAAGTTTGAAAAAGTTGAAACAATTAGGAACAATGGAAGACTTTATAGCCGCTTTTGAGCGCCTGGCTTTTTGGACAGAGGGCATGTATGATGCCTTTTTCCGAGAATGTTTTATCAGTGGCCTCAAGGATGAGATTTGTTCCCATGTCCTCATGGCTCGGCCTCAGAGTTGGGTGGAGGCTACTAAAAGAGATAAAGAAGCACAACAGGTTGTATCTTCTCAAAACTAGAAACCCCCCTTTATTCCTCACACTAAACCTGTAAATCCCACTACTCCCTCTGCTCCACTAAAGATCCAAAAATTGACCAGAGCTGAAATAGTTGAATCCCAACTCAAAGGCCTTTGTTATAATTGTGATGAAAAATATTTTTCGGGCCACAAGTGTAAGGAAAACAAGATTTTTATGGTCATCTCAGAGGACATTTCAGAAGAGGATGTTGAAACTCTCCTTGTCTCTGAGTCACCTGAAACCACGGACATAACCCCTCCCTCAGACTCTCCCGAACTAGAACCGGTCATTTCCCTAAATGCTCTCACTGGTTTCTCTGCTCCCCAAACCCTCAAGCTAACTGGTTACATCAAGAATAGGAAGGTCATCATTCTGGTTGATAGTGGCAGCACCCATAATTTTATTCATCACCGCATTGCCCAAGAAATTCATTGTTATATCCATGCAGCCAGTAATTTCCAAATCATGATTGCCAATGGCAGCTCCATGAAATGTGGAGGGCATTGTGAAAATGTGTGTCTCCAAATTGGTGACTACCACCTGAAATATCATATGTTTGCTATCGACATGGGTGGTTGTGAAATTGTGTTGGGTGCAGACTGGCTAAGGACTTTGGGTCCCATTCTCATAGATTTCAAGGAATTAACCATGCAATTCGACCAGGAGGGTCAAAAATATAAGTTCCAAGGTATCACCGTTAGTTCACCGGAGATCATTAGTTCCCATCGCATGGAAAATAAGCTAAAAAAAGGTCATTCTGGCATTATTGTCCAACTCCATGCCATACAGGCAACTGAGACACCCTCTGTGCCGCAAGACCTCCAATCCATCATCTCTAAACATTAAGTGGTATTTTCCACTCCCCAGTGACTCCTGCCTTCCTATGGTGTTCATGATCATTCCATTCCCCTTATACCAGGAAGCCTCCCTCCCAATATTTGTCCCTATCGTCACCCCTTTTCCCAAAAAAATGAAATTGAGAAAATGGTTCAACAACTGCTCAACACAGGCGTTATCCACCCTAGTATGAGCCCCTACTCTTCTCCTGTGGTCATGGTCCTAAAGAAAGAAGGTTCTTGGCGCATGTGTCTTGACTTTTGTGCCCTCAACAAACTCACCATTAAAGACAAATCTCCCATTCCCATCATTGATGACCTCTTGGATGAATTGAGTGGCGCCCAATTCTTTACTAAACTTGATCTTCATTCTGGCTACCACCAGATCCCTATGAAAGAGGAAGACATTCCTAAGACTTCCTTTAGAACTCATGAGGGCCACTATGAGTTTTTGGTCATGCCCTTTGGCTTG
>JASDQU010100308.1:204286-220881 GCA_032191745.1 Picea mariana | reverse complement strand
TGCAAGCTATTGAGATAAGAACAGAGGAGAGGAGGAATATATAAGGATTAGATTGTAGGTTGTGGAGCCTGGTGCGATCTAGTTCGCCTCGTATAGATCTTACCCCTCAAAGGGAATTGTAAGTGTCTAGCATTGGAGATGTAGAACTATCATAATGAAAGAGCCCAGAGCCAAATATTTGTAGACGTAGCCCAAGAGGGGGTGAACCATAGTAATATCTGTGTAATGTGATGAATGAATGTATCTCTTTACTTTCTTTCAGCAGTTCATTCTTATGCTTAATAAAGGAGTTAATATATTGTTATGGAATACGATTATGATGTTCAGGAATTAAACTATGAAATGGAAACGTGCACCCATGAGGAATACGTAGATTACATTCACAGATCGTAGCGCATGGATCTAGGTAACAAACCCCTATCTCATACTCAATCCTAGGCTGTAAACACCTAAATATTACATCCACCCACTTAAAGATATCTCAAGTGATACTGCGTAGTACATTTTGTGTACTATGTTGCCTTCTGGTTTACCAGGAGGGCCGATATTTTTAGAGGCTTTGTTGGAAACCCAAAAGACATGAACCCTAGGTCAATAACTCATACAGTAGAAGAGATCAGTTAAACCAACAAATGGTTCCATTGTCATGTTAGAAGGAACAAGAGAGGACTCAGTAGATGAGATAGATTGCACGAGAAAAGAACGAGAAAAACAAGAAGACCAATGAGCCATTAGAAGGGAATGTTGAGACTGTGGAACCCCATGAAAGCAGAAATTGAAGGATGGTTGACAACCAAAGAGCTAGATTTTTCCTAGAAAGACAATTGAGACCCTAGACTCACACCTCGCAAATATCTGGATAAATATGTATTTACTGATTTATATGAAGTATTTTTCTTTGATTTTCTGCATCTACTACAGGATTGGATACTAAGGTTGAAGGATAACCATGCGATGAACCGAGTTCAACAGCTAGAGTGGACCCTAGTATAGATTGAGTAGTTACAGCAGGTGAACAACAAATTCACTCGCGCAATAAACTTTTGGCCTAACAGTATTGTGGTAGGCTTCATCATCGAATTTGCAGTTGACACAATGAAGTCATACAGCATAGCAGAGCAAGAATTTCTACATGGACCTCGAGGAAGGTACATTCAATCCTTGTATACTTATTTTAAGATACTACTATATAACAAAGGTGTAATGATAATGGAATCATAAAGCTAAACTTCCCTGCATGCATGGGGGAAGGGGGGAAGCAATGACAGATAAAGGATAAATGGAAGGAGGTCAAGATAAAGTCAAGAATGAGAAGGAACCCTTGGACCCGATCATGATGGATGATGACCAAATCAAGTGGATCTTGTCGTCGTCAGGAATGACGTGTAGTGGAGTACCCTACCAATATAATGTGAATACCAAGAAGAGATTTGTAGCCACGAGGGAGGGCTTGGAAAGAGATGAGGAAGAGGTAGAGGATATCTGGGATATGGAGCAGATTGAGGAAATCATGTGCGCAACATGTTAGCGATATGTAATTTTCCTAAGGCTGCGGAGGAAATCACAGAGGTAACCTAGAACCACTTGGAGTCTTGGATCTAGCCCTCCAAGACTCAGAGAGGGATCTCTCTTTTCGATTTAAACATGGTTTGTATGGGATGGATTTTAGGCTAGCTATGAAAGTATGGGGTTGGGGTTGTTAAATGGTTGTTTTGGGACAACAAGGAGGGCCATTAGGCAAATGGGGTCTGCACTTGAATATGTGATTCATTCTCAAATTTGGACAAAGTTCTTACACAGGGCAAGGTAGCGGAAATGTTGGATCGAAATAAGTTTTGATGGTGTTGATTTGAGGAAGAACTAGGGGAGGAAGAAGCCAATCAAAGCAGCAGCTAAGAATTCCTAAAATGGGCTTCAGAAGAAAACATAAAGATTATCACAAGATCAGATGCAGAGTATTTGCTAATAAATTCTGCTCTGTTACTTTCTTCTGACAATGAGAAATTGAAAACAAGCAAAATGATAACAGGAAAAAACTTAACAAAGAAGGGAAACGCCACCAACACCTCCACACAGGAATCCTATAAACAACATGTATATTACTGATCAGTCATCTAGAGATTACAGAAAATGATTTCTGGCAAAACACAGCCCACTGTCCAGCAAAAGGGAAAAATTTCCTACAGGTCGAACCCTCTCACACAGGTCGAAACCCTCTCCTCTCAGCCCGAACGAACCCTCTGTTTGTTTTTTACATCTGCATAAATAATCAAAAATCTCTCAGTTTTCAAAAGATTCAGGCTTTAACTCTGCTTTCTAAAAATAGAAAAGAAGTTACAATGATTGGCACCTGTAGAAGATGGCCTCCCATTACCAAGTCTTTGTTTAAATAATATACATATTTTTCTGGTTTTTTGGAAAGAAAATCAAATCAAATCGTATAAAAATCGACTGAGACGGAGTGGTTGGAATAGGTGTCTCGAATTGCTGAGTTTGCTGGTCAATCTTGCTTGAAATCTGGAATTTATTTGACTCATGCTGCCTTGAAAACAGGAACTGATTATCATCTGTCGAAACTGCTTGCTGGAAATTTGGGATTAAATTAAGTCTTCCACACATCAATCTTATGCCACCTCGGGTGTTGGAGTTAAATCCCTTCACAATTCCGTTTGTTCCTAAATGTCCCTCGATCTGCTCCTATTCCTACATATTGACACGTCTTCGAACTAGGGGAGACAACCCATACCTAATTAGGAGGAAAAACGGATCTGAGGCGGGTTTAACTGGCATAGAAATAGCAACGATTTGGGCTTCTGGTAAGATAGAGGTGACAGATGGAGTCTTAACAGCACACAACAGAAAACTTGGGCTTGATTCCTCACAGGAACTCTCCATGTTTGTTGCCTCTTCAGATTTATGCCCATCCAGTGCATCTCCTGAATTTGATTGGCGAGTTACCTCAGCAGACTCCTTTGAGTCGTTTCCCTCACCAGATGCTTCTTCAGATGGCTTCTTTAAATTAAAAAAAATAATTAAACCTTTTGGATAGCTGTTATCCTCCAAAACTGAATCTCCCCAACTATCATTCTGCCACTAGTTTCCTGTGGAAACATTTTTATCATGTTTATGCCCAGTAGGGCCACAACCATTGTTAATTTCTTCTACCAAAGCTCTCCTTTCAGCATCAAAATCCTTCTTTGGCTTCATCTCCAAATCTGCACCATCATAGACCAAATTTAATTTAGAAATGGCATTGGCCTCTTCCTCTGAGGAGAACTTCAATAAGATCAGAACCACAGAGGGCCTTGACAGCTGCAACATGATGGGGCAGATGCACACTATTAACATTTCCATGTTGGTTGAAAAACGCTTCAACATCTTCAAGTTTCACATCATGGGGTAAAGGAGCTGCAACAATAGTCCTCGAATCTACTTGTTCTAGAACTTCCTCAGGCTTCAACAATTTTTTAACATGCTCAACTCTCTTCCCATCTTCTGAGAGACGAAGAGTAGAAGATGAATTGCGAATGACTTCTGCAACTGCAGCAATAGTTTCCTCCGGTACATTCTCGGGCCCTACTTCCTTCAGACCAATATGGCTTCTCATTCATTGAAACGAGCAGATTAAAGCCAGGCTAACCAGCTCATCTTCACTCTCTTGAATGGTTCTTTTTGAGGAACTTAGCGGGTGGAAGATTTTTGTCATTGAATTAGAATTCAACCTGGCGGAGCACTTTGATTGAAGTCTCCTAGTCCAAAACAGCTGTTGCCATGGCTCCTGCTGCTTCTCTGCTTCCTACCTTTGTCCTGGAAGTTTATTTAAACAAACGTAAATCCCTGTGCATGCAGAGTTTATTCTCCCTGTGGCAATAATACATGCAGCCCGACCTTTCACTTGCACCATGCCATCAGAATCAATGTGTCCAAGTCGCTTAAGCACTCTTGAGTGATTTTTCAACTCTTCCCTGAATTTGTGAAGCTGAGAGTCTTGCATCTTCATTCGAAGTTTGCTGAGCTACACTATTTAATTCTGCTTTTCTTTGAAAATACCTCAACTGGTGTTCATCCTATTCTGACTTGTAAAAGGGATGATTATGGTGACATTGGGCACGCAAAGTAACTCTATTTTTTTTTATTTTTGAAGTTTTGGGAATTAATCCCACATGCATATGGTAACCTGCACGTTTGGCATTTATATCAGCCAACAGTCACATGGTCTTTTGATGAAGTGAGCTCGAGGCTGTGCTCTGGAAATTGGTGTTGGCGCTGGCGCTGGCTTGTGTGTTTGCTGTTGGTGTATGAAATGGCACTTATCCTCAGTGTTGGGTATTCGGAGGTTGGCCCTAGGCCAATATAAGTTT
This sequence comes from Picea mariana, assembly GCA_032191745.1. Classification (NCBI taxonomy): domain Eukaryota; kingdom Viridiplantae; phylum Streptophyta; class Pinopsida; order Pinales; family Pinaceae; genus Picea; species Picea mariana. Next base: position 216,520 of record JASDQU010100308.1, on the reverse strand, counting down.
TTGGAAAAATATTAGTCAAAATATGTACATTTTGATAACAAGACTAAAACTCTGCATAAAGGCCGAGGGGCCAATTTTGGCTTAATTCACCAAAAATAGATTATAAAAAACCCAAATTTGGCTAATAAACCCAACTTTGCATTTACCCACAAGAATAAATTTTTTCCATTTCAAACCAATTCACAATTTTTGCTAAAAATATGCCGAAACTCGCGTTGAAGCTTGCGCACAAGTACTCATCTTATGCTTGGTCAGTGTCGAGCGCTTTTTTCCGCCTTCACCATGCGTCATGAGTAAACACATAGTGCCTAAAATAGATAAATAGAGTCAGAATACTGATTCCCCTATTACATAGGGTTCTAACATAGGCTCCACCTGGGGAAGATAGCTTTGAAGGAGGTGTCTAGAATCCATAGAACTCTGAAATCCAAAGACCAGCTGATCATTGGGCTGCCGCCAAACTGTAAACTGAAAATAAAACCATGAAGAGACGAAAAAAGAAAAGATGCTCATCCTGTTGAGCTTATTGGCGCATTCCTACCTACCCTACTTTGCTAACAGTTACTGCTTCAATCAGGTAATGAAAAAGTTCCAATGAAGCCAACCCAATAGTTGATCCCATGATTGGGCTTCCTCATCGTGCTTGATGAAAATCAAGGCTGAAATATGTACTGGCAACTGGTGACATATTTGGTCGTTATAGAGAATACATGTTTGAAAACTTGAGCTAACATAAACCTCCATGTAATCTGCTATAGGATCAATTAAAGCATGATGCATGATATCCGTTCCTAGATCTTCTATGACTAGTAGATCAATTGCATCCTCAAAATGAAACCATGCATCGAGAATTTCAGCCTTATACTTGAATACATAACCATCATCAATCTGCAAATCAACAAGAAGTACGATTTCCTCTTGCTTTGGAGAAGGAAGATTTTCCAAGAATTCTTTGAGATCTAGGAAATTATGTGACTAAATTTGAGAATCCAAAAGTTCAATATCATTTTCGAACTTTTCAACAACTAGCTCAAGAAAACAAATTTTACTTTTAGGGGAAAATTTGCTCGATTCCAAAATACAAAACACAGTTATTAAAAAGTCTTCGTCAATGTGAAATTCTGCTAACTCATTTCTGCATTCTTTTAAATCTTCAGAACATAGAGAATTTACCACATACCTTGTCATCTTGAAGCATCATCAAGGCTTTGAAATCTGGATTCTTCAGCAGTGAAGTCACTTGTGAACTTTGAAGATCAAGATCTTGAACAATGGATTCGCCAGGTGAATGGTACAGCCTTCATGTGTTTGCCCTCTATTCACCATCAGAAGTCAAATCTAAACTTGAAGTGCACCTCTGGAGAAAGTCCTCAGTGGAGTCGCCAAAAATGTTAGCACTCTGTAATTTGCTTAAGGCTGCGGAGGCAATCATAGAGGTAACCTCAAACCGCTTGGAGTCTTGGATCTACCCCTCCAAGACTCAGAGAGGGATCTCTCTTTTCGATTTAAACTTGGTTTGTATGGGATGGATTTTAGGCTAGCTATGAAAGTATGGGGTTGGGGTTTTTAAATGGTTGCTTTAGGACAGCAAGGAGGGCCATTGGGAAACTGGGGTCTGCGCTTGAATATGTGATTCATTCTCAGCTCTGGACAAAGTTCTTACACAGGGAAAGGTAGAGGAAATGTTGGATCAAAATAAGTTTTGATGGTGTCGATTTGAGGAAGAACTAGGGGAGGAAGAAGCCAATCAAAGGAGCAGATAAGAATTCCTAAAATGGGCTTCAGAAGAAAACATAAAGATTATCACAAGATCATATGTAGAGTATTTGCTAATAAATTCTACTCTGTTACTTTCTTCTGACAATGAGAAATTGAAAACAAGCAAAATGATAACAGGAAAAAACTTAACAAAGAAGGGAAACGCCACCAACACCTTCGCACAGGAATCCTGTAAACAACATGTATATTACTGATCAGTCATCTAGAGATTACAGAAAATGTTTTTTTGGCAAAACACAGCGCACTGTCCAGCAAAAGGGAAAAATTTCCTACAGGTTGAACCCTCTCACATAGGTCGAAACCCTCTCCTCTTAGCCCGAACAAACCCTCTGCTTGTTTTTTACATCTACATAAATAATAAAAAATCTCTCAATTTTCAAAAGATTCGGGCTTTAACTCTGCTTTCTAAAAATAGAAAAGTAGTTACAATGATTGACACCTGTAGCAGATGGCCTCCCATTACCAAGTATTTGTTTAAATAATATACATATTTTTCTGGTTTTTTGGAAAGAAAATCAAATCAAATCGTATAAAAATCGACTGAGACAGAGTGGTTGGAATAGGTGTCTCAAATTGTTGAGTTTGCTGGTCAATCTTGCTTGAAATCTAGAATTTATTTGACTCATGCTTCCTTGAAAACAGGAACTGATCATCATCTGTTGAAACTGTTTGCTGGAAATTTGGGATTAAATTAAGTCTTCCACACATCGATCTTATGCCACCTCGGGTGTTGGAGTTAAATCCCTTCACAATTTTGTCTGTTCCTAAATGTCCCTCGATCTACTCCTATTCCTGCACATTGACACGTCTTCGGACTAGGGGAGACAACCCATACCTAATTAGGAGGAAAAATGGATCTGAGGCAGGTTTAACTGGCATAGAAATAGCGATGATTTGGGCTTCTGGTAAGATAGAGGTGACAGATGGAGTCTTAACAACACACAACAGAAAACTCGGGCTTGATTCCTCACAGGAACTCTCCGTGTTTGTTGCCTCTTCAGATTTATGCCCATCCAGTGCATCTCCTGAATTTGACTGGCGGGTTACCTCAGCAGACTCCTTTGAGTCGTTTCCCTCACCAGATGCTTCTTTAGATGGCTTCTTTAAAGTAAAAGAAATAATTAAACCTTTTGGATAGTTGTTATCCTCCAAAACTGAATCTCCCCAACTATCATTCTACCACTTCTTTCCTGTGGAAACATTTTTATCATGTTTATGCCCAGTAGGACTACAACCATTGTTAATTTCTTCTAGCAAAGCTCTCCTTTCAGCATCAAAATCCTTCTTTGGCTTCATCTCCAAATCCGCACCATCATAGACCAAATTTAATTTAGAAATGGCATTGGCCTCTTCCTCTGAGGAGAACTTCAATAAGAGAAGAACCACAGAGGGCCTTGACAGTTGCAACATGACGGGGCAGACGCACACTATTAACATTTCCATGTTGGTTGAAAAACGCTTCAACATCTTCAGGTTTCACATCATGGGGTAAAGGAGCTGCAGCAATAGTCCTCGAATCTACTTGTTCTGGAACTTCCTCAGGCTTCAACAATTTGTTAACATGCCCAACTCTCTTCCCATCTTCTGAGAGACGGAGAGTAGAAGATGAATTGTGAATGACTTCTGCAACCGCAACAATAGTTTCCTCCGGTACATTCTCGGGCCCTACTTCCTTCAGACCAAGATGGCTTCTTATTTGTTGAAACGAGCAGATTAAAGCTAGGCTAACTAGCTCATCTTCGCACTCTTGAATGGTTCTTTTTGAGGAACTTATCGCGTGGAAGATTTCCGTCACTGAAGTAGAATTCAAACTGGCGGAGCACTTTGCTTGAAGTCTCCTGGTCCAAAACAGTTGCTTCCATGGCTCCTGCTGCTTCTCTGCTTCCTACCTTTGTCCTGGAAATTTATTTAAACAAATGTAAATCCCTGTGCATGCAGAGTTTATTTTCCCTGTGGAAATAAGACATGCAGCCCGACCTTTCACTTGCACCATGCCATCAGAATCAATGTGTCCAAGTCGCTTAAGCACACTTGAGTGATTTTTCAACTCTTCCCTGAATTTGTGAAGCTGTGAGTCTTGCATCTTCATTCGAAGTTTGTTGAGCTGTACTATTTAATTATGTTTTTCTTTGAAAAGACCTCAACTGGTGTTCATCCTATTCTGACTTGTGAAAGGGATGATTATGGTGACATTGGGTGTGCAGAGTAACTCTATTTTTTTTTATTTTTGAAGTTTTGGAAATTAATCCCACATGCATATGGTAAACTGCACATTTGGCGTTTATATCAGCCAACAGTCACATGGTCTTTCGATGAAGTGAGCCCAAGGATGTGCTCTGGAGATTGGTGTTGGCACTGGCACTGGCTTGTGTGTTTTATGTTGGTGTATGAAATGGCACTTATCCTCAGTGTTGGGTATTCGAAGGTTGGCCCTAGGCCAATATAAGTTTTTGGAAAAATATTAGTCAAAATATTTACATTTTGATAACAAGACTAAAACTCTGCATAAAGGCCGAGGGTCGAGGGGCCAATTTTGGCTTAATTCACCAAAAATAGATTATAAAAAACCCAAATTTGGCTAATAAACCCAACTTTGCATTTACCCACAAGAATAAAATTTTGCCATTTCAAACCAATTCACAATTTTTGCTAAAAATACGCCGGAACTCGCGTTGAAGCTCGCGCGCAGGTACTCATCTTATGCTTGGTCAGTGTCGAGTGCTTTTTGCTGCCTTCACCATGTGTCATGAGCAAACACATAGTGCCTGAAATAGATAAATAGAGTCAGAATATTGATTCCCCTATTACATAGGGTTCTAACACAACATACGAGAGGAAGACGAGAGGCCCATGAACGGGAGGAGAAGGAAACCATCCTATCCATATTAGTGTCAGTGTGTAACTCATGAACCCATGTGTGACTAATACACCAAAGAGAACACCATCGTCTAGACAACCGAAGTTCAAAGGAAGTTTGGCATCAAGAAGTACATCTACACTAAGCGCAACAACTGGAGGAACTAGTTCCGACAGCACTAGTCAAGTATCTACACCATGCGAAGGAGGTATTAGTTTAGTATTCAAAATGGTAGGACACGATCCCACTATCAGATTACCAGAATTTCGAGGAGAAGCAACATAAGACCTTGAGAATAATTTGTTCATTTGTGCAAAGATCTGGGAGGCAAATCAAATCACTGATGAAGATACCAAACTCATGCAACTAGCGATTACGCTAAGAGACCGTGAACTAAACTGGTACATGAGTCTAGACACAAACAGTGCCCCTGGGATGACAAGGACACTGGATACCATTAAGAAATTATTGATTAATGAGTTCCATAAGCCGAGCTAAGAGGATCAATACATGAACGAGATGATTGAAATAAGACAGAAACCAAGAGAATTGGTATGGGATATTGATTAGAGGTTCAAGCGACTAAAAGGAAAAATAAAATACCTTATGACCGAGATGCAACATCAACACCTGTTTGTCAACTCACTACTCCCACACTTAAAATATCCCTTACGACAACAGAAATTTCAAATGCAGGGAGAGGCTCTGCAGGCAACCTTGCAACTGGAAGAGAACCAATACCAGTAGACGGACCTAGCTATGAGGAATTGAAGGAGGATTTGAAGAATCTAATGTTTCATCTGAACCAGAATAAGAACAAGGACAAATGAGAATTCATTTGGTGCACCGCATGCAGGATGGAAGGAAACCACAAGAACTAATGCCCAACATTTGCGTAGTATATGGAAACAGGCATGCCAAATCTGCTACCACAGGGAGGGTTATGGTGCAAAATATGAAAGAAACTAGGTCATGACCCTTATCACTGCACAATGATGTAGAAATACCAGACAGTTATGAAGAATTCATATAGCACCTTTTGTAAGTCAGTGGGCCATGACGACAAAGATTGCATAACTATGGAGCTGATGCGGGAAAGAACATCAGATGCATATAGGGTACAGGCCGAAATGATGACTTGGCAAGCAGTGCCACAGTTCAATCAAACCCCAGCTCCATACAACACTATGAAGCAACAATATAATAATGCACAACTACCATACAATAACGTCCAACTGCAATACAATGTAGTACAACCCCAATACAACTCCACGCAGTATTATCAGACACCATAGTATAACGCATTGAGAAGTGACTGAGCAGGCTACCGAGGAGGAGGACGAGCCAGAGGAGGTTTTGGACATCGTAGAGGACCAGTCACATGTCACAATTTTCAGCAACCATGACATTATGCATGGGAATGTTCACTCCCACCTGCAAAATGTATGTATTGTCACGCGTTGGACCATGACACAGAGGAATGTCCGACACTACTAGTAAATATCCAGGAAAAGAGGAACCAGAACAATCAAAATGTCTAGTGGATTTCAATCGAAGCTAGGGATGACAGACAAAACATCAATATAGTCACCCGTGGAGGAACGAAAATAGGAAATGATGCAGTTCGACATGAACCAGCACAGAACCAATGGGTAAAGAAGAACACCAAACCAAGAAAGCGGTTCGACGCACCAAAATAAAAGGAGACTTTTAAGGAATCTAGACAAGAATTTCAGGAGGAGGACACAACGTCGAATTCAACTGCACAACCATTCAAGGCAGACCCAGAATATGAGATGTCGCCATCATTGGACCATACCAATGGAACGAAACCCAAAGGACAAGTAAGTACAATCAAAGGCTTTTTGAAATAATGCATAAAAGTATTAAGTGATCCTTCATCTGTGAAAATATTGCAAAACATACCAGATAAATGTAGCAGCGAGACGGAAGAGAAGCTAGAACCAAAAACTGTCAATCACCTACATACCAGAAGAAGAACAAGTAGGGAATTTAGACATAAAGCTAACATTAGGGATTTCAATATGGGAGACATTATACTAGACCTAGGATCTGAAGTGAATCTGCTACCCAAGAAGACCTAGCAATGCATGGGAGAGCCAAAACTGGGATATTCAAATGTCCAATTAAAACTAGCAAACCAGCATAGAGTCCTACCAATAGGTAGGCTGAAAGGAGTGACAGTAGACCTCGATGGAGTGTGCACTAAAGAAGACTTCGAAGTCATTGAAATAGTGGACAACACAACACCTTACCTGGCACTGCTTGGTATGGATTGGGTGTTTGATAACCATACCATAATCAATTTGAAAACAAGGAAAATGACATTTGAATCCAGGGAAAACAGGGTCATAGCACCACTAGATCCATCAGAAGGGGAGAGGTTTGTACAACCCACTTTCATGGACTTAGAGGAGATCGACCAAATGTACAGAATAACTGCGCGCGATGAGGATTACGTAAACCCAACTGTAGGCGAAGAACTCAGTTGGCGGAGCATTACTTCATGCGCAACAGACTCAAATACCAGGTTAGAAAACTGGAAGCAGAGACTACACAAAGTATCCATGTAAATATGTGCAAGAATAGACCGCACAGTAATATGGGTAGGCACAGAAATAAAAGAACCACCCAGTTTCCATGGGCTAAATGATTTGGAAACATTCTTGACACAATACGAAGATGAAGTATTAGAGAACCAACAACTGTCAACACTTGACTAAGCACTCAAGGCCACACATGCAAGATGGTGGGGCACACATAAAGAAACCATCACAGACTGGTATCAATGTAAGAGCTTACTACGCATAAGGTTCAGTGCAGAACAGGAATACAACAAACAACAGCAATACCAAGGACAAGAGGCACCAGTGAAACACTTGGCGAAGTGCAAAACGCTGTGGAAAATGACGCCACCAGAGGAATGGCATCATCACTTCATACATACTTTAGAGGGCATACCATCAAACTGGTACATAGACCAGGAATTGTGCAAAGAAACTACAACATGGAGGACATTACAACATAACTTCATAAGTTAATCCCAAAAATAATATCTAATATCTTGCACTGTGGAAGCCCCTATATACTTAAATTACTTTCTCATTCGAGCATGAGAACCCCAACATAGACGCAACTCTCAAAAGAATCAGAGGAGTAATATTCATTGAAGAACCAGAGATAGAATTTATCATAGAAGAGAAACAACAGAATAAATAGACATTCAAGGAACTACTGTAATGTTATCATGTACAAGAGCAAGCAATAGATGAAGATGACCCACGCGATATTCAGATCGAAGAAGTAGAAGGAGAAAGAGATGTGGAAGGACCTCGCATAGAATCAGAAGTCATTGTCACGCCAATCAAGGTAAATAAATTTAACATCGAGACATATGAGTAGCCCAAAATGGCTAGAATTGGATACTAGTGGGATGAGAAAATAGTAGAAAGAATCACATAATTGTTGCATGAATATAGCGACCTTTTCCCACAACATTTACAGAGATGAAGGGTATAGCAAGAGAACTGGGAGAGATGAAGATACCACTCAGACCTGAAGCAAGACCTATGAGACAAAGACCCTATAGACTAAACCCCATATATAAATAGAAAGTTAAAGATGAGATTAATATGATGCTCGAAGAGTTTGAAGTGCATCACCAGAAGAGCAAACCATATCACCCACAGGAAAATGGCACAATAGAAACCTTCAACAAAATTATATAGAATGCACTAAAAAAGATCTATAACATCAACAGAGACGACTGGGACCTCCAAGTACCAACAGTACTATGGGTGTATAGGACTACACGCAAAAATTTGACAGGGCACACACCATTCAAACTAGTCTATGGCCAAGAAGTAGTAGTGACATTAGAATTCTTAGTGCCCATATTATGCGTAGTAGCTATCACACAAATGACAAAACAGGGCACAATACAAGAAAGACTGAATCCGTTATTATCAATGGAGGAATACTAAATTCTGGAAGGATTCCATCAACAAGTAGAGAAATCCAGAGACAAATCTTGGCATGACCGACACATCAAGAAGAAAACGTTTAAGGAAGGAGATCTAGTATTGCTCTATGACAATAAGTCGTTTCAACATCTGGGGAAGCTCAGAATGCATTGGTTAGGACCATACGAGGTAAAATATGTACCATATGGAGGAGATGTACAGTTAAAATATTTAGTAGGCACAGACCTGAGAGGAATGATCAACGGGAGCCGACTGAAGCTGTACAAAGACAGTCAACCACCCACCACGCAATAAAAAAAAGAAGGGAAAACAGACTAAAAAGCATGTAGCATGCCAGAGAGAGAAAGGCCACATGACATTTGAAACATAAATTTAGCAAAGGCAAGGAAAATAGTTACATACCAAAGAAAAACGAGTGAGAAATGGAAAGTCGACAAAAGTAGTATGACAGGACAACACTAAGCAGAATTAAAGCACGACAAGGACCGAGGGAACATCACATTAAATGCGCCAACTAGAGATGAAAAAGCATGCATAATGGAAAGGATGAAACTGCCATAGATGCATTGAACCCACAGTTATGGTGCATTAATAACATCATGGAGGAAGCATCCTCGACAAGCTTCATGACAAGCCCATACAACACACAATCACAGGAGAAACTAGTCTATTCACGAAAGGAGAACACAGAGAGATCAATAGCATCCAGAATGAATACATCGAGACCACATAGCTCACCAAACTCATTCTATCTCAAAAAATGTTCAAAAATCACCACTATGTCACCACCGAAGCCAGCAGAACTAGGCCAGACAGCCAGATCGACCAGGGTTCAAACTAGGTCATGAGGATCGTTGGAGAAAAATGAGAAGCAACAGTCGAAGATCGTCGATATCAATGAGCTCTCATCCCTAGAGGAGATACCAATGAACCCTACATCGATACTAGAAGAAATTTAGTAGCCACAAGCAGGGACCATGAAAGAGGATACGCTAACAACGGTGCACGAGCCTCAGAACGAGGAAGAGAAAACCCAACGTGAAGTGAAACCAAAAAGCACTCAAGCAACCGTGGAAGTTAACGGAACGGCACAAAATATGAGAGCAGTAGTGCAACCATATGAGTTGCAAGCACCCAACCTAGTTCAACCAACAGAGGAGACTGTTGGAACAATCAGAAGTTGTTGGAAATTCTAAGCAGCCACCACAGCAGGCAGACAAATTTCAGATACTGATCTCGCCTCACAAGAAACTTGCAGTAGAAATTATGCTACCACGCATACCAGAGGGAGTACAGGTAGAACCGCAGATACTGGGTCATGTTGGGAAGCTAAAGTATTCCGACCATGACATATCAGACGAAACCAAGTTCCCAGAACTTCCACAGATGGTCTTTATGCAGACCATAACCATAAACCAACTTGGAGAAATGATCAGCGAGCCAAACCAGTGGGAAGTTGGGATGGACAGAATAGGAATCTTAGGTTTGCTAAAACTACCACATTTTGGCAGAGGCCAGTACACGACAACATGTGTCAAGCAGCTATTAGTATTCATGCATGGCGGGGATTTATGGCTAGATAAACCCATCCCCATAACTGTTGATTTTATTGCGCAGATAACAGGACTACCCATTCGGGGTATGGATCTCGCGTTGATTTTGGACGACAAATACAAGGAGAAAGCATTGGCAGAAGATATGAAGAAGAAACATGGCACCGCCAGAAGAACAAGGGGCATCATAATCAAAAAAATCAACAAAATAGCTGCACAACTAGGCACAAATATCTTAGCTTGCAAATTGCTCAGAAAATGTCGCAAAGAGGAAGTACCAGCAGGAGTCATTGCAGTTGCAGCTCAATGCGCAAAAGGAACCTTTATGAGTTGGGTGCATATCTATTGAATTTTTTTAAGGTGGACTACAAGGATGTGCAAGACCTAGGCACAAAATTCCATTACACATGGATGATCACCCTAATAGCCTTCATGGGATGGCGGGAACCAGAGTATGTAATTATTTTCACTAGACTGCAACCAGTGGGAGAGAGATACCTATTACTGAGATCTAGGCCACATGCCATGCATAAGAGGGAGAATGGAATCATATATGAATCATACCTACGGGACATATAGGAAGCCATCAGCCAATCATGGAGAATAACACCAGAGGTTGTCGCGCGATATGCAGACATCGACAATTTATGGGCCACAAGACAGACAATGTGGATACAACCAAGGCATGATCCCAATATACAGTGGCTACCGATGCATTGTTGCATCACATAAGGTGATATATACATGGTCATCAATGAATGGCCTGATGAATGGAGGATCCCAGCCATTACCTGGGAAGTACCGGAAATAACAATAGAAGGAGAGGCAGCGCAAGAAAAAACATAGCTTCCGTAAGTCCCAGTGCCAAAGAAACAAAGGACGGGGAAAAACAAGTCGACTTAGGCAGACGAAGGTTCAAAGAATATAGGAACCCAAAAGGGGTAGAAAGAGACTACACAGCCAACCAACAGACAACCGAAACAAACTAAGGGTGCAAGGGAGACCGCCCCAAACCCCATCACACAGGAACTAGGGGGAAATAAGAGACCAGCCGCCCAGGAAGGAGGCATGCACAAGAAATAAAAGGGACAACGAGCATTGCCAGACTATACAATCATGGAGGACGATGGGGAAATGATCTCCAGAATGGTCCAAGATTGTTTAGTGAAATATTTCGATCATGCAGCGCATCATAGGGACAAAATGCAAAAAGAGCTGGCAGAAATGGGATAGTTCCTCAAGAATTTTGGGGAAGCACAGACAGAAAGTAGCAACATAGGAATAGAGCCACCGACAATATAGGCCAAAGAAAGAGTGGAGGTAGAATATTGATACCCAATCCACCCCCCACACACAAACGCAACGATTTACATCAAACCTAACATGTTGCGCATGGATGAAATTGTGGGGAAAACACCCCTGAAAGACTTGGACCACATCCAATTGGTCTTGACATGGATGCCATCAAGGGCACTATACAAATTGCAAGTTAGTGTTGACCACGAGGTATAGTCTCGTGCTACATATAAACTTAGTCGACCTATAACAAGCAACAAAGAAGCGCGAGGCTGGAAAATGTATGTGAGTAGGCCAAGCTCGAAACTCAAGAGGAAAAAGAATGCATAAATGAGATATAATGAAGAGTGGGAGGAGTTTTTGAGAAACTCCAAAGCACCGCGGAAGGGAATGAACTCCCGGTAGCAGGTAAGATTGAACAGATTGCACAGGCAATTGATCAATATCAGAAGAAGATCGATAATCTCCATGAACAACTCATACCAACCACTCCATTGGCAGTAAAGGAGAAAAGGAAGTAGGAAGAAACAACACAGATGCAGGATATGGAACAATAGGTTATCACAGCAGTTGAATTTCTCGATAAAGCAGAACAACTTTGGACAAGGTTGGAGGAGGATCCAGAGGTCCAACGCTAGGACAAGGAAGAGGAAAGGATCAATGCAACGATCCAAAAACTCAAACAAAGGTAGAATACGATACCAATCCTAGAAATAATGAGTCAAAGGGACACAGGAGATAAATA
>JASDQU010100308.1:153177-167300 GCA_032191745.1 Picea mariana | reverse complement strand
ACCATTGATCCAGGTTATGCTCACTTCCCTCGAGCCTCTGTCTCCTCTCACTAGTAAGAAATCGTGTCCTTCCCTTATCCCAATCGGAACTGATTCTTACTCCGACGTTTTTGGCACTTTCTCAAATTTTCTAGTCACGGATCCTCCCACCTCTAGAAGCATCCCCTCGGCTCCAAGCTCATGATTCAATTTATCCCTTGATTGGCTCTCACAGGAGGAAAGTGATTTCTTGTGCTTTACTCCACCTTCGAGCCTTGAACCCGATGGAAGCAGTTTTTCGACAGAAGGGACACAGCATCATGAAGTCTCAAGTTGGAACTCAGAAGTAAGGTGATAGGGCTAACACACTCTCAAGGAACTTCTCCCTCCTCTAAGGGTTTTATCTCGGCTTTTTTGGAAGTTGAAGAACAAAGGGGTTTCTCCCAAGACAGAAGGACTCCTTCCTCAGGTTACACTCTAGAGGACTCATGGGACGCAAGGGGATTTCACAGTGCCTGTCAAAAGAAGAGAAGGAAAGGTCCAACATCAGTAGGGAAAGTGGGAAACCTGCAGTTTGACAAAGAGTTCGGTATGAACAAGGTGGTTTAGATGATGAACCAGACTCTAGTGGGGAGGGCCAGTGGCATATTTTTTTCCCTCAAAACCATTATCTCTTGGTCAAATTCAGTTTGGGAATAGAACCTGGGATATGCCCCAGAGGTAATAGAATTAAGAAGGAATTGGTTTTCTTTCCTTTTTATCCAACTAGATCATGCAAAGTGGGTGTTGAGTAAAAAATGGAGTGTAAACTCCTCTCCCCTTCTACTAAAACCTTGGAGCCCCCTTTTCAATGCAAACAAGGAGAAACTGGATAAAATCCTTGTCTGGGTAAGACTATCGACTCTACCCTTACAATTCTGGTCACAGGATCACTTCAAATCCATTGGAAACTTCCTGGGGGAATTCCTTGAAGTTGATCTATCCTTTGAAGAGACAAAGCAGAGGAAAATTGTTGGGATCTTGGTCAATATAAATATCAGAGAAGGGCTAGGAGAGGAGATCGACCTAACTTGGGAGGATCACACTCATACGCAACTCCTAGATTATGAGAATATGCCCTTCAGATGTTGACGTTGTCACAAGTATGGGCACCTGGTGGATTCCTTCCAACTCCCCTTAAGAACAAAAGGAGGCCCTTATTACAGGGAAAATTTAAAGTCTTCTTCAATTTTCAGCAGATGGAAAGCTTTTATCACAGGAAAGGAAGTACTACATACCAAGGAACCTAGACCCTCCTCAGTGGTCTTAGAGGAACAGGAATAGAAATTTGGCACTCCACCCCTCGAAAGGAAAGAGGAGGCTGAACTGGAGAAAACAAGCACATCTTCTCCAGACTCAGATTTTTCGAAGACACTGACCTCGGGTATTTCTCTTCCTCCCTCTCCCCCCTTTACAGTTTTAATAAATAATTTGTCTTTAGAGGGTACTAATTGGTTGGAGGCTCTAAAATACTTGACCTTAAACAATGTTTCCCAGTCTTGCACTGAGTCCCTCCCATCCAGTTTTAAGGATCCCCCCCTTTTGGAAGCACCACCTCCCCCTAAGCGTCTGTGCCTCATAAAAGAAGCCTCATCCTCCTCCTCCTAGTCTCTGGAGTCTCCCTCTACCCGTTACTTTTTAAGATCTCAAAGTAAATTCGTTGGTGGATTGGGAAAGGATGAAGTCTCCTCCCTAGATAGGGGAGGACGGGGGAGAAAGTCCTTTTTTTCCAAAGCGCAAGAAAAGGATAAAATAGATCTTTTGGCCGGAAAACAACAATCTATTGAACGAGAACTTAGAGAAATGAACCCTAGGGTAAGGTACCGGAATGAATATTATGTCTTTCAACTGCAAGGGTTTGGCGGGGGCCCTCAAAAAACCCGCACTAAAAAGGGTGGTCACCACAGAACACCCGAATGTTTTACTCCTTCAAGAAACTATGGGAGTAGGCGTTGAGATAAAAACTAGCCTGGAACTTCTTCTTCCAAGTTGGGTTTTTACTATGGTGGATTTTTTGGGCAGATTAGGTGGGTTGGCCACAGGTTGGAATTCTCATAATGTCTAATTTCTCAACTCTTGGGGTTTGGATTCAGGACTTGGGATAATAGTTATGACCTCATAACTCAAGGAGGTAGTCCATATACTCAACATTTATGGACCCTACCAGAACAGAAAACCCTTTTGGGACTCTCTTCTCAAAAAATATTTCTTCCAACAACTGATAATTTTAGGGGGAGACCTAAATCTTTCCCTGGGTCCCTCTGAGGTTTGGGGGGACAGTGCTAGCCCCGACCCATTGGTTGACTACTTTAGCTATAAATTTGCAAAGTCCAGACTAACGGATCTGATTCCCATAAATCTCGAGCCTACTTGGAAAAATAACAGGGTTGGAAACGAAGGAGTGGAAAAAATACTGGACCGTTTTTTTATTAATGACACTCTATTGAGCAACCTTCTTACCTTCAAGTAGTGGATTGGATTTGGAGGTTTGTCAGATCACCATCCAATCTTTTTGGATTTCAGACAGGGATCTGAGAAGCTAGCCAGCCCTTTCAAATTTAACAAAACTTGGATTGAATATGATTCCTTCTTGAAGATGATAAAGGACCATCAGATACCCTTCCAACAAGATTTACCCCAATCAACAGCTTATCAGTTTACAGAAAATTTGAAAAGAATCAAAGAAGTGGTAAAACCTTGGGCTTACCAAAAAATGAAAATTAAGGACAAAGAGTTAAAGGATATCGAACTTGAACTACAAATTATCTTTGAATATGAAAGGGACATATCAAACACAACAGAGTCCAAACTCGGATTACTACAACTGGAGGAAAAAAGGATAAAACTTCTCAAGGATAAAGAAGAGACTTGGAGATTAAAAAGTAGAGCCATTTGGCTAGAAAGTGGCGATGAAAATACAAAGTTCTTCCAAGCTTATGACAAAGGAAGGAAAAACATCAATACTATCTAGCATTTAAATAATTAGGAAGGAAACTTAGAAACCTCCTTTGAAGGGTTGTCAACATTGAGAAAAACTTATTTTCAAAATCTCTTTAAAGCAGAAAATCGAGCTTCAATTGAAGAAGTAGTCAAAGTGGCACAATATTTTCCCAATTTTGTTGAAGAAAAGGAAAATCGATTCCTAATTGAAGAAGTCACCGAAAAAGAGCTCCTAGAAGTACAACACAGCTTCCAAAAAGATAAAAGTTCAGGTCTGGATGGATGGACCATTGAATTTTTTGGGGGTTTCTATGAGATAATAAGAACAGACCTACTGAAAATGGTGGAGGATACAAGGATTTCAGGATGAATCCCACATAGTTTGAACTCTACCTTCCTTTCTGTCATCCAAAAAATGGATAACCCGGAGACTCTGGATGATTTCAGACCAATCTCACTATGCAATTGTGCCTGTAAAATTGTCTCAAAAGATATTGCTAGACAGTTCAAAAAAAATATTTCCAAAACTATTTTGGAACAACAGTTTGGTTTTCTAGAAGGAAGACAGATTCATGAAGCCATAGGTATATCACAAGAAGGACTACATAGCATGAAGACAAGAAGTCATAAAGGGGCAGTGTTAAAGATATATCTCTCTAAAGCCTATGATAGAGTAAGTTGGCTTTACATTCGGTTATTACTGACACATCTGGGATTTGATGTGCCCTTCATAAATTGGGTCATGGGTTGTCTTTCCATGGCCTCCTTTTTTGTATTGGTAAGTGGCTCGGCTTCACCTTTCTTTACCCCAGAAAGAGGACTCATTCAAGGCTTTCCCCTCTCACCACTCCTCTTCCTTCTAGTAGCAGAAGGTCTAAGTAGAGATCTTACACAGGGAAAGAATGCAGGTGTCTTTACAGGAATCAAGATAACACATGCTTTATCTCTCACAGATCTTCTCTTTATGGATGATGTCTTAATTTTCAGTAGAAGATCCAGAAGGGAAGTAGAAACTCTAAGGAACATCCTTTCTCTGTTCTCCAAAGCAACAGGGATGGAAATAAATGACAGAAAATTGTCGCTCACTACCTTCCTCCTTACAGAAGAAGAAGAGAAAGCACACCACACTTTTTTCCCCTTCGAAAGAAAGAAGTTAGATGATGGACTAAAGTACCTAGGTTTTAATATAAAACCCAATGATTATAGAAAAGAAGATTGGAAGTGGCTTCTAAAGAAATTGGACAAAAGGCTAAATACTTGGAGTCACCGGTGGTTGTCAAGAGCAGGGAGATTGGTATTGGTAAAATCAGTTTTGGAAGCTATCCTTGTATATTGGATATCCCTCTCTTGGATTCCTAAAGGAATTATGGAAGCAACAAGGAAACTCTCATCAAAATTCCTCTGGAGTGGGAAAAAGGAAGCTCATGTAATCCCTTGGGTTCATTGGGAGAAAATAGCCATCCCAAAGGCATTGGGAGGGTGGGGTCTGAAAAACATATTCTTTTTCTCCAAAGTACTGGCACCTAAGGGAGAGTGGTATATTATAAATACTTCCAGTCTTTTAACTAAGGTCATCATCCAGAAATATATTGTGCCAGTTCCTCTTGAGGCTTGGATAAGAAGCCAACAAAAAAATAAAAAGGGAGCCTCGGTGATCTGGAAAGCTATTCTAAATTCCTTCCCACTCATTGAAAATGGATTAGCTTGGAAAATTGGAAATGGAAACCACTTCAGAATAGGGAAAGACCCCTGGCCAAGAAGTGAAAGAAATCACTTACTTACAGAGCAGTTAATCTAGTGTTTACACTCCCTGGATATTATATTCCTAATCTCCCTAGCGGACCCTAACCGCTCTAATTTTTGGTCACATGGTTGGAAGGACCCACTTAGACTGGGACTCAGTGAAAAAGAAAAGAATTAACTGGAAAGATATATCTATTGTCTAAAAATCTCACAAATTAGACTCTTGGACTCCGAGGATGAATTGATATGGGATCCAACCCCCTCTGGGACCTACTCTCCCAAGCTGGGATATCTAAACCTTAACTCTGATCTGGGTCCCCATGAGGTTGTTTGGTGGTGGAGGAAATTGTGGAAATTCAAAATCTTGGCAAAAACTAGACTTTTTATATGGAATGTCCTTCAAAACAAGGTCCCGACTTGGGACAACCTACAGAAGAGGAATTTTAATGTACATGGTTTGTGCACTCTTTGCAAATCCAAAGGAGAATATTCTTTATATATCTTCTTAAACTGTAGTTTTATTATCAAAGTATGGAAGGAAATTTCCAGACTTTTAAATCTACTTTGTGTCTAGGAAGGAAGGGACTTGGAACACTCATGGCGTACTTGGTGGAAAAAGAGAGACTACAAACTCATTAGAGCTCTTCCACTCTTGGTTATATGGGGTGTTTGGCTTGCTCAGAACTCCAAAATTTTCAAAGGAATTCCACCCTACCCTAAGCATAATGCAGCAAGCAATATCACTCTAGTGCCTATGTTCATTTCATGGAGTACTATCCCATCCTCTAGACAGCCTCAATTTGTGAGGATCGACAGTACCTCTCCCTGGGTTTTTTTTTATGGAGCATCCCAACAAAATCTCTGTGGGGGTGGAGGACTCCTCTATCTCTCACATTCACACTATTTTATCATGACTTTTGGTATCGGGCCAGGAACAAATAACTTTTCTAAACTATTGAGCCTCAAACTACTCATTATATTTGCTATTGAAAAAGGTTGTCGGACTTTAAAAGTTCTTGGAGACTCTTTAAATGTCATAAACTGGATAAAAGGCACACAGAGATGTTTAAACACAAGATTTTCTACATTGGTGGAAGACATACAACGTTGGCAGAAAAAATTTGATTCTCTTGTTTGCCAACATGTCTACAGGGAAAACAATAAAGAAGTGGACCAGAGGTCGAAAGAGGGGATTAACATGGCTATGGGCCACTGGAAAATAATCGAGTACCAAAATGAACAAGCAAATGAATATTTGCATAGGTCTTTTTTGGATTAATCAAATCAGTACATTTTTTTATGAACAACATTATAAAGAAAAGGAATGTATATGGGAAAATCGGTGATCAACAACAATTTTGTATATATATTATGCACACTATATGCAGACAATACCAAGAAGACTAACTGAAGCATATTCATCAGAACCGGATACATAAATTTTGCAGCTAAATCAGCCCACATAAGCACTCATGAAATGCAATAGATAGCTTCATCTATAGACTACAATGTAATAGAATACACCAAGAGGTATATCTGCATAATGTAATTTTGTTCTTAAAGTAATAAAATTACGCTTTTTTTCCAAGGAAAAAAAAAATATGCAAAGCATAGGAATAATATTAAAACCATTTGGGAAATGAATAAGGAGGATGGAAATAGATTGAGGAAATTTCAAGGCTTGGTAAAATAAAGGGTTGAACATTTCTAGCATGGTGTGTTAGATCGAGTGGATGAGTATTGCAGTTACAAAGAAAGAGTTATCGGAGTCAAGTCCCTAGCCATATATATTATAGATATTTTTGGGCCTCACTTGATTTTCCCAATGGGTTAGGCCCCATAATCAGGGCCAATTTTTTACATTGTTTACATTCCATTAATCATGGGGAAGTACTCGGAGGGTTTTCCGAGGGGGTTTCCTTGGAGAAAAAGGGTTGAACATTTCCAAAAACATTATAAATATCCCCCAAGGACTAACTAATCTAAATTGGATCATTATATTTGTTTTCATCTATCTCAATGCTTTCAGAGTGGACCCAGATGGAGTGATAGTTTGAATACATGCACCAAGTGAAGATAATGACACCATTCAGTGGTCTCCTCCCTCTATTCATGTCGATGCATAGAATTAATGATGCAAGGGAGGATACATGCATGTGTTGCATGGGAAACTTACCATGTCAATTAGTTCAAGTGTCGGATTTCTACAATCGTGGTATGAGGAATATGAGCGATGTCAACTTAGGCTTAATGGTGCCTCCCATTACTGGAATAGGTTACTTATTGGAGGTAAATCATGGTTTATGTTCTATATTGTTTGTTTGGGCGTGGTGGGTGGCATCCTCCTCTCTCACCGGCATTATATTTGTTCATGGCTCTCTCTCTTGGCCTTCTAATCATAGTGAAATCTCAATGTCGTGTGAGAGGGTAAGTTGAAGAGCGGTCCATCATACTATATCTACATGGATTTTTGGCTTCGTCTAGATCTATCTACCTCGCCAGCTCTGACACCTTCCACCAACTCAATTTTCGTTGGTTTGTCCTCTATAGAATTACCCTACATAGCTCATAAATGGACCAAGGATGATATTAATCATGTTTTCATTGATGAGGAGTTCTCTTTGGGGCCTATCTAGCCTCCTTTGGAATCCCAATTGGGTTGCTTCTACATAATTGCATCCTTCTCTTTTCAATTCCTTTCGAGAGGCAGGTGTTTCTCCCATCCTGGTCTTGGGGAAACCTTATTATGTCCAGTTACGGAAGAGGCTCCTCCTTCAATGCTTGGTGATATGGTTCAGGAAATAGCTCGTCCTGAAACTTATCTCAACCCCAGGGTGGATACAGTGCCCAAGGCACCCCCTGTGCAACTTCTTAGAGGATCAATTGCGACTTCTTTTTGACCTGATAAAGGATGTTGTTGACTAGATTTTTCATAAAAACATTCTTTGTCGTTGGTTGCATGCCTTCTTCGACTCCTTTTCAAAGAGAAGGTGCTCAACCTGCTTCCAGCCTTATGTCTTTGCTCTAGCTTGGCCTCACCACCCAAATGGCAATGGAAATCCGGGTTCTTCCAGTGTTTGAATTTTTTTTCATGTCATGTCTCTTTTTGTTCAAAATAGTCATAGCTATAGTACTAGGCGGCCTAGGGATAGATTATAGATTTCACAACTTTTGTATTTGGTCACATATGTATCTCGATGTAAACATGAATGTTTTCGCAGGCTTGCAGCCGGTATTGGTTTCCATCTGTTTGGCAGAACTGGTTACAGGCTTTGATATTTGTACTATTTTTTTATTATCTAAGGTAATACAACTTTTATTTACCAAAAAAAAAAATTCTTTCAGAGTTGAAAAAATTGGAGGAATCAGTTTGTAGGTCCATTTTAGTGACAGGTCCGAGTACGGAAAATTGGGGTTTGGAACCTTCCAGAGCCATTTTGAGGCATTAAACACAATTTTTTGGTGTTATGGTGTCCAAAACCTATGCACACGGCCTTGAAAATGTTCTACACTTCAACACCTTTTCGACAGTGCAAACCATGCCCCAATTGGAGATCATTTGTTAAAGTTATGTATCCCACTAGTTGACCTACCTTGTTGACCACCATGGTACGAGTGGATGCCATGTCATCCCCCCTTACTCAAACATATGGGGCTAGCCACCTGTGGAATTTAAATAACATTCTATAATATCCAAGCCTTATGACTAATTGAATGTTGAGGAAGTCAAAACCCTACTCCTAGATGGCTCTCAGGCTATGTTAAATATCGAACCAATAGGAGGAGAAGGGGTTCAATTCTTTAGCATTGTATTTGTTCCATAGTTTAGAAAAACACCAAGGAGTGGTATTTTGAGAGCATAACAAAGGAGGATAGATACTTTAGCAACCATATAGGCCACAATGTTAAATGCAACTCCACAGAGAATGCCTCTTTCTTTGTACTTGCATTTGAATAAAAGAGAGTAGAGCGGTCTCATCTCTAGTTGGGTTTTCTCCCATATTGGGTTTCCCAGGTTATCTATTGTATTTAGTTGTGGATGGTGTGTGAGAATTTATTTGTGATCTCTATTTTTTTCATTTCAACTATTTCATACATTTTAAGAAAAAAACTAGTAATTGAAGAATCTGTGATCTAAAAAAAATTAACTTTCACAATAAGGATTTCAGTATTTTGTTAGATTTATTGTGATGAACTGTCCATTGGAATATCCACATCAATTTACAAATCATATTACTATCAAAGCATGTTTTCTTTGGGTATTTGTGGAAATTTGTAGGGATCCTAGAATCGGTTTAGGAAGAAAGTCACAGAACCCTAGCCTTGGCCAACGAATCTATTCATAACAACCCTCGAGATCCAGCAAAGGAGATATTTGAGAGGATGGAAGAGCAAGTCGCTGACATATCTCACAATATGTCCCTCCTCATGGAAGCTCTAGTAATCAATCTCAGATCGTTCAGAGAAGTACGAGTCTCAAACTCAGAGATCAGATCAAATGGGAAATTGGGGGATAACGAAGACCCAGAAAAGGAGTCATAGAAAGAACCCAAGAAAGAGTAGTTGAGTTCCAATACTATAAAGCATTCACAGTATTTATTGAATATGGAAGCAAAAGTGGACATAAAGCAATACCAAGGTGATATTGATGCATTAAAATGGAATCATCAGTTGCAGCAACTAGAAGTTTATTTCAACATTCACCATATAGATGAAGATCAAAAGATATCATTTGTCAAACTGAAGTCAAAGGGCCATGCTTTAACCTAGTGGGAAATCCATATGGAAACACTTAGGCTTGAGGGTGATCTACTAGTAACTAGCTGTGAGGACTTCAAAACCCTCAGCAAGTCCCAATTCTACCCTATCGAGTATGTAGAGGACCAATGAATCCAGTGGCACTACTTCAGAAAGAAGCAAGGGCATAGTGTAAAGGAGTACACCACTGAGTTCATAAAGATGGTCATCATGTTGGGTATCTCTCCCAATATCCCATATGTACTCATAAAGTATATGGGGGGTCTACATAGACATATAAGAAAGAAAGTGATGCTTCTCGAGCCAAGGACAATGGATGGTGCATGTATACAGGCATAGTATCTGGAAAAAATAGGCCAAAAAAAAGGGAAGCCAAGCGGATCCAAGCACCAAGAAACTTCTAAGGAGGGGAAGACGAAGTAGAAAGGGGGAAAGGACACAAAGATGATAACCACATCAATGCAAGGATACTAGAAATTGTTGTAACCATTGCAATATTGATGGGAAAATTGAGGAAAAGTGTTGGAAACTACATACAAAGTTGAACTTGAAGAACCATAAGAAGGATGTAAAGAAAAAGAATATTCTAGTCACATATTTAAGCAATCAGGTTGAAGGCAGCTCTGATGTGGATGAGAAGATGGTATACACATCAGTTAAAAAACAGGTGAATCTAAGTATCCTTCATCACCAGGAAGAGAAGGAGATGACTAAACTCTTCCACATCAAGATCCAGGTCAAGAAGACCAAGATAAAAGCCTCATTTGACTTGGTTCACAGGATAATCTCATAGCAGTAGATCTAGTTAGCAAGCTTGGATTGGATATTCGCGATGATCTTATCCCATATCCATTGGGATGGGTAAACAAGGATGCAGAGATCAAGGTAACAAAATAGTGTAATATTAATTTTTTTGTAAGTATTGATTTTATTGATGAAGTAGAATTGGACGTAGTACCCCTTGACGTATGTGGAGTGGTGTTTGGAAACCCCTGTCAAATCACTAATTGGTAAATATCAAGACATTAAAGTATCAATCCAGGGTTCATAATTTTATGAGGCACATTCATTGTATGTGAGGGTACTATTATTAAAATCAACCTAAAATCTATCAAGAATGCTTTCACACAATGCTACAAAATAGTTTTCTAAACTAACTTTCAAAAAATAAAAAATAAAAAAGACAATTCTTCAAATGTTCACAGCCTCAATGGTGAATACTCAGGTTACAAAGGGAAATTGTTTCAATGGAGTGAAAACATATCTGTAACAAAACTCGTCTTTCACTATGATCTTGAAAGAATATGTATGCATCTAAAAACAAAGCAAAGTATTTGATAAATGCTAGATCCATGCAATTTAATTACCCGAGTCTCCTTGGTTGGAACTTAGATTGTAGGGTAAATTTTACCTCTTCAAATAATGAGCTAAATTTTTCATAGTTTCAATGGTGGAAACTCTAATTGTTAAGTGTAGGGTTCTTCACAATAATACTTTGCTAACCATGAATTTTAAGTAACTCAATAAGAGGGGATTCCCTGCAATATTACTTTGTATAGCTATGAGTCTTCTTAACTTGCAGAGGATTCTATTTAAATGGAAAGAAATTCCAAACAATTCTAACTTCTCTAACACAAATTTGTCAAAGTCGCATCGATGGAAAAACAGGTTGTAAAAGGAAACTTGTCATTACAATTATGAATTTTTATGGCAATACTCTATTGTACTTATGAAATTATGGATTGTGAGAAGTTTCCAAGATCAAATTTAATTGTAATTTCAACAAGAAACTATTGTAACATGCATATTTAAAACTGAAAATGAAGAATTGTTAAACGAAAAACCAAATGGAAAAGAACAATAAACAAACTAAAATGTTTACCAGCAAATTTAGAAGAAAATCGAAACCTTTGTACAAAGATATACAAATGTGACACAGACCATACCAAGGGGGCCCTCTAGGATTTGGCTTATGCACAGATAAGAAAATAAAATGGAGGAAATCAGATCTTGATATTAAGCATAAATGAATTTTACAGTAGTTCAAAAATTCTCCAATTCGACTCCCTAAATGCCTCAATGGTTTGGCATATTTATACATCATAAAATATAAATAATAAACCTCAAAAACCCTATTTTTATTAATGGCATATCTAAACAACCTAATATTAATGTTGGATCGAGCCCAATATGAGTGATTATCTCCAAAAATCATGAAAAGATCAAATTTTGTTCATGTTGTTATATTTCTTCGTTGTGGAGGGCACACTTTAACTGGTGAATCTCTGGACTATTTCTCATGTGTCAAGAGAACAAGATCCATGGTGTGAAAGATAGGAGCAAAACCCGTGTGTCCTTTTTCTCTTATTCATCCTACAAGTATGCTAAACTCGGAGCGATTACTGGAAAAAATGTTTTTGGTACTAATAAAAACCCAAAATTTTGATATTTTTGCTTATTAAATAAAAAATAGAAACAAACAACAATTACCTTTTTAATCATTTATTAATATTGGGCTTAGTGTACAAAAATACCAAAAATGGAGGAAAGGAATGGGTAAAAAGAAGGTGTGCATGGTGGTTTTTACAACAAAAGATGAACCCAATAGACCCTACCTGTATATGAAGGATGCAATCTTCATGCACAGAGACAACCAGTATTGACTAATAAAGAATGGGAAGTCCTACATAATCAATGCACGCAAAGGAAAGTCAAATACCTCACTGGTAAGTGCCAACCAAGCCAAGAAGTTGATTAGTTCCAGTAAGAAATATGTTTTTCTTTTCTTAAGAGAAAATTAGTGTGATGATGAGTCGATAAGAGTAAAGGAATCCCCAGAGGGGTGTACGAAAGATAAAAAACATTATTTGGGGGAGTTGATACAAGAATACAGAGGAGTGTTCCAGGATCCTAAAGGGATACCACCCAAGAGGGAAGTGGAGCATGAGATACAGTTATTGTCGGGCTCCCCATTTTTGAATATTGGGTTGTACAAATAGTCTATTCTAGAAGAAAATAAAGTGAAGAAGTAGTTTTATCATTGGTTAGAGTAGGTTGTGATTCAACCAAGCACCTACTTGTGGGTCACCTATCATAATTATACCAAACAAGGATCGGACCTGGTGAATGTGTATCTGTGACAAAGCATTGAAAAAGATTAAACTCAAAAATCGGTACCCTCTGCCCATGATAGATGATTTGTTATATCAATTGCACCACGCAAAGTATTTCACTAAGTTGGATCTCAAATCGGGATACCACCAAGTACACGTCAAGGAAGAAGACACCTGGAAGACTACCTTCAATACAAGGCAAGGTTTGCATGAATGGTTGGCCATGGCATTTGGTTTATGTAATGCACCAACTACATTTGTGAGACCAATGAATGATTTATTACACCCATATATAGATTCATTTGTTATATTATGTTTGGATGATATACTAGTTTATAGTGATACCTAGGAGGAGCACATCTCACATCTCATTCAGGTCCTAGAGACTCTAAAGAAGTACCAACTATTTTTTAACCTCGAGAAATGTGAGTTTTCTTGGCAGTATTTGGTGTATTTGGGATATGTGATTAGTGGAGGCGATCTCAAGATAGATCCTGCAAAAATGGAGGCCATCATGAAATGGCTAGTTCCTACAAATGTCATTGAAGTTAGGAGTGTTTTTTAGGAAGCATGGTACTTGTGGAAGTTCATAGCTTCATTTTTAGTAGTAGTTGCATGACTCCACGCCATAACAGTGAGTGGTAAGGTTTCCAGTGGGGGAAGAATCAATAGAAGGCTTTCGATGAGTTGAAAAGAAAGATCAATCAAGCACCAGTTCTTGCATTACAAAACTTGAAAAATCCTTTTGAAGTGGAGACAAATGAAAGTGGGTATGCCATGGGAGCAGTTTTAATGCAAGGAGGAAGACATGTATGCTATCATTCTATAATATTTCATGGGGTAGTTCTCAACTATCCTACCTATGACAAGGAAATTTATGCCCTGATTCAAGTTGTCAAGAAGTGGAAGAATTGTCTATTGTGAAAGGAGATCATCATCGACACGTATCACTAGCCGCTTTAATATTTGCAGGCCCAAAGTAAGTTATATCAAACTAGTCATTACAAGTGGATGGGGTTTTTACAGCAATTTCATCTAGTCATCAAATATAAGAAGGGAAACACAAATAGGTTTGCAGACACTCTTTGAAGGCCACCCACATCCAAGATTATAGTTTTGGGAACTATGATGCACATGGAGCCTTTTACCCATGATGCATACAGAGAGGCATACACAAAATATGAGGACTTCAAGGAGGTGTTTCAGCAACTACAAGGACAAATTCATATAGAGGAAGGTGACAGCAAAGCTAACTATCATTTCTAGAATGGGTTACTCTACAATTTCAACAAGCTCTATGTCCCTAAGGGTGAACGATTGTAGCTTATCAGATAGGCTCACACCTCCAAGGTTGTAGGACATTTTTGTGTTGGGAAGATAGTTGCCAACTTACAGAGGTATGTGTATTGGTCGTAAATGCAATAATATGTAGCATGATATATTATATGATGTATACTTTATTGTAGCAGCAAGTCCAGAAACATGAAGAAATCCCTATACCATCCCTTACATATACCCTCTCGACCTTGGGAAATCATTTCCATGGATTTT
>JASDQU010100308.1:128888-153157 GCA_032191745.1 Picea mariana | reverse complement strand
AAAAAAAAAAAAATAATTGTTTTATCTTTTTGATAATTTAAAATATACTAATTAAATGAGAAAAGGGAAAAATGGTTAATTTCCACACCTGTCTTTTTGAGTTCTAATTAAAAAGGGGAAAGAGGGAAAATCTAAAATATTAGGAAAATAGGAAAATAGGTAAACAGAAAAAGGGAAAAAGGGAACATAAGGAAAAAAACGGAAAGTCAAACTTAGTAAAGTATCTACCATTTAAGAGCTTTCTAATTTAAACTAAACTAACAATTTAATGGTGGGGAAAGTCATTAAAACCTGTAAGAGAATTTGGGGACACCTAGGAGTGATTCTAGGAGTAACTCTAGGTGGGTGAGGGAAATAAAGATAATTAATTAATTTATGGAGGAATGAAAGGGATGGGTGACACTTGTACGGGGAGGAATTTTTAGGAATTAAAATTGAAAAACTTAACTAAACAAGATTTTTGAAAAGTAAGGAACCACGAAACTCTATATAATGAAGGGAGGAGATGGAGGTTGGATCTCTTATGTTTGTGTAACGTTACGCAGCAGAAATATCTACTTGACTGACTTAACTTGTGGGAGTTGGGATACCCAGCTCGATGAGGAGCGGTAGCTCGGTCTTGCGAGGCGAGCTGGGAGCTAGTCGAAATCTCTAGATAGTGAGTGTGTGGCCCCTTTGTAGCTTGAGGGGCTAAGGGGGAAGAAGAGTACCCCTAGCATTGGCTGGGAGGTACCGGTGTAGTCTCGTCGGTCGGCACGCGGGAGTTACAAGGAGCACATGGGACTTCCACTCCGAACAGGCAACGGTACACTTTCTTCATTTTGTATGGTAAATTGTTTTAGAACTTATGCTTGAATCTGCATTTTTATTTGGGTGAGTGAACTAATTGTCTAGATGGTTTTCTGAAATTTTCTTAGCCTAGATCGATGATAGATCGGCTCCCATGGCTTCATTTCCCTGCACGTCTTGACCACCTTGCTGTGTTGATTATAACCTTCGTGGTTGTTTAGTCTTCGTCCCTAGCTCACTAGTCCTCGCCTGAGCAGTCGGCCAGGAGCCTAATCTACGATCGTCGCCTTAGCGTTAAAAGACCTATGGATCTCAATGCCCTGCTTTTCTGTGCAAGGATGATGAGCAAAGGACGAACCTGTTAGCCGTCTACCCTTGATGTTTGTCCCTGGATGATTGTTGATTCTACCATCTGGCAACGACCTTTGCGTGTGGATTATCTTGTGTCCTGGTTGGTTTTCTCTATGCCTTGACTGATAGAACCCATGTGATCATTCCATGACCCTTCCCATTGGATCCTTGCGTTCTCTTACTGTTGTTTGCATTGTATTGGGGTATTCTGGCAATGAAAAACGAAATGAATTCATCTTTGCATTTTACATTGGGTATTTTGGCAATGAAAAACGAAATGATTTATGGTCTGCATTTTTATTTTGGGTATTCTGGCAATGAGAAACGAAATGAATTCATCTCTGCATTTTACATTGGGTATTCTTGCAATGAAAAACGAAATGAATTCATCTATGCATTTTACATTGGGTATTCTGGCAATGAAAAACGAAATGATTTATGGTCTGCATTTTTATTTTGGGTATTCTGGCAATGAGAAACGAAATGAATTCATCTCTGCATTTTACATTGGGTATTCTGGCAATGAAAAACGAAATGAATTCATCTCTGCATTTCACATTGGGTATTCTGGCAATGAAAAATGAAATGATTTATGGTCTGCATTTTTATTTTGTATTATGGCGATGGAAAAGAGAAATTATTCTTGTAAGCATTTCGTTTTACCTTTGGGGCGATTTTTCCCTTGATGAAGACTATGTTTTGCTTTAAAATTTTGTTGCCATTTGATTCCTATTAATGCCCATGTTTTTTCTTTTCAATTCATCAAATTTCCTGTTGTGAAAGACCACGATTTGGAAATTAAAAACGGACTGTGTTGCATGCTGAAATCACCCACAATTTTATCCATTTAAATCACAACTTTACTTATCGGAATGACCACGTTTTTGATCATCAGAAGTTGACTGTGTTGCTGTAGAAATCATCCACGATTTTATCCATTTAAATCACAACTTTACTTGCCAGAATGACCACGTTTTTTATAATCAGAAGTTGATTGTGTTGTTGTAGAAATCACCCATGATTTTATCCATTTAAATCACAACCTTACTTGTTGGAGTGACCACGTTTTTTATAATTAGAAATTGACTGTGTTGTCATCTTAATTGACCATGACTTGCCTTAATCATTGCTTGAGTTGTTGTTGACTGACCATGAGTTGGTCCTTCTACAGTTTTGTTTGTCCCTTTTATCCTCCTTCACATTGAACGCATACCCAGTGTTCTCTCTGCCAAGCTTTAATTACCACAGCAATGTTACTCGCCATGTTGATTATCATGTTAACTGCAATAATAACTACTATTTTGTTGCTTTATTAATTACTAGAATAATTGTTGCAACAATGTTAATGGTTAGCAGCCTCATTTTTCTGTTAAAGGCCATGTTAATTGCAATATGAAATGCTATATTTTTGCCTTATTAATTGCCAGAACAATTGCTACAGCAATGTTATTGGTGAGCAGATTCCTTCTATTGATTAAATGCCACAGCGAGTTAAATAGTTAACAGTTATATAAATTGCCTGGTTATTGTGCTATAAATGGTTATGTTAATAGTCATACAAATTGCCTTGTTAATGTTATGTTAATTGTATGTTAACTAGAATGTTAAATGCCTTGTTATTGCTATATTACTTATTATGAAAACAGTCATGTAAACTATCTTGTTAATGATATATTAATTGTCATGTAACTGCTATGATAATCACCTTGTTAAATTGCTACAACATTGTTAATAGTTAGCAGTTCCCTTCTCTATGATAGTAGACCGCTAGCATTGTTAGTTCGATCAATATAACTAAACTACATGTTGAGATTTAATTTCTTATAAGTGATAATGGTAGCATTCCACTTTAAGAATGTTAATGTTGTTATTCAAGTTTATGGCTAGTTGGATGGGGATTCGGATTAATATAGAATTGTCCATTTAGGTTGTAATAAATATTAAAATTTGTATGGTCAGTAAAGACTAGATTGAAAATTTTAGACTTGCTAATTTATATATGTAATTGATGTTAGTTGGATTTATAGATATCTCCTAATTGGTAACTCAAACACGCTAAATTGAGTCGTAATTCATGTTAAGTTCAGTTAGTAACTCGTTGACTAATGGAATTTAGACTGGTTAATTGATCTGTAATTAACACCAATTTAAATCATAGATATTGACCTTTTAGCCTTGATTAATGGTTGCGTTGTTGACGAAGTCATTTTTAGCTTGTGCTTCCCATTGAGGGTGTTGTTGTTCATTATAATTAATGTTTGTACTTGGTTTTGTAAACATTTAATGTTCTTGGTTGTTCACTTTAAGGGTTCTAGTTACTTGTGTAATTAATTTTGGGTGCGTGGGGTTGTTAGGATGATTGTCCTTAGCTTAGTAGGCTCGGTCTGCTTGTATCGAGTAGGATGTAGACACCTCCTTGTTCCTCAGAACAGTCGCCAACCTTGAGACCTTAAATGGTCAAAATCGATGGGAACCTGGGCTTGAGCGTTGCTTATGTATCCTGGAGGTCCTAACCATTGCAGGGTAGGATGGGCGGGTAGTGATTCTTATTCTTTTTCGGTTGAATGTTGTACATTGCTTCCAGGTGCTTGATGTGATTTTATGTTAGGTTGTTATGTTTTTTGTGGTGTGAGTTGCATGCATTGTGTTCGTCATCGTGTTGCGATGTTGAGTATAATGTCATTATTACCTTCCTACATACACACACAAAAAAAAAAAAAAAAAATTGCACTTGTTATGTGAGGCTTGTTGTCGTAATGAAATGGGAGGTTCATTACATATTGCTAGATGAAACAATTGTTGTTTGTATCGTTCTACGTGCAACACTGACATCTTTTTTTCGATATTTTCCAAAAGCTTTTAATACACTATTTATATTGTGAAAGACATTTTGTTTCACCTTTGTATCTTTTGTTGTCTTTTGAATACTCAATAATGATGTAGCTTCTTTTAACTTTCTTGATTTTATTAGACAGAGTAAAAGTTGAGCTTGTATTGTTACTAATTCATCTTTGAAAAAAATATTATACATATTCTTAGTTCGATATCTTATATAATGCTTATCTTTTTTCTTCCCAAATTTGTCAGTATCAACATTTTCTAATATTTCATCATCAATGTGGATAGATTCTCCTGCATATTTCAATTTAAAGTTTATATTAAAAAACAAAACCCGAACATAAATTCACTAAACTATATATACAAGTGTTCATCTTGTATTATCTAAATTTATGTACATACCTATAGGTGATTCATCTTCTGCTTCAATTTCGGTTTCAACGTCTTCTGCTTCAATTTCGGTTTCAACGTCTTCTTCGACATTTTGAGACAAATCTATTTATGTTTTTTGAAAAACATCAAATTGTAATTACAATTAATTATATTAAACAGTATTTTAAATTTGAATTCTATACTTTTAATATAGACAATATGTGCATGCATACCTGGTTGGACTTCTTCTTGTTGAAAATCTCTATTTACATTATCATCGTTTCTTTCTTCAATATTTGCACGTTCTCGTTTCTTTCTCCAATAATGCTCTTTCCTTTGTTTGTTATGGAGAGTATCATCTCAAATGCAATCAAATTTTCTCTTGCACAAACTTTTGTTTCCCATCACTTTTATAGTTATCTGTAAAAGATATGTTCAACAAAGACTTCACCTTGAAAAAATGCTCAACATTTATCATATAAATTGTAATTCCAATAAAAACTTGAACAAACATCAATTACTTTATTCAACAAAAACCAAAAAGAGGATTTGAAACTTTGTTTATGTGCTCTATAAAACCATCAAACAAGCGATGAATTGTGTTAAATGTGTTCAGTCGAAAGAGTATTTATACAATTTGGCACGAAATGAAACAATACGATGTGTCTTTTCATTTTTTCCTACCGACGAAATCCACTCAACTTTCTTTCGGTCGAAACAAGGTTTTTTTGGCCGAAAACCTTGGAAATTGTTTAGTTTTGACGGCTTCCATTAAAATTTAGTCTTTCGGCCGAAAACTAGAAATTGGGACTGTAAACAGAAACCAGAGAATTTCCCCAAGCTTACCTGAACTTTGGAGGTTGCGAACTCCTGCAAATACTTAGAATTTGGTTTCGAAAATGACACCAACATTTGCAAAATTGAATCTACTTTGAATTCCTATAATTTGTTTTCATTTTCATTATTTTTATTTAATTTTTTAAAAAAATCACTGCATAATATTTTCAGCAGACATTATGATTCAGTGAAATGAAATATCTGTATCTCTAAAAATACACAGTGAAAAATTTAGAAAAAATTATATTCATAATCCTTAAATTGTTCTTTTCAAAAGGGTATTTTTAGATTTTACTTTTAAGTAAAAATTAAGATAGATACAAGGTGGAGGAAAACATGTGTCTAAAATCTGCAATGTTTTCATCTTGGTCAACTTCAAAAAATTCTAGAAATTATAATATTCATCCGTTAAATTCAAAATTATAGTCATAATAAATAGATTCTCTGTAGATTGTTGCAGTATATTTCGTTTGTTAAAAACATAAGTTTAATAATAGATACATTGTTGGAGGAAAAAATAACTCATTATCATTCCTTTCATGTTTAAGGAACATACTGTTAAACAATTGTCAAATTGACATATCAAATATTAATAAAAAAAAATTGAAAAATAGTCATTGGAAAGCTAACAAAATTCTTCACAAGTTTTGTTTTTACTATAAAGTGAAATTCTAAATAAAACAAATAGTTTTGTATGCCAAAAGTTGAAGAACTTGTGAAAATATAGTTTTTTTTCTCATAAAACAAGCAAAATAGACACCCATCTTCATGATTTCACCCTTAGGGAAGATGTGATATCCAAGATATTGGATATATTTCTTGTCTATGAAAACATTTAAACTAGAGAAGATAGAATCGGAGCTTGGGTTGAAAGTGGGGGTTTTTCTGATCACATATATATCCTTCTACATACAGAAAAGGATGAAAATAAGAATGTGTGTCATTTCAAATTCAATCATGAGTGGTTAGAAGATTATAAATTTATTTCCATGGTTAAGGAAGACTGGAGACCTCATAATGACTTTGAAGGCTCTACCATATTTTAATCCAATAAGAACCTCAAAACAGTTAAACCAACAATTGTAAATCGAGCTACTCTTAAATACAATAACTCGCAAAAAAATCTGGTGGTTGTGGAAACATATATCTCATTATTGTTTTTAACATACTCCTATAGGGGTATTCACTAAGATGGAAAAAAAATATTCATGTTTTAGACGAGAAAAAGAAGCACCTACTGGAATGGGAAGAAAGCAAATGGTGTATGAAAACAAGGTCAACCTAGATAGTTAAAGGAGAAAATAAAAAATTATTTCATGCATAAGAAAAGCATAGGAGGAGGGGGGCCCGATGGAGTCTGAGGTTTTTTTCGGCACTAAGGCACGCGGATGCAGATAAATTTTCCAGGTCAATCTGACCCGCGAGTACTGGTTTCCTTTCCTCTCCCTCACTTTTTACCAAAATCACCTTGTCTCCTTCCTTCTCTGTATCTGCAGACATTTTATTACAGCGTCCCTTTCATTTTCTCACAAGATCCATTGCGGACGTGGAACACCAGGTAGTAACCATGGACAAAGAGACAATGCACGTGGGCCCCCTTTCCCCTTCCAGGGGTTTTGACCCCAGCCTGGGGTTGTTGACAGATGCTTTCTCGCCATTGAGTCAGGCTATGCTCACTTCCCCCGAGCCTTCGTCTCCTCTCACTAGTAAGAAATCATCTCCTTCCTTTACTCCTATCGGAACTGATTCTTAATCCGGTGTTTTTTGCACTTTATCATATTTTCTGGTCATGGACCCTCCCACCTCTAGAAGCATCCCCTCGGTTCCAAGCTCACGATTCGATTTATCCCTTGACTGGCTCTCACAGGAGGAAGGCGATTTCTTGCGCTCTACTCCACCTTTGAGCCTTAAACCCAATGGAAGAGGTTTTTCGACAGAAGGGACACAACATCATGGAGTCTCAGGTTTGGAACTCAGAAGTAAGGTGATAGGGCTAACACACTCTCAAGGAACTTCTCCCTCCTCTAAGGGTTTTATCTCGGATTTTTTGGAAGTTGAAGAACAGAGGGGTTTCTCCCAAGACAGAAGGGCTCCTTCCTCAGGTTACACTCTAGAGGACTTGTGGGACGCAAGGGGATTTCACAGTGCCCGTCAAAAGAAGAGAATGAAAGGTCCAAAATCAGTAGGGAAAGTGGGAAACCTGCAGTTTGGCAAAGAGTTTGTTATGAACAAGGTGGTTCAAATGATGAACGAGACTCTAGTGGGGAGGGCCAGTGGCAGATTTTTTTCCCTCAAAACCATTATCTCTTGGTCAAAGTTGGTTTGGGAAGAGTACCTGGGATATGCCCCGGATGTAATAGAATTAAGCAAGAATTGGTTTTCTTTCCTTTTTATCCAACTAGAGCATGCAAAGTGGGTGTTGAGTAAAAAATGGAGTGTAAACTCCTCTCCCCTTCTGCTAAAACCTTGGAGCCCCCTTTTCGATGAAAGCAGGGAGAAACTGGATAAAATCCTTGTCTGGGTAAGACTGTCGGCTCTACCCTTACAATTCTGGTCACGGGATCACTTCAAATCCATTGGAAACTTCCTAGGGGAATTCCTTGAAGTTGATCTATCCTTTGAAGAGACAAAGCAGAGGAAAATTGCTAGGATCTTGGTCAATATAAATATCAGAGAAGGGCTTGGAGAGGAGATCAACCTAACTTGGGAGGATCACACTCATACACAACTCCTAGATTATGATAATATCCCCTTCAGATGTCAAAGTTGTCACAAGTATGGGCACCTGGTGGATTCCTGCCAACTCCCCTTAAGAACAAAAGGAGGCCCTTATTACAGGGCAAATTTAAAGTCTTCTTCAATTTTCAGCAGAAGGAAAGCTTTTATCACAGGAAAGGAAGCACTACATACCAAGGAACCTGGACCCTCCTCAGTGGTCTCAGAGGAACAGGAATAGAAAGTTGGCACTCCACCCCTTGAAAGGAAAGTGAAGGATGAACTGGAGAAAACAAGCACATCTTCTCCGGACTCAGATTTTTCGAAAACACTGACCTCGGGTATTTCTCTTCCTCCCTCTCCCCCCTTTATAGTTTTAATAAATAATTTGTCTTTAGAGGGTAATAATTGGTTGGAGGCTCTAAAAGACTTGACCTTAAACAATGATTCCCAGTCTTGCATTGAGTCCCTCCCGGCCAGTTTTAAGGATCCCCCCTTTTGGAAGCACCATCTCCCCCTAAGCGTCGGTGCCTCATAAAAGAAGCCTCATCCTCCTCCTAGTCTCTAGAGTATTCCTCTACCCATTATTTTTTAAGATCTCAAAGTAAATTCGTTGGTGCATTGGGAAAGGATGAAGTCTCCTCCCTGGATAGGGGAGGACGGGGGAGAAAGAACTTTTTTTCCAAAGAGCAATCAAAGGCTAAAATAGATCTTTTGGCCGTAAAACAACAATCTATTGAACATGAACTTAGAGAAACGAATCCCCAGGGTAAGGTACCGGTATGATTATTATGTCTTTCAACTGCAGGGGTTTTGCGAGGGGCCTAAAAAAACCCGCACTAAAAAGGATGGTCACCACAGAACACCCAGATGTTTTCTCCTCCAAGAAACTATGGGAGTAGGCGTTGAGATAAAAACTAGCTTGGAACTTCTTCTTCCAAGTTGGGTTTTTACTATGGTGGATTCTTTGGGCAGATTAGGTGGGTTGGACACAGGTTGGAATTCTCATAATGTCCAATTTCTCAGCTCTTGGGGTTTGGATTTGGGACTTGGGATAACATTTATGACCTCAGAACTCAAGGAGGCAGTCCATATACTCAACATTTATGGACCCTATTAGAACATAAAACCTTTTTGGGACTCTCTTCTCAAAAAACCTTTCTTCCAAGAACTGATAATTTTAGGGGGAGACCTAAATCTTTCCCTGGGTCCCTCTAAGGTTTGGGGGGACAGTGCTAGGCCCGACCCATTGGTTGACTACTTTAGCCATAAATAACAGGGTTGGAAACGAAGGAGTGGAAAAAGGACTGGACCATTTTCTGATTAATGACACTCTTTTGAACAACGTTCTTACCTTCAAGCAGTGGATTGGATTTGGAGGTTTGTCAGATCACCATCCAATCTTTTTGGATTTCAGACAGGGATCTAAGAATATAGCCAGCCCTTTCAAATTTAACAAAACTTGTCTTGAATATAATTCCTTCTTGAAGATGATAAAGGACCATCGGATACCCTTCCGACAAGATTTACCCCAATCAACAGCTTATCAGTTTACAAAAAATTTGAAAAGAATCAAAGAAGTGGTAAAACCTTGGGCTTACCAAAAAATGAAAATTGAGGACAAAGAGTTAAAGGATATTGAACTTGAACTACAAAGTATCTCTGAATATGAAAGAGACATACCAAACACAATAGAGTCCAAACTTAGATTACTACAACTGGAGAAAAAAAGGGATAAAACTTCTCAAGGATAAAGAAGAGACTTGGAGATTAAAAAGAAGAGTCATTTGGCTAGAAAGTGGCGATGAAAACACAAAGTTATTCCAAGCCTATGACAAAGGAAGTCAAAACATCAATACTATCTAGCATTTAAATAATCAGGAAGGAAACTTAGAAACCTCCTTTGAAGGGTTGTCAACACTGGGAAAAAATTATTTTCAAAATCTCTTTAAAGAAAAAAACCGAGCTTCAATTGAAAAAGTAGTCAAAGTGGCACAATATTTCCCAGTTTTTTTGAAGAAGAGGAAAATCAATTCTTGATGGAAGAAGTCACCGAAAAAGAGCTCCTAGAAGTACTACACAGCTTCCAAAAAGATAAAAGTCTAGGTCTGGATGGATGGACCATTGAATTTTTTCTGGGTTGTTATGAGATAATAGTAACAGACCTACTGAAAATGGTGGAGGATACAAGGATTTCAGGACGAATCCCACAGAGTTTGAACTCTACCTTCCTTTCTATCATCCCAAAAATGGATAACTCGGAGACTCTGGATGACTTCAAACCAATCTCACTATGCAACTGTGCCTATAAAATCATCTCAAAAGTTATTGCTAGACAGTTCAAAAACAATGTTTCCAAAACTATTTCGGAACAACAGTTTGGTTTTCTGGAAGGAAGAAAGATTCATGAAGCCATAGGTATAGCACAAGAAGGACTACATAACATGAAGACAAGAAGTCATAAAGGGTTAGTGTTAAATATATATCTCTCCAAATCCTATGATAGAGTAAGTTGGCTTTACATTCAGTTATTATTGACACATCTGGGATTTGATGTGCCCTTCATAAATTGGGTCATGAGCTATCTTTCCACGGCCTCCTTTGTTGTATTGGTAATAGGCTCATATTCACCTTTCTTTACCCCAGAAAGAGGACTCAGTCAATGCTTTCCCCTCTCACCACTCCTCTTCCTTCTAGTAGCAGAAGGTCTAAGCAGAGCTCTTACACAGGGAAAGAATGCAAGTGTCTTTACAAGAATCAAGATAACACATGCTTTATCTCTCACAGATCTTCTCTTTGTGGATGATGTCTTAATTTTCAGTAGAGGGTCCAGAAGGGAAGCAGAAACTCTAAGGAACATCCTTTCTCTGTTCTCCAAAGCAACAGGGATGGAAATAAAAGACAGAAAATCGCCGCTCACTACCTTCCTCCTTACAGAAGAAGAAGAGAAAGCACGCCTCAGTTTTTTCCCCTTCGAAAGAAATAAGTTAGATGATGGATTAAAGTACCTAGGTTTTAATCTAAAACCCAATGATTACACAAAAGAAGATTGGAAGTGGCTTCTAAAGAAATTGGACAAAAGGATAAATACTTGGAGTCACCGGTGGTTGTCAAGAGCAGGGAGATTGGTATTGGTAAAATCAGTTTTGGAAGTTGTCTCTGTATATTGGATGTCCCTCTCTTGGATTCCTAAAGGAATTATAGAAGTAGCAAGGAAACTCTCATCAAAATTGCTCTGGAGTGGAAAAAATGAAGCTCATGTAATCCCTTGGGTTCATTGGGAGAAAATAGCCATCCCAAAGGCATTGGGAGGGTGGGGTCTGAAAAACATATTATTTTTCTCCAAAGCACTGGCACCTAAGGGAGGGTGGTGTCTTATAAACACTTCCAGTCGTTTAACTAAGGTCATCATCTAGAAATATATTGCACGAATTCCTCTTGAGGCTTGGATAAGAAGCCAACA
This sequence comes from Picea mariana, assembly GCA_032191745.1. Classification (NCBI taxonomy): domain Eukaryota; kingdom Viridiplantae; phylum Streptophyta; class Pinopsida; order Pinales; family Pinaceae; genus Picea; species Picea mariana. The sequence continues at coordinate 141,792 of JASDQU010100308.1, read as the reverse complement.
AAAAAACAAAAAGGGAGCCTCGGTGATCTGGAAAGCTATTCTAAATGCCTTCCCACTCATTGAAAATGGATTATCTTGGAAAATTGGAAATGGAAACCACTTCAGAATAGGGAAAGAACCCTGGCCAGGAAGTGAAAGAAATCACTTACTTACAGACCAGTTAATCCAATGTTTACACTCCCTGGATATTATATTCCTAAGCTCCCTAGCGGACCCTAACCACTCTAATTTTTGGTCACATGGTTGGAAGGACCCACTTAGACTGGGACTCAGTGAAGAAGAAAAGAATGAACTGGAAAGATATATCTATTGTCTAAAAATCTCACAGATCAAACTCTCGGACTCCGAGGATGAATTGATATGGGATTCAACCCCCTCTAGGACCTACTCTCCCAAGATGGGATATCTAAAACTTAATTTTGATCTGGGTCCCCATGAGGTTGTTTGGTGGTGGAGAAAATTGTGGAAAGTCAAAAGCCCGACAAAAACTAGACTTTTTATATGGAATGTCCTTCAAAACAAGGTCCCGACTTGGGACAACCTACAGAAGAGGAATTTTAATGGATCTGGTTTGTGCACTCTTTGCAAATCCAAAGGAGAATATTATTTACATCTCTTCTTAAACTGTAGTTTTATCATCAAAGTATGGAAGGAAATTTCCAGACTTTTAAATCTACTTTGTGTCTGGGAAGGAAGGGACTTGGAACACCCCTGGCGTACTTGGTGGAAAAAGAGAGACTACAAACTCATTAGAGCTCTTCCACTCTTGGTTATATGGGGTGTTTGGCTTGCCCGGAACTCCAAAATTTTCAAAGGAATTCCACCCTCCCCTAAGCATAATGCAGCAAACAGTGTCGCTCTGGTGCCTATGTTCATTTCATGGAGTACTATCCCATCCTCTAGATAGCCTCAATATGTGAGGATTGACAGTACCTCTCCCTGGGTTTTTTTTTATGGAGCGTCCCAACAAAATCTCTGTGGGGGTGGAGGACTCCTCTATCTCTCACATTCACACTATTTTATCATGATTTTTGGTATCGGGCTAGGAACAAATAACTTTGTTGAACTATTGAGCCTCAAACTACTCATTGTATTTTCTATTGAAAAAGGTTTTCGGACTTTAAAATTTCTTGGGGACTCTTTAAATGTCATAAACTGGATAAAAGGCACACGGAGATGTTTAAACACAAGACTTTCTACATTGGTAGAAGACATACAACGTTTGCAGAAAAATTTTGAATCTCTTGTTTGCCAACATGTCTACAGGGAAAACAATAAAGAAGTGGACCAGAGGTCGAAAAAGGGGATTAACATGGCTATGGGCCAGTGGAAAATAATCGAGTACCAAAATGAACAAGCAAATGAATATTTGCACATGTCTTTCTTGGATTAATCAAATCAGTACATTTTTTTATGAACAACATTATAAAGAAAAGGAATGTATATGGGAAAATCGGTGATCAGCAACAATTTTGTATATATATTATGCACACTATATGCAGACAATACCAAGAAGACTAACAGAAGCATATTCATCAAAACCGGATACATAAATTTCGCGGCTAAATCATCCCACATAAGCACTCATGAAATGCAATAGATAGCTTCAGCTATAGACTACAATGTAATAGAATACACCAAGAGCTATATCTGCAGAATGTAATTTTGTTCTCGAAGTAATAAAATTACACTTTTTTTCCAAGGAAAAAAAAATTATGTAAAGCATAGGAATAATATTAAAACCATTTGGGAAATGAATGAGGATGGATATAGATTGAGGAAATGTCAAGGCTTGGTGAAATAAAGGGTTGAACATTTCTAGCATGGTGTGTTAGATCGAGTGGATGAGTGTTGCGGTTACAAAGCAAGAGTTATCGGGGTCAATTCCCTGGCCATATATATTATAGATATTGTTGGGCCTCACTCGATTTTCCCAATGGGTTAGGCCCCATAATCAAGGCCAATTTTTTACATTGTTTACATTCCATTAATCATGGGGAAGTACTCGAAGGGTTTTCCGAGAGGGTTTCCTTGGAGAAAAAGGGTTGAACATTTCCAAAAACATTATAAATATCCCCCAAGGACTAACTAATCTAAATTGGATCATTATATTTTTTCTCATCTATCTCAATGCTTTCAGAGTGGACCCAGATGGGGTGATAGTTTGAATACATGCACCAAGTGCAGATAATGACACCATTCGGTGCTCTCCTCCCTCTATTCATGTCGATGCAGAGAATTAACGATGCAAGGGAGGATACATGCATGTGTTGCATGGGAAACTTACCATGTCGATCAGTTCGAGTGTCGGATTTCTACAGTCGTGGTATTAGGAATATGAGGGATGTCAACTTAGTCTTAATGGTGCCTCCCATTACTGGAATAGGTTACTTATTGGAGGTAAATCATGGTTTATGTTCTATATTGTTTGTTTGGGCGTGGTGGGTGGCATCCTTCTCTCTCACCAGCATTATATTTGTTCATGGATCTCTCTCTTGGCCTTATGATCATAGTGAAATCTCAATGTCGTTTGAGAGGGGTAAGTTGAAGAGATGTCCATCATACTATAGCTACATGGATTTTTGTCTTCGTCTGGATCTATCTACCTCTCCAGCTCTAACACCTTCCACCAACTCAATTTTCGTTGGTTTGTCCTCTACAGAATTACCCTACATAGCTCATAAATGGAACAAGGATGATATTAATCATGTTTTCATTGATGAGGAGTTATCTTTGGGGCCTCTCCAGCCTCCTTTGGAATCCCAACTGGGTTGCTTCTACATAATTGCAGCCTTCTATTTTCAATTCCTTTTGAGAGGTAGGTGTTGCTCCCATCCTGGTCTTGGGGAAACCTTATTATGTCCAGTTACGGAAGAGGCTCCTCCTTCAATGCTTGGTGATATGGTTCAGGAAATAGCTCATCCTGAAACTTATCTCAACCCCAGGGTGGATACAATGCCTGAGGCGCCACCCTGTGCAGCTTCTTAGAGGATCAATTGTGACTTATTTTCGACCTGATAAAGGATGGTGTTGACTAGATTTTTCATAAAAGCATCCTTTGTCATTGGTTGCAAACCTTCTTCGACTCCTTTTCAAGGAGAAGGTGCTCAACCTGCTTCCAGCCTTATGTCTTTTCTCTAGCTTGGCCTCACCCCCCAAATGGCAATGGAAATCCGAGTTCTTCCAGTGTTTGAATTTTTTTTCATGTCATGTCTCTTTTTGTTCAAAATAGCCATAGCTATAGTACTAGGCAGGCCCAAGGATAGATTATATATTTCACAACTTTTGTATTTGGTCACATATGTATCTCGATGTAAACATGGATGCTTTCGCAGGCTTGCAGCCAGTCTTGGTTTCCATCTGTTTGGCAGAACTGATTACAGACTTTGATATTTGTACTAGTTTTTTTATTATCTAAGGTAATACAGCTTTTATTTACAAAAAAAAAAATCTTTCAAAGTTGAAAAATTTGGAGGAATCAGTTTGCAGGTCCATTTTAGTGACAAGTCTGAGTACGGAAAATTGGGGTTTGGAACCTTCCAGAGCCATTTTGAGGCATTAAACACAATTTTTGGGGGTTATGGTGTCCAAAACCTATGCACATAGCCTTGAAAATGTTCTACACTTCAACACCTTTTCGACGGTGCAAACCATGCCCCAATTGGAGCTCATATGTTAAAGTTATGTCTCCTGCAAGTTGACCTACCTTGTTGACCACCATGGTACGAGTGGATGCCATGTTAGCCCCCCTTACTCAAACATATGGGTCTAGCCACCTGTGGAATTTAAATAATATTCTATAATATCCAAACCTTATCACTAATTGAACGTTGAGGAATTCAAAACCCTACTCCTAGATGGCTCTCAGGCTATGTTAAATATCGAACCAATAGGAGGAGAAGGGGTTCAATTCTTTAGCATTGTATTTGTTCCATAGTTTAGAAAAGCACCAAAGAGTGGTATTTTGAGAGCATAACAAAGGATGATAGATACTTTAGTAGCCATATAGGCCACAATGTTAAATGCAACTCCATAGAGAATGCATCTTTCTTTGTATTTGCATAGAATAAAACAGAGCAAAGTGATCTCACCTTCAAGTTGGGTTTTCTCCCATATTGGGTTTCCCAGGTTATCTATTGTATTTAGTTGTGGATGGTGTGTGAGTATTTATTTATGTTCTCTGTTTTTCGCATTTCAACTATTTCATACATTTTAAGCAAAAAACCAGTAATTGAAGAATCTATGATCTAAAGGAAATTAACTTTCACAATAAGGATTTCAGTATTTTGTTAGATCTATTGTGATGAACTGTCCATTGGAATATCCACATCAATTTACAAATCATATTACTATCAATGCATGTTTTCTTTGGGTATTTGTGGAAATTTGTAGGGATCCTAAAATCGATTTAGGAAGAAAGTCACAAAACCCTAGCCTTGGTCAACGAGACTATTCATAACAACCCTCGAGATCCAACAAAGGAGAGATTTGAGAGGATGGAAGAGCACGTCAATGACATATCTCACAATATGTCCCTCCTCATGGAAGCTCTAATAATAAATCTCAGATCATTCAGAGAAGTACGAGTCTCGAACTCGGAGATCAGATCAAATGGGAAACCGGGGGATAATGAAGACCCAGAAAAGGAGTCATAGAAAGAACCCAAGAAAGAGTAGTCGAGTTCCAATACTGTAAAGAATTCACAGTATTTATTGAATATGGAAGCAAAAGTGGACATAAAGAAATACCAAGGTGATATTGATGCATTAAAATGAAATCATCAGTTGCAGCAACTAGAATTTTATTTCAGCGTTCACCATATAGATGAAGATCAAAGGATATCATTTGTCAAACTAAAGTCAAAGGGCCATGCTTTAACCTAGTGGGAAATCCATATGGAAACACTTAGGCTTGAGGGTGATCTACTAGTAAATAGGTGTGATGACTTCAAAACCCTCAACAAGTCCCAATTCTACCCTATCAAGTATGTAGAGGACCAATGAATCCAGTGGCACTACTTCAGGAAGAAGCAAGGGTATAGTGTAAAGGAGTACACCACTGAGTTCAGAAAGATGGCCATCATGTTGGGTATCTCTCCCAAGATCTCATATGTACTCATAAAGTATATGGGGGGTCTACATAGACATATAAGAAAGAAAGTGATGCTTCTAAAGCCAAGGACAATGGATGGTGCATGTGTACAGGCACAATATCTGGAAAAAATAGGCCAAAAAAAGGGAAGCCAAGCGGATCCAAGCACCAAGAAACTTCTAAGGAGGGGAAGAAGAAGTAGAAAGGGGGAAAGGACATGAAGATGATAACCATTTCACATCAATGAAAGGATACTAGAAATTGTTGTAACCATTGCAATGTTGATGGGAAAATTGAGGAAAAGTGTTGGAAACTACATACAAAGTTGAACCTGAAGAACCATAAGAAGGATGTAAAGAAAAAGAATATTCTAGTCACATATTTAAGCAATCGGGTTGAAGGCAGCTCTGATGTGGATGAGAAGATGGTATACACATCAGTTAAAAAATAGGTGAATCTAAGTATCCTTCATCACCAGGAAAAGAAGGAGATGACTAAACTCTTCCACATCAAGATCCAGGTCAAGAAGACCAAGATAAAAGCCTCATTCGACTTAGTTCACAGGATAATCTCATAGCAGTAGATCTAGCCAGCAAGCTTGGATTGGATATTCACGATGATCTTATCCCATATCCACTGGGATGGGTAAACAAGGATGCAGAGATCAAGGTAACAAAATAGTGTAATATTAATTTTTTTGTAAGTATTGATTTTATTTATGAAGTAGAATTGGGCGTAGTACCCCTTGACGTATGTGGAGTAGTGTTTGGAAACCCCTGTCAAATCACTAATTGGTAAATATCAAGATATTAAAGTATCAATCCAGGGTTCATAATCTTATGAGGCACATTCACTGTATGTGAGGGTACTATTATTAAAATCAACCTAAAATCTATCAAGAATGCTTTCACACAATGCTAAAAAATAGTTTTGTAAACTAACTTGAAAAAAAAAAATTCTTCAAATGTTCACAACCTCAATGGTGAACACTAAGGTTACAAAGGGAAATTGTTTCAATGGAGTGAAAACATACTTGTAACAAAACTCGGCTTTCACTATGATCTTGAAAGAATATGTATGCATCTAAAAACAAAGCAAAGTATTCGATAAATGCTAGATCCATGCAATTTAATTACCCGAGTCTCCTTGGTTGGAACTTAGATTGTAGGGTGAATTTTACCACTTCAAATAATGAGCTAAATTTTTCATAGTTTCAATGGTGGAAACTCTAACTGTTAAGTGTAGGGTTCTTCACAATAATACTTTGCTAACCATGAATTTTAAATAACTCAATAAGAGGGGATTCCCTGCAATATTACTTTGTATAGCTATGAGTCTTCTTAACTTGCAGAGGATTCTATTTAAATGCAAAGAAATTCCAAACAATTCTAACTTTTCTAACGCAAATTTGTCAAAGTCACATCAATGGAAAAATAGGTTGTAAAAGGAAACTTGTCATTACAATTATGTCTTTTTACAGCAGTACTCTATTGTACTTATGAAATTATGGATTGTGAGAAGTTTCCAAGATCAAATTTAATTGTAATTTCAACAAGAAACTATTGTAACATGTATATTTAAAACTGAAAATGAAGAATTGTGAAATGGAAAACCAAATGGAAAAGAACAATAAACAAACTAAAATGTTTACCAGAAAATTTAGAAGCAAATCGAAACCTTTGTACAAAGATATGCAAATGTGACACGGACCATACCAAGGGGGCCCTCTACAATTTGGCTTATGCACAGATAAGAAAATAAAATGGAGGAAACCAAATATTGATACTAAGCATAAATGAATTTTACAGTAGTTCAAAAACTCTCCAATTCGACTCCCTAAATGCCTCAATGGTTTGGCATATTTATACATCATAAAATATAAATAATAAACCTCAAAACCCTATTTGGATTAATGGCATATCTAAACTACCTAATATTAATGTTGGATCGAGCCCAATATGAGTGATTATCTCCAAAAATCATGAAAAGATCAAATTTTGTTCATGTTGTTATATTTCTTCGTTGTGGAGGGCACACGTTGACTGGTGAATTTCTGGACTATTTCTCGTGCTTCAAGAGAACATGATCCATGGTGTGAAATCTAGGAGCAAAACCCGTGTGTCCTTTTTCTCTGATTTAGCCTACAAGTATGCTAAACTCTGAGCGATTACTGGAAAAAAATATTTTTGGTACTAATAAAAACCCAAAATTTTGATATTTTTGCTTATTAAATAAAAAATAGAAACAAACTAACAATTACCTTTTTAATCCTTTATTAATCTTGGTCTTAGTGTACAAAAATACCAAAAATGGAGGAAAGGAATGGGTAAAAAGAAGGTGTGCATGGTGGTTTTTACAACAAAAGATGAAGCCAATAGACTCTACATGTATATGAAGGATGCAATCTTCATGCAGAGAGACAGCTAGTATTGACTAATCAAGAATGGGAAGTCCTACGTCATCAACGCACGCAAAGGCAAGTCAAATACCTCACTAGTAAGTGCCAACCAAGCCAAGAAGTTGATTAGTTCCAGTAAGAAATATGTTTTTCTTTTCTTAAGAGAAAATTAGTATGATGATGAGTCGATAAGAGTAAAGGAATCCGTGGAGGGGTGTATGAAAGAGAAAAAGCATTAGTTGGGGGAGTTGATACAAGCATATAGAGGAGTGTTCCAAGAGCCTAAAGGGATACCACCCAAGAGGGAAGTGGAGCATGAGATACAGTTATTGTCAGACTCCCCATTTTCGAATATTGGGTTGTACAAGTAATCTATTCTAGAAGAAAATAAAGTGAAGAAGTAGTTGTATCATTTGTTGGAGTAGGGTGTGATTCAACCAAGAACCTACTTGTGGGTCACCTATCATAATTATACCAAACAAGGATCGGACTTGGTGAATGTGTATCTGTGACAAAGCATTGAAAAAGATTAAACTCAAAAATCGGTATCCTCTACCCATGATCAATGATTTGTTGTATCAATTGCACCATGCAAAGTATTTCACTAAGTTGGATCTCAAATCGGGATACCACCAAGTACACATCAAGGAAGAATACACCCGGAAGACTACCTTCAAGAGAAGGCAAGGTTTGCATGAATGGTTGGCCATGGCATTTGGTTTATGTAATGCACCAACTACATTTGTGAGACCAATGAATGATTTATTACACCCATATATAGATTCATTTGTTATATTATGTTTGGATGATATACTAGTTTATAGTGATACCTAAGAGGAGCACATCTCACATCTCATTCAGGTGCTAGAGACTCTGAAGAAGTACCAACTATTTTCTAACCTCGAGAAATGTGAGTTTTCTTGGCAGTATTTGGTGTATTTGGGATATGTGATTAGTGGAGGGGAGCTCAAGATAGATCCTGCAAAAATGGAGGCCATCATGAAATGGCTAGTTCCTACAAATGTCACTGAATTTAGGAGTGTTTTGGAGGAAGCATGGTACTTGTGGAAGTTCATAGCTTCATTTTTAGTAGTAGTTCCATGACTCCACGCCATAACAATGAGTGGCAAGGTTTCCAGTGGGGGAAGAATCAATAGAAGGCTTTCGATGAGTTGAAAAGAAAGATCAATCAAGCACCAGTACTTGCATTACAAAACTTGAAAAATCCTTTTGAAGTGGAGACAAATGAAAGTGGGTAATCCATGGGAGCAGTTTTGAAGCAAGGAGGAATACATGTATGCTATCATTCTATAATATTTCATGGGGTAGTTCTCAACTATCCTACCTATGACAAGGAAATTTGTGCCTCGATTCAAGTTGTCAAGAAGTGGAAGAATTGTCTATTGTAAAAGGAGATCATCATCGACACGTATCACTAGCCGCTTTAGTATTTGCAGCCCCAAAGTAAGCTATAGCAAACTAGTCATTACAAGTGGATGGGGTTTTTACAGCAATTTCATCTAATCATCAAATATAAGAAGGAAAACACAAATAGGTTTGCAGACACGCTTTGAATGCCACCCACATCCAAGATTACAGTTTTGGCAACTATGATGCACATGGATCCTTTTACCCATGATGCATACAAAGAGGCATACACAAAATATGAGGACTTCAAGGAGTTGTTTCAACAACTACAGGTCCAAATTCATATAGAGGAAGGTGACAGCAAGGCTGACTATCATTTCTAGAATGGGTTACTCTACAATTTCAACATGCTCTATGTCCCTAAGGGTGAACGATTGTAGCTTATCAGATAGGCTCACACCTCCAAGGTTGTAGGACATTTTTGTGTTGGGAAGATAGTTGCCAACTTACAGAGGTATGTGTACTGGCCGTAAATGCAATAATATCTAGCATGATATATTATATGATGTATACTTTGTTGTAGCAACAAGTCCGGAAACATGAAGAAATCCCTATACCATCCCTTACATATACCCTCTCGACCTTGGGAAATCATTTCCATGGATTTTATTGGAGGTTTACCAACAACTAGGAAGGGACATGACTATCTATTTGTGGTAGTTGACAGGTTCAGCAATATGGGCATTCTCATTCCTTGTAGAAATATCATCAAAGGACAAGAAACAACAAATGTGTTCTTTGAACAATTCTGCATGCACTTTGGAATAGCAAGGAGCATCATCTCATACATGGATACCAAATTTCTCAGTACATTTTGGACTACATTGTGGGAGAAGATGGGAACTAAGTTGAAGAGATATACATCATTCCATCCATAGACAGATGGGTAGATAGAAGTATTCAACAGGACATTGGTACAGCTTTTGAGGGGTTACAATCAAAAGCATCTGAAGACCTAGGATGAAAATCCGATAATAGAGTAGTCCACACTTCTATCGGTAAGTCACCTTTTGAAACGTGCTTTAGATATTTTCCACCTTCACCCTCAGATGGTGTATATGAATAGTAAGGAGGAGTGAGGGAGGACCTTAGGGAGATGCATTGAGAGTAGAAAATTTTGTTGAGAAGATTATGAAAATCCATTTGCAAGTACAAGAGACATTGAAGAAATCATGGGAAAAATAAAAGGTTGGACATGATAAAAAAAGAACCAAGAATTTATTCAAAGTGGGAGATAGGGTTTGGTTACAGTTGAACAAGGCTCCTGGATCCTGGTAATAATATCATGGCTATGTGTTATGGACCTTTATATATATTGGGGAAGGTGGGATATAACACCTATTACCTCCCCATGACTAGGGGTAACTAGAGGAGATCATGTCTCATGGCTCGCAATGGAGAACACGATCCCCACCATGATGATGATCAACATGTCCATAGATGGCATCACAACATCCCCCCTCATTCACCTTTACATATATGAGTCAATCAAGGCTCATCACATCCAAGCAACCCAGTGTATGGGAGATGGTAATCCAGTGTCAGCATGAGGTATGTTAATCCTTATTTCATGCAAAGTGTTGTTCTTAATTTTTTGGGCATGTGGATCAGGATATTTGGTTGAAGTTGGATAATGGATCACTATCTTGGGAAATTGTTTCATTTTCCATGTTTCATCTTGGTGTTCAGCTTCTATGCTCTAGTATTGTGTTGTCGCTGCCTAGGGAAAAGGGGTACTATTGGAGGGCCCTCACAAGTGTAACATTATGTTCCCCACCATACTTAACACTTTCCATCATGGAGCCTCACATATCGTACCAAGCTTCGGTAATGGTTCATGGTCCATTCTCTCATGAGAATAAGGGGCTAAATGCCCAAAGGTTGATGCAGTTTCTTTATGCATGCATGATATTGCTAAATGATAAAGGCCACCATAAAAGACTCAGGCTAGCTTGAGCTATACCCCATCTAATGGTAATCTCCCTATCCATATTCGAATAAATGCACCAAATTATAAAGGAAAATAGACCAATAAAATGTGAAGGAATGAAGCTTGAAAACTTACAAAGGGGACTTGAAAATGATAATTGGATATCAAAAGGAAAAAATAAAGGGTTCGTAATGAAAAATGTACCAAGGAAAGGGTATCTCAAGGAAGCAAGCGCTCCCTCTACAAATTTTCTTATGGAAATGGATTCAATGACATTATAATCCATAAAGTAATCCATGAAATTGTATCACTATCACACTTACTCTTGAAGGGTTTCTTTCTTTCCTACTTCCCTCGGGACCTATCCCTCTACCTGGGTATTTTATTTCCTATCTAAGTTGGAGCACCTAATAGGGTTGGATGAAGGCCCTCCCATTCTTAAACTTGCCAACTCACATGAGGTCTTGGGCTGGTGTGATGCTTGAAGGGGATACTGAGGTGAATTGTTTACAGGGATTATATCTTAAGTTATAGCTTAATTTGCATTCTTTAAGGACTAATGTTTCTTGTGAACCTTGTATTATACTTTGTTTTTCTTTGGAAAGTCCTGACATGATTCTTTGAGGGACATCCTAGGATTATACCCAAGACATTATGCCTTAATTGTATACCTTGGCATGTGTGATGGAGAGCAGTGTGTCATCCATCGACTCACCACCCTCAAACATCAACTCCCACATCCTTGGAACCTTGGATGAAGGATAGATGGGCTTGGTTTGATTAGATTCAGTCATAATGGCAGAAAGATGGGCTAGAATCCCATAGGCTGGGAAAAGTACCCCAGAGCTTATTTATCCACTGGATCAGGGACATCGCAGTAGAAAATAGCTAGATATATTTAATATATGAGATGCAGCTCCTTCTAATCTGGACGCAGTGCCTTGATCTTGGACATTGGCCCTATTTTGATGATGACATCATATTCTAGGGTTTGATGGAGCTAGGGTTTGCTGGACACTTGCAGTAATGATGATGGTTGGCATAACTTTGGGTGAGGAGAGACATTTTTTTCTCCCACATCACTCTGAATTGGTGCGACATGGCCTTTGGAGGCTTCCTCCTTGCCCAAGAGGGCTTGATGTCTCACACGTGTGGCTCATTTATGACTTATTTTTGAAATTATCATTTTGTAGAGGGTTAAATGAGTGGTCAGACCCACTTCTATTTTGATGTTGAAATTTTGTGTGCACAAATATGCTAGGATAGCCTCATATAAAAAGGATAGAACTAGCTTTCATTTTTTTCATCATCATTCCTCTCCATTTTTGGGTAACACTTCTAGCATTTTCGCTATTTCATCCTTCTTGGTCTTTCTCTCTCATGCATTATGCTTGGAAAGGGTCCCTTAGGGATGTGTTGCTGATTTTGCATGGATATTTCTAAAATTAGTATTAAACTCTCTGGGTTTCTTAGATGAAGTAATTTTTTGCAATTTTATGGTATGTTATTGATGTAAATGGTGAAATTGTTATTTTGTTGCAATAAGTCTTATTTTGTTGAAACCCTAAGAGCGAAACATAAGTACTTCTTCCCCTCACAAAGTTTTATTTGTCTAAATTGGTAAAACATCCTTGCTAGGGTTAGAACCCTAAATCCCTAAAGTTCTAGCACTCTAGGATTTTATCCCTAGACAATTGATCTTTGACCTAAGTGAATCTACAAGAATATTGATCTAGGGCCCAAAAGTGCTTGCACCCTAGACATCCTTCTCCTCAAGGTCTAAAGCCTAAGGCCCAAATGTTATTTCACCTTAGGGTTTAGACTTTACCTCTTGGTTTCAATTACATCAACCTTCAAGCTTGGATTCATTTAAGACTCCATAGCCCTAGAATGGTAAAGGCACTAATCTAGAAGTAACTCTTGTGGTGAAAGTAGTTGTAAAAATCACTTTCCTAAATATCTCAAGTGTTCTACTAACATTGTTAACCCTAACTCTTGCAAACTCACAATATTTATTGTTGTTGTTATAAGATTTTTCTACAGCCATCTAAAACTAC
>JASDQU010100308.1:110086-128838 GCA_032191745.1 Picea mariana | reverse complement strand
TATGATAATAGAATAGTCCACACTTCTATCGATAAGTCACCTTTTGAAACGTGCTTTAGATATTTTCCACCTTCACACTTGGATGTTTTATATGAATAGTAAGGAGCAGTTAGGGAGGACCTTAGGGAGATGCATTGAGAGTAGAAAATTTTGTTGAGAAGATTATGAAAATCCATTTGCAAGTACAAGAGACATTGAAGAAGTCATGGGAAAAATAGAAGGTTGGACATGATCAAAAAAGAACCAAGAATTTATTCAAAGTGGGAGATAGGGTTTGGTTACATTTGAACAAGGCTCTTGGATCTGGGTAATAATATCATGGATATGTGTTATGGACCTTTATATATATTGGGGAAGGTGGGATATAAAGCCTATTACCTCCCCATGACTAGGGGTAACTAGAAGAGATCATGTCTCATGGCTCGCAATGGAGAACACGATCCCCACCATGATGATTATAAACATGTCCATAGATGGCATCACAACATCCCCCCTCATTCACCTTTACATCTACGGGTCAATCAAGGCTCATCACATCCAAGCAACCCAGTGTATGGGAGATGGTAATACAGTGTCACCATGAGGTATGTTAATCCTTATTTCATGCAAAGTGTTGTTCTTAATTTATTGGGCATGTGGATGAGGATCTTTGGTTGAAGTTGGATAATGAATCACTATCTTGGGAAATTGTTTCATATGTCGTGTTTCATCTTGGTGTTTAGATTCTATGCTCTAGTCTTGTGTTGTCACTACCTAGGGAAAAGGGGTACTATTGGAGGGCCCTCACAAGGGTAACATTATGTTCCCCACCATACTTAACACTTTCCATCATGGGCCTCTCATATTGTACCAAGCTTCGGTAATGGTTCGTGGTCCATTCTCTCATGAGAACAAGGGGCTAAATGCCCAAAGGTTGATGCAGTTTCTCTATACATGCATGATATTGCTAAATGATAAAGGCCACCATAAAAGACTCAAGCTAGCTTGATCTATACCCCATCTAATGGTAATCTCCCTATCCATATGCGAATGAATGCACCAAATTATAAAGGAAAATAGACCAGTAAAATGTGAATGAATGAAGCTTGAAACCTTACAAAGGGGACTTGAAAATGATAATTGGATATCAAAAAGAAAAAATAAAGGGTTCATAATGAAAAATGTACCAAGGAAAGGGTATCTCAAGCAAGCAAGCGCTCCCTCTACAAATTTTCTCATGGAAATGGATTCAATGACATTATAATCCATAAAGTAATCCATGAAACCATATCACTATCACACTTACTCTTGAAGGGTTTCTTTCTTTCCTACTTCCCTCGGGACCTATCCCTCTACCTGGGTATTTTATTTCCTATCTAAGTTGGAGCACCTAATAGGGTTGGATGAAGGCCCTCCCATTCTTAAACTTGCCAATTCACATGAGGTCTTGGGCTGGTGTGATTCTTGAAGGGGATACTAAGGTGAATTGTTTACATGGATTATATCTTAAGTTATAGCTTAATTTGCATTCTTTAAGGACTAATGTTTCTTGTGAACCTTGTATTATACTTTGTTTTTCTTTGGAAAGCCCTGACATGATTCTTTGAGGGACATCCTAGGATTATACCCAAGACATTATGCCTTAATTGTAGACCTTGGCATGTGTGATGGAGAGTTGTGTCATCCATCGATTCACCACCCTCAGAAATCATCTCCCACATCCTTGGAACCTTGGATGAAGGATAGATGGGCTTGGTTTGAGTAGATTCAGTCATGATGGCAGAAAGATGGGCTAGAATTCCATAGGTTGGGAAAAGTATCCCAGAGCTTATTTATCCACTGGATCAAGGACATCGCAGTAGAAAATAGCTAGATATATTGAATATATGAGATGCAGTTCCTTCTAACCTGGACACAACACCTTGATCTTGGACGTTGGCCCTATTTTGATGATGACATCGTCTTCTAGGGTTTGATGGAGCTAGGGTTTGGTGGACACTTGTGGTAATGATGATGGTTGGCATAAATTTGGGTGAGGAGAGACATTTTTTTCTCCCACATCACTCTGAATTGGTGCGACGTGGCCTTTGGAGGCCTCCTACTTGCCCAAGAGGGCTTGATGTCTCACACGTGTGGCTCATTTATGACTTATTTTTGAAATTATCATTTTGTAGAGGGATAAATGAGTGGTCAGACCCACTTCTATTTTGATGTTGAAATTTTGTGTGCACAAATATGCTAGGATAGCCTCATATAAAAAGGCTAGAACTAGCTTTCATTTTTTTCATCATCATTCCTCGCCATTTTTGGGTAACACTTCTAGCATTTTCGCTATTTCATCCTTCTTGGTCTTTCTCTCTCATGCATTATGCTTGGAAAGGGTCTCTTAGGGATGTGTTGTTGATTTTGCATGGATATTTCTACAAGTAGGATTAAACTCTCTGGGTTTCTTGGATAAAGTAATTTTCTGCAATTTTATGGTATGTTATTGATGTAAATGGTGAAATTGTTATTTTGTTGCAATAAGTCTTGTTTTGTTGAAACCCTAAGAGAGAAACATAAGTACTTCTTCCCCTCACAAATTTTTATTTGTCTAAATTGGTAAAACATCCTTGCTAGGGTTAGAACCCTAAATCCCTAAAGTGCTAGCACTTTAGGATTTTATCCCTAGACAATTGATCTTTGACCTAATTGAATCTACAAGAAGATTGATCTAGGGCCCAAAATTGCTTGCACCCTAGACATCCTTCTCCTCAAGGTCTAAAGCCTAAGGCCCAAATGTGCTTTCACCTTAGGGTTTAGACTTTACCTCTTGGTTTCAATTACATCAACCTTCAAGCTTGGATTCATTTAAGACTCCATAGCCCTAGAATGGTAAAGGCACTAATCTAGAAGTAACTCTTGTGGTGAAAGTAGTTGTAAAAATCACTTTTCTAAATATCTCAAGTGTTCTACTAACATTGTTAACCCTAACTCTTGCAAACTCACAATATTTATTGTTGTTGTTATGAGATTTTTCTACAGCCATCTAAAACTACATTAATTTGTTGCATACACTCATCTTAAGGTGGCATAAATTGTTTAGTAATTATCTCTAGCAATTAGATAAATTTATGCTTGATGAATGCTTACTTTTCATGCTAAATTGATACATTTCTAAGAACTTTATCTTGTTGTTGTTTCAAAATACTTTTGTTGTCATAAGACTAGTTTATTGTTGTGATTTGCAACATCCAAGTGCAATTTAACTTCTCTAATGTTTACAGAGGTCATTGTTGCATACTTTATCTTTGTAATTATATGTGTGTGTGTGTGTGTGTGTGTGTGTGTGTGTGTGTGTGTGTGTGTGTGTGTGCGCGCGCGCGCGCGCTACAAATTGTTTCTTGTTCTAGGAAAGTACAACAATCACCTTACAATCTCTCTCTCCTTCCTAGACCTAGACCAACTAACCAATGATCAATATAGGGGGTGGTAGGATTGGCTATTAAAATTTCTATTTGATCCCTTGAGGTCACCAAGGAATTATCCCTTGTGGTGGACCTCCTCCATCACTAAAACAAGGGAAGATCCTACTTAGGTGACAGTGCTAGTTTCTTCCATAGTCATGCAAGATTTGGGGATCTTGTGGTGGGATTTGCACAAGTAGAAATCATGCAATAACAATGCCTACAAACTCAGTCTACCCCCACACATGTGTATTTACTCAGTAGTGAATGTGGATAATCTCAAACTCTATGAGCCTTCCATGTTGGATCAAGAGGAGGAGCAAGTCCTGCCTTCCATAGAGAAATTAGCACCAAATGCTCAGGTAGAGTTGGCAGAGGATACATTTTTGTAGAAGTGGTTCAGAACTACAAGACAAGGGAAACAAGACCTTTGGTAGATTGGGTTGAAAGGAAAACTTCCAAGCATAGCATAATGGTAATCCAGGGAGAAGGTAGAAAAAAAAATTCCTCACCTCATTCAGTAAATACTTTTGGGACCAAAAGCCTCCCTAAATGGGGAGGTATGATCCAAATTGGATGATTATAATATTTTGCATCTATCTCGAGGCTTTCAGACTGGAAAAAATTGGAGGAATTAGCTTGTAGGGCCATTTTAGTGTCAGGTCTTGGTTTGGAAAATTGGGTTCTTAAACCTTCTAGAGACATTTTGAGGAATTAAATGGAATTTTTGGGAGTTCAAGTCTCTAAAACTTGTGTGCAAACCCTTGATGGTGTTCTACACTCCAATACATTTACAATCGTGCAAACCATGCCTTAATTGGAGATCGTATGCGAAATTTATGCCTTCAGCAAGTTGACCTACCTTGTTGACCACCATAGTATGAGTGGATGTCATGTTAGCCCCCGCTTACTCAAACATATGGTGCTAACACATGTGGAATTTAGAGAAGATTCTGGAAGGTCCAAACCTTATCATTGATTGAAGGTTGAGGAAGTCAAAATCCTACCCCTAGATAGCTATCAGACTATGTTAAATACCAGGACGCTAGGAGGAGAAGGGGTTCCATTCTTTAGCATTGTATTTGTTCCATAGTTGAGAAGAGCCCCTAGGAGTGGTATTTTGAGAGCATAACAGAGGAGGAGAGATTATGTAGTATCCATACAGGCCACAGTGTCAAAGGTAATTCCATCGAGAGTGCCTCTTTCTTTGTACTTGCATTTTAAGAAAAGAAAGCAGAGCAACCTCACCTTCTAGTTGGGTTTTCTCCCGTATTGGGTTTCCCAGGTTATATCTTGTGTTTAGTTGTGGATGGTGTGTGAGTGTTTATTTATGTTCTCTATTTTTCGCATTTCATCGATTCATACATTTTAAGAAGAAAACTAGTAATTGAAGAATCTAAAAGCTAAAGGAAATTAACCTTCACAATAAATATTTTAGTATTTTGTTATATATGGTGTGACGAACTATCCAATAGACTATCCATGACAGTTTATAGATCATATTGGTATTAGAGCAGGTTTTATTTAGGAATTTTTGGAAAATTGTGAGGTCTCTGGAATCAGTTAAGGAAGAAAGTCATAGAACCCTAGCCATGGCCAACGAATTTGTTCATAACAACCCTCGAGGTCCAGTATAGGAGAGATTTGCGAGGACGGAAGAGAAAGTTTTTTATATATATCACAATATGTCACTCCTAATAGAAGCTCTAGCAAGAAATCTTGGATCATTCAGATAAGTTAGAGGATCGAACTCAGAGATCCGATCAGATGGGAAACCGATGGATAACAAAGACTTAGAAAAGGAGTTGTGGAAAGAACCCAAGAAAGAGGAGCTGAATTTTGGTACCATAAAATCCTTAGAGTATTTATTCAAGATGGAATAAAAAGTGGACATAAAGCCATACCAAGGTGAGATCGATCCATTCAAACTAAATCATTAGTTGCATCAACTAGAATTTTATTTCAGCATTCACCGTATAGATGAAGAACAAAATATATAATTTTCCAAACTGAAGTCACAGGGCCATGCTTTAACCTGGTGGGAAAGACATATGAAAATACTTAGGCTGGAGGGTGATCCACCAGTAACTAGGTGGGAGGACTTCAAAACCCTCATCAAGTCCCAATTTTACCCTATCGGGTAAGTAGAGGACCAATGGATCCAATGGCACTACTTCAAGTAGAAGCAATGGCAGAGTGTATAGGAGTACACCACTGAGTTCAAGAAGATGGCCATTATTGATACAAAGTTTAATTTTTTCCCTTTAAACCTGAAGTTTTGATTTTTTCTAGTCATGGAGCCACCCTTAGTCCTAAAAAGAGTCAAAAGCCTTTCAATTTTTCGGGTTTCAGGATTCGGCCTTTCACAAAAGCATAATTTCGTAACTAATAACTCCAGAGCCCCGATGTCGAAATCCCGATAAGGCTTTATATTAAAGTAATAAAAAAAAAAGTTGGATTTATAAGTCT
Organism: Picea mariana; assembly: GCA_032191745.1. NCBI lineage: Eukaryota > Viridiplantae > Streptophyta > Pinopsida > Pinales > Pinaceae > Picea > Picea mariana. The sequence goes on along the minus strand of JASDQU010100308.1, from coordinate 122,944 downwards.
CGATGCGCGTTTCATAAATTACCCTCTAATCATGATTAATTAAACCCTTAATCTCAATCAACAATTCATTAGTCTTTCGCAATTCGGGTTTACTTGTATCAAAATATTTTCAAAACGCCATCCCTTGAACTCTCGATCCCCGATTTTCCGAAAAGAAGAAATTAATTACTAATCATGTTTTGATTAAAGCATTAATACAAGTACTTATCACCTAAACTAATCCCATCGTAATTTCACGATTCGGGATTTGCATATGACATATTTTATGGAGACTGGATCCCCGAAACTCCGAAATGCGAAATCACAATACATTGACCAAGTCTAAAACTAAATTAAGTTATTTTAAAATGGGATTAATGATGACTAAACTACTTTTCGCATTTCGGGATTTGTTGAAAGCAGTCTTTTCGAAACTCTAGTTTGAAATCGCCGATATACGGTAATATTTGGAACGGACGAATAGAGATATTTTTAACTTAACTACGTATCTTTGGGCATATCTCCCCCATTAAAACATTAAATTTTTGCCACCTTTCTCAGTACGTCCGTCGTAAGAAGAGTTAAAGGTTAATAGAGGTTTGGTTTTTCGAATTTCATTCTTATCATTTGAATTCAGAAGTGAATTGCATTCAGCAAGATTACGCATTTTTCTCTATGACAAGAATTCGTTCTAAACACGAACATTATGGCACCTAGAAAGGCACCTAAGAAAAGTGAAGAAGAAACTGAAAGCTCCATCCCAGAAGGATATGTCGTGTCTGATACTACACCGCATGCCATTGATTCCATCAAATCCTGGAGGCAAATTTTCGAAACCCTGGACTACGAAATCAAGAATTTTCCCGACAATTCTGAAAACAAACTCTGGGACATAGTAGATTATGAACTTCACAAAGTGGCTACGCGCCCATGACTCATGACATACAACGATATGATCAGTTGGGCTTTAGAGAGGACAGACGTGCAGACAAGAATCATTTTGGACAGTCAAGGGGTCGTCGTTGGCTCTTTTAGACCAGAGCATATACAAGTATTGTACAAACTATCTCCCAATTCTAAACATATTTATAATAAAGAATTCGTAAGTAAATTTCAAAGGAAAGAATGCACAGAGGCAGACCAAACATACCCCGGCATAATCAAAGACTGGTGGAGACACCCACCAAAATTCAGAGTCGATACCCATAACGTTTATGCCACAGCCTCTTTGAATGAGTACATGGTTTATGTGGCTATGATGTTATGTAGACTTTTTGGGAAGAAAAGTCCTACCCATTTCCCTGCAGAATGGGTGCCCCTTTTACATGAAGTAGCCGAAGGCTATAGCTTTAACTGGAACAAAATTCTATCAGATAACCTAGCTAAGGAGGTTATGGAGTATCAAACCGCGAGATCTAATGGCCGACCAGTAGCCTTTTACATGTCGGCATATATCATGGATGCTATATGTTTCATGAATCCTTTCCCTTTGATGAATTGGAATTGGAACCCAACCTGCACTAAACCGATTCATGAATATCATTCTAAGTTGTGGGAAGAAAATGTTAAGGATTATTTTTACGAATTTTTCATTTCATGGTGATACTAGTGCATCATATGTTGTATGGATGTGCACCCCCCTGTATTTCAGAGTCAGTCATAGGAAATCTCAAGGCAGTTGTTGATTGGTTTATTGAGGAAAATTTCTCCTATATCAAGGTTTTCGGATTTTCTATCCCTCCTCATGCACTTCCTAAATTCCTCCCTAACAGACTGGTGTGCAAGGAGGTAGAGCATCAGATAATAACAAACGGTATTGGGATAGAACTGAAGACAACTCAAAAGAAGTTTTGGCCAATCTTTCCCATACAGATTGGAAGGCTTTCGCTACTCAACATGGGTCATTCCAAGGTTGAAGTTGCAGCTCTAGAGGAGGTCAATTTGGTGAATCTCGAACATAGGAAGCACGACCCTTATCAAACAGTGGGAAGACACATGGCTCATTGTGGCATGAAAGAATTTGAACATGAGGAATCCCCTCGCGTTGACACTTTCAAAGGGGTCAAAACCTATGAGGAAGTTTTAGATAGGGTACATACATTATCATCTGATTTGCAAGCCAATCTCCTAACTTTCCAGAGACACGAGCAAAGCGGTTTGCCCAAGGTATTGCAGGGCGAAGCAACAACATCTCCTCCATAACAAGAAAATATTCCCCCAAGCTTCGGACAGAAAGCGCAGGATAAAGCAGACACCGAGGGAAATTCATAGGGGTAAAAGGATCCACACAAAACAAAGAAGTCCCACAGACAAAGAATCCAGGAGTCGAAATAGAGAGAAGGTATGGGACACCTCCTGAGTCCATTCAATATGCCCCCCNATGTTGATACCCCCAAGACTAAAGGGGAAACAAAATCTATAGATTTGGGTAATCCCATCACTTCCTTGACCCCTTTACAGTCTACTTTTGGGCTCCCTCAGATAGAAGTCATATATGGTAGTGATCTCAACCCTATCTCCAGAGAAGAAATTCCTCCCTCTAATTACTTCTTCAGTAAAAAGAGGAAGGTTGTATTAAAGCAGGAGATGTATATGAGAGAAGGTGGAATGGTAAAGAAACACAGGGTGTTGGAGGATAGGAGAAACTTGGAAGAAGAGTATTTCTCTATAAAGGTGGTGGGCTCCATGGGATCCCTGACAACGGAAAACTGATTCACCGTTGACAATATGAGAACAAGGTTAAAACAAAGTAACCACGAGATAGTCCAGTTGCAAAACCAACTAAAAGATACAGAGAAAAATATCAAAGAAGATATTAATAAAGGACTAGAACAGGCCAAAGCCACTGATAAGCAAGAAATTCAATCGCTTAAGTCAAGTCTAGACGAGATGAATGAGAAGATGCAGACTAGCCCAATACAAGTTATTCGGCAAGAAGAATTGGTAAGACAACTACAGGTTGAGTTGAATTCAATAAAAGGCCAAGTTATAGATTTGAAAGTTTTTTAGGACCTGTCACTGGAAATACATGTGAAGATAGAATCCGAGCAATAGAGAGTAATCTCCCAAGTAGAGATTATTCAGAATTATTTTCAGGAAGTAAGCAATACTCATGATAATATTATTTTTAAAGAAAAAGAAGCTAAAGCAGCAAGGGCCACTTTTCAAAAAGAAGTTGAATGTTTAGAAAGCGAAGGAGTATCGAAAATTCCAAAGCTTTCTGTCACAGAGCATATCAGAGGCGATATCATGCTCAAGGTGTGGGAAACCAACATAGAAGAAAATAAGAAAATAGCCAAAGAAATCAAAGATGATTGTGAAGAAATATTTGATTTGTTGGACAATGAATCATTAGGTATTAGAAGAGACAATTTCACTAGACAATTAGGATAGATAAACATTGTAAGACACCAGTTGAATTTCAAAGAGGGTTTGAACGAAATTCAGTTGGAAAATTTCACAATTAAAGGAAATGGATGTTACCCTAATAGACAAGTGGCTAGTGAAACCAAACTTTAAATTTCAATCAATCAAGTTTGCTGGTAAGGGGATCAAAGACCGGCTTCCAAAAATCCAGAGAAAATTTTATCTATTCGAAGTAAAAGATTTTCTAGAGCCCCCCAAAAGTTTTGTACACTTTCTTGAAAAATGTATTGAATGTATTGGGTTGAAAGAAGGAGATACTTCAATAAAACAATGAAGTATCATTTTGAAAACTTGTATTATCAAGATGATAAGAAAATAAAAGATAATCATGTAAACAGTTGAGGTTTGCATTTTTGTAATTGTTTGTCCCTAGGAAGTTAGGAGATCACCAACAAACAATCATGAGTGATCCAGTATAAGTATAATTTCAGAGGACTAAAAAAGGGGGGCTTTTTCTGGGGCACATTGTAAAGAAGAATTTGAAGATATTTTTGAATTAATACAAATGCAGATTGAAGATTCCAGATCTGGTCAAGTTTGAGTTATGTGTTTCTATGTTGTTTCATATTTTTCATATATCTCTTCGATGAATGCTTAACTGCAATTTAGTACAACCTCTATTGTGGTAATTAATTATTCTTTCAATTTAATCATTTACAGTCTTTCCTCTGTATCGTCTATCAACAGATACAAGACCTGTGGATGTTTTAGATTTCAATATCATATGCTTCATTAAGAGTTCTTCCTAACTATTTTCTTCTTCTGTCATAATGTGAGATTCCTCTTGAATTGATGCCTCACCTTGTTCGACAGCTTTATGTTTTCTTTTCATTTCATGCATTTCCCTTCTTTTCTTTTTTTTTAAATTTAAATCAGATACCAGAAACGGCCTTTAGTTTCGTCATTCTATTAATTCAAAGTTTTGGAGTTCTCCTTATAGTTTTTGAAACAGAAATAGCGAACCCTTAAAAGAAAGCACAAGAATATATCCTTTCAGTCTCCATTCCTCATGATTGTTCCAGTTACACGACAGCCTAATATCGAACCTAGACTATCAAATCAAACAAACATCACTTCGAATTTATTCAACACCATCCTACAGACAGCAAATAACCGGGTTGAGTTAGAATGTTCATGGGCAGTAATTGAAAGAGACATTAGTATCCAGGAAAATTGGGAAGCTAGACAGAGACAGTTAAGGAACCAGCAATAACCCTTTTCATATAACTTGCCTTTTTTAATCCTTAGCCTTCTCTATCTTTTTGGATGCCTTGACAGTGTACTTTAGAGCCTTAAAGTACAAACTTAGGAACAACAACCATCATGTTGGGTATATCTCCCAAGAGCCTAGATGTACTCCTCAAGTATCAAGGGTGTCTATATATCCATTTACGAAAGAAAGTGATGCTTTTCAAGCTAAGGACAGTGGATGAAGCATGTGTACATGCATAGTATCTGGAAAACATAGGCCACAAGAAAGGGAAGCCAAGCAGTTCCAAGTAGAAATAGCACCAGGAATCTTCCAAGGAGGGGAAGAAGTGGAAAGGGGGAAAGGATAAGAAGATGGCAACCATTGCACATAAATGAAAGGATCCTAGCATTAACCGTTGTAACCATTACAATATTAATGGGCACACTAAGGAAAGGTTTTGGAAACTACATCCAAATTTGAACCTGAAGAACCGTAAGAAGAATGCAATAAAAAGGATCTTCTATCCACATATTTGAGCAATCAGGTTGAAAGCAGCTCTAATGTGGATGAGAAGATTGTTTGCACATTAGTGAAAAAGGAGTTGAATCTAAGTAACCTTCATCACAAGGAAGAGAAGGAGATGAACAAACTCTTCCACATCAAGATCTAGATCAAGAAGACCAATATAGATGCTTTGTTCGACTCTGGTTCACATCCTAATCTCATAGCAGCAGATTTGATCAGCAAGCTTGGATTGGAGTTTAATGATCATCATATATGTAACATACCCAACCACCATGGTTGGGACAAGTCACGCAAAAAAAATCTATTTATCATCTCTAATACCATTTTAGTAATATACCTAGCCTCCAACTGGGAAACAATACGTGCGGAATATACATAACATGAAACTTCTGCTAATTAAAGCCATTCTTTTGTTGTTATCCATTTTCTCATAGCCTACAACTACAATTTATAATAGTTTTAGCTACGGTAATAATCATAAGACTTATGCACCTGAAGCATGCTAATAATCAACATGAGCTATAACTAAATTGTTCATTACAGCAGCATATAAGTCATTCTAATTCACACAGAGTTCATGCACAACAATAATACATGTAAATAACTCGGTACAAGATAAAACACTCATCTTAAACAAGAATCATGCAACCAGTTGCTTGGGACGGACGTTCCACCCAACCGTAGACTAATTGTTCCAAATCTCAATAGCTAGCTACCCTCGAGCTAAGGCCATCAATCCACAAAAGAGGGTGGTCTCTCACAATCCACTCACAATTCATAAATCTCTCAACCCAACTAATATTCTCCTATAGCTATCCCAACTTTTCCACCATCTCTCTTCGTCTTGACCTTCCCAACCCGACGAATGCATCATTTGTTTATCAAGGATAACCCAAGGGATGTACCATTTGTTTATCAAGGATAACCCAAGGGATGTACCATATGTTTAGCAGGGTTAACCCAAGGAATGTGTCATTCATTTATCAGGGTCTCTTTGGCACATGTAGCTAGGAATCTCTTAGTTGGGAACTCAAGGGAAACTACTGCTAGGAAAACTATCAACAAACCAACAGCAACACTTGTTGTTTCAGTGGAACTCACGCAAGAGTTCACTCTTCCATCCTGACAACCGGGCTCTTCAATTCTCCAGCTCAAATTCACTCCAATTACGCTCCAGAATTTTCTCTCCTATGGACACACCCGCTCCAAACTCTCTTTACATTCCCAAACTTGACTATCTTCCAAACTACTCGAACCGTTGTTACTTATGTGTCAACCCATACAGAATTCCTCTCGTTTTCTTGCCTTTCTTGACTCACACTCTTCCCCAAGTTGATTGTACTCAACCCCCATGTTCCCAATAACTTCTGTATGTGACCACTCACACCCACCCTCTTACATATATTCAATTATTGGCTTTGGAAACACTCAATCAGAAATGGGAAGGTTCATATACAATAGCAGATTTAGGAAAATGGGTTAAATCCATAAACATGGATAATTCTCCCCTTGAATCCCTCTTGGCCATTATCCTAGACACTCCCCTTCTTGTGGATTAATTCAACCCCCATCTCTTGTCCATGTACCCTTAGTAGATGGCATCACATTTTATTATTAAAACATTGAAATACAATTTTCATATTACATCGCTTGGTCGTAGCCACATATTATATCTACATAAGCATTAATCAAACTAGGTATTATAATGGGGATGTTACAATATCGCATATCCATTTGAATAGGTAAACAAGTATACAGAGATCAAGGTAAGGAAAAGTGTAAGATTAAATTCATTTAGGTATTGATTTTATTGGACGTAATACCCATTGGCATATGTGAAGTAGTGTTTGGAAGCCCCTACATGTATATGATGGATATTACAAAGTGATTTAGATCAATAAATAAGGAAACCCTAGATAGTTTTGAGTCACATATAACTAATCTCAAAGACATATACTCGCAATAACACCATATGATATTATCAATGAATAATTGGTGCATCTAATACAAAGGAGTTTACCTCCTTCTATATCATTGTTCATTAAGCAAATCATTTCCACTTATGAATGTGGGATAGATTGCTTTACACAAAAAGTGAACATTAACATATTCTAAATTCATAAAGTGACTTTATTAAATAGTAAGCCTTATATCCCCCAATAAGGCGTACAATGTTGAAAAAAAATTGAAATCAAATACATATATTGAATGTAAAACACATAAACTAAACATTAAACATCAGTAACATCCTTTAGAATATTCTTCTTTGAACATAGTTCCTGGACCAGTTTGAGCTCCATCAAGTTGCCTCATAACTTTCGTAATAGTGTAGTTGTTAAGTCGAATTCATGAGTTCTCGAATTCCACCTCCTCGAATCACGAGTATCCCGAATTCAATTACTAGACAGCAATCCACATGCGTGTCACATAACCTCACTAGTAGATTGCAATCCACATGCTTGTCTCTCCAAATAAATTGGGGATATTTCCCTAGATCCACAACTTCTAAACTAACTAGGCAAAAATCCATTTTGATTTGTTAACTAATGCCTTCATGTCTTTAGAGCATGGGCTTCCTAAAATGCATAAAATATCTTTTCTTCAGTATATTCTTCACCATTGTCAGCGTCTGGTGGATCTTCAATCATGGCTATACTTGCTATATGTTTTACATATTTTGCCTCTCCCTTAATAACATCATTAGCTCCTTGTCTACAATTCCAAGTTGTATGACCCAACTTCTTGCAATAGCAGCATTTTATTTTCTCTTTGTATTTTGTTGATCTATTGCATTTGTTTCTTTCATAGAATACAAGTTCTCATTGGTTATCACCTTTAGTGGTTCTCTTTTCTTCTTCTAACAATGTTGCAATCATTTCATCCAGTCTTTGTGAAGGTAGTTGACTCAAGGTAAAGATCGCACTACTATATTTGGGTGGCAAAGTGTTCAAGAGAATAGCCTTGGAATCCTCCTCATCAACTAATGCTTTGACTTATACAAGTTGTCTAATAATAGATATTAGATTGTTGATGTGACTTGACATGGTGGATTCAGCTAGCATCTTAAAGTTGAATAACTGTAATTTCAGGAAAAAAATCGCATTCATTGCCTGTGCCCCAAATAACTTGTTGAAATTTTCCCAGATTTCAGTGGATGATTTGTCCATATCTACGTGATATAGCTCTAAATAAGAGAGGGAAAGGCCGATAATGTATTTTTCCTTATCATATATTCTCTCACATTCTATCAACTTGTTCGAATTTGCAGGTGTTGCCTCGGTTCCTTTAACAATTCCCCAAAGATTTGTATTCATTAATTGCATCTGGATATTCACTTTCCACGTATGGAAATTGAAACTTAAGTACTTATCTAACAACATCTCCATGATTGATCAAATCTAATCTTTTCCACTCCTTAAAAATAATTATCGATGGATGCAAAGAAAGGTTACTCAAACCAGAGATGTAGATACTGAAAATATGAGAGATCTTTTGTAGAACTACAATAAAACCGTCGTTGCCTCTATTGAGAAAATTAAGAAGGGTCCTACATTAAATTGAAGCTAAAAAAAAAATCCAATTTGAGTGAACTCGTTGCTAAACACCCTCAAATTGTGGCACTTCATGGCTCTCTGTAACAGCTCGCTCTATTGAGCACATGTTATCAACTTATTCTTTGAGGACACTTGCATGCAAGTGATCCGGTTATAGTACATGGTTATTTGTTTCGATTATGGATTTTATGATGATGTTGATGGGTTGTGATTTATTGTCATTTGATATATATGTATTGACATATGTTATTGACGATTTTACATGAGTGTGCAGGACACGTGCTAGATAATGGATGTTGATGGCATCAATGGACCTCCTTGGGCTCCGAATTGAGTCAGGGAGTGGATTGAGTTTTGTTTGAGTATTTCATTTTACACATATGTGTCATATGATTGATTTAGTATGGTTATGTTTGTGGATCAGTGACAATGTTTTGTCAATGGATACAGGATGACGATGCTTGCTAATCTGATTCATATAAGGAGTAAAGGGGCCATGCACAGAAACTAGATATTGAGGGAGAGGTGTGGGAGTGTCCCTGTCACAACCTACTAGCACTCCCACTGTAGCTCGAATTGTAGGTTAACGATTACCTAGTTCGAGAGATCCACGATGCCATGGGGGCAGATTGAGACAGCTGCTCACAAAGATTTTAAGGGGCGTGCAATAAGGTAGAGTCCTTATTCCTTAGAAGCCCTTAGTCTCTCACAAGGTCGTCTGAATGGAGAGATGAGTCCAATGGTTGGAAAACTACCAAAATCAGTCAAAGGCGAGTGGCACCCTTGGAGCACGGAGGTGTGTCTTCAAGGGCATGTCGCATAAATAAAACTTGATTCAATGAATCTAGGTGGCCTAGAAAACCTTGAAATAATAATTATAAACCTTGAAAATCTTTAGACCTTGCCAGATATGAATAATTAATGAGTAATTTTATTTATTATAAATCCCAATAAAAATCTAAGCCTATTCAAAAAAAATAAAAGCCTAAGTCTAAGGTTTTGTAAGGAGACTAAACTAAATTATTAATTAAATTAAAAAGAAATGAGGTAAATCAATCTAAGAATTAAGAAAAAGTGGGATAAATCTAAAGATTGATATAATACACATATGTGAAAGAAAATACCAAAATGGAATTTAAGATAAGAAATGAATAAAGCATGATAGAATAGGTGTACGCATAGAATGGTATCTAGAGTCTAGCTACCACTAGTCTAACTAGAAGAAGACTCTTATTTTAACTCTAATTCAAATTTAGTAAGGAGTTAGTCATTAAAAATAATAATCCTAATTTATTTAATTAAAAATCAAAAGAAAATGGTCTAGATGGGAAAGGGGATCACACTGGTTATTGGTAAAGTTATGTTGTCAAATTATTTTCGATTGGTTTTACTTGTGAAAGTTGGAATACCAAGCTTGAGATAGAGTGGTGGCTTTCTTGGAGCTAGAGTATTTATGGTTTTGTGTGTGTGGCCCCTTTGTGGCTTGAGGAGCTAAGGGGGAAGAAAAGTACCCCTAGCGTTCGCTGGGAAATATCGGTGAAGTCTCTACGATTACCAAGTGGGAGATTCGGAATGAACGTTTTTGTTGACGAACATCTTCAACTTCGTCGCGGTATTCTTATCTGAGTTTTGAATGTAATAAGTTTGGATTATATATATATATATATATATATGTGTGTGTGTGTGTGTATTTTTATTGCCGAAGTTGTATTAAACTATGATGTCGACTTTGCGATTTTTACACATGGCTGTGGGATATGGAAAGGAGATTTTTAACAATGTTATCAGCGAAATTTCTAACTGTATGTATGGAAAATGTCATTCGTTGCTCTTCCTTTACAATCCATGGGATTTTATTTGATTTCATTGCTATGTTGTAACCAGAACACTCATACTTTCCGACCACTGCCTTGTTTGGCTCCTAAAATTCTTGCTTGATGTTAGAAACAACAACCAACTTCAACGAGACCAGAGTCCTTCGAAAGAAAAATATTTCACTGTGTAATTACTTGATTTTTCTGGATCGAATTCATGGTAGCTATCCTAGATCGAACTTGATGTGTCTCTGTGCGAAAGGAGTATTTAATTGCTGAGTAGTCCTTCGCAATAGGATATATACACTTACAACTGCGAATTTTTCTTAATGGCTGCCAGCAATTGCATATCAGAGATTTTACCTCCTTTACTCATTCATATGGGTAAATTTATTTTGGGATTTAAACTTCTGTTTAAATTTTGATCAGTTGTCAGAAGTGAGACTTGTCTCTCTGCATTCACTGAAACGATTGGGATTACTCATATTGATTTCGATGCTTGGAAATTAACTTCTGTTCGGGCTCCAATCTTCTGCGTTTTAGTTAAAACAGAATTCTTCTTCCCTTGACTGCTATCCCATCTTGAATTACCCAAAGTTTCAAATTGAAGAAAAGCATATCCTTACCGAATGCACCTCGCTTCCTGTTGAGTCAAATTTCCGTTTTGGATTGTGAGAAGATTGGTGATTTAAACTTGTTAAATATACCTTTCATGTAAAAAAATCTTCTACCTCCTTTATCCCCATGGGATAGTAGAGATGGTAAGAAGTTAGCATATTCTCTAATTTGAAGCAAGGTCACGGGTTCGAACCTTATGTATTTGGAATTGCAGTTTAGTACTTCATATCATCCACGAAATGGGGAAGTATTAAATGAATTTACTGCACAAAATTTTCCATGAAAAAAAGAAAATTGTTTACCTTAAAAATATCACATGGTTGATTTTTGGTTTTCTTTGTTTCTTACATTGAAGATTTGTTTCTTACATTGAAGAGGTGAATTAGTACCTGTATCATTTATTGTATTGATAAATAAATTGGGTCTTTCCTAAATCCTTTAAAATAGAATTGAAGGTTAAATTGAGTTATTATATCATTGTTAATTAGATTGGGTTCTTCTTTAACTGAATTAAGTCAACAGTGAGCTCTTTATTTAATTATTATATATATGACTGAGATCTTCTTAAAAAAATTAATGGGTATATAGAAAGGTATAAGAAAACTCATTGTGGTAATAACATGTTGATTTTCTTAGTTCTTCAAAAAGATCATGCAAGCAGCTCTAAATTTTATCTATTGCTTTTAGAATTGATTTCTTATGGTTTTAAACATAAGTAAGGTAGCATTGAAGTTTTGAATATAGCATTTGGAAGATTTGTTCATCATGGAACCATTGATTGAATTATAGATTAATATTAAAGTTTTATGTGTTTCTTAAGAAGGACTTTAATCAATTTATGGAATACAAATGATTATGTTAATTAACATTTAAAATTTTTATATCTATTACTTAATAGGGATTTGGTTTTCTCTTATTTATTTTATAATTGGATATGTTGCATAATAATATATTTTATTTCATTAAGATACACAGTGGGCATATAAAGTCCTTATTATATCACTTTAATATGTAATGATCTTCTTAGGTCTCTAATTGGATGTGCAAGATAGTATATGAATTATCTTCTCTGTTCTTAATTAGGGGTAAAATTTCTTATAGTTCCTATGCAATAGTAGTGTAAGGTAGTAATGGAATCCTTCCATATTGTTTGTTATGATTAACCCTCTTAGTTCTTTAAGGAGGGTTATGCAAGTAGTTGATCTTTTATTAATTGTTATTTATGAATGATTTTTATTAGTTTTATAAAATGGATACATAATGTAAAAGTGGTGTTAAGAAGATTGATCTTCTTATGGGTTCTCATAATGAATATGAAATTTTAGCTTTTCCTTACATACTCCTAAAAGATATTCCTTAATATGAAGATGTATAGTTAAACTACAAGAGATTAAGATTGTATTTATGCTCTTGGTTTATTATTCTTTATGAAATATCTTCTTACTCATTTACACTCATTTGTTGCTTGAAGATTGATAAGTATAGTAGAATATCTTGTTGCACCATGAATAATTGATGATTAGGTGAGATTGATGATCTAGTTAATTGTGGTCTATGATTGAATTAATGGGATAAATACCTCCTTGTTCCTCAAAACAGTCGCCAGTCCTGAGACCTTAAATGGTCAAAATCAATCGAATGAATCCTAGACTTGAGCGTTGCTTATGTATCTTGGAGGTCCTAACCATGCAGGATAAGTTGGGCAGGTAGTTTCCTTATGTTATCATTTTGAGATATGGTTGAGTGAATA
>JASDQU010100308.1:76311-90026 GCA_032191745.1 Picea mariana | reverse complement strand
TTTCTTGTTCCAGGCAAGTACAAAAATCACCTTACAATTTCTCTCTCCTTCCTAGACCTAGACCAACTAACCAATGATCAAGATAGGGGGCAGTTGGATTGACCATTAAACTTTCTATTTGATCCCTTGAGGTCACCAAGGAATCATCCCTTGTGGTGGACCTCCTCCATCACTAAAACAAGGGAATATCCTACTTAGGTGATAGTGGTAGTTTCTTCCATAGTCATGCAAGATTTGGGGATCTTGTGGTGGGATTTGCACAAGTAGAAATCATGCAATAACAATGCCTACAAACTCAGTCTACCCCAACACATGTGTATTTACTCAGTAGTGAATGTGGATAATCTCAAACTCTATGAGCCTTCCATGTTGGATCAAGAGGAGGAGCAAGTCCTGCCTTCCATAGAGAAATTAGCACCAAATGCTCAGGTAGAGTTGGCAGAGGATACATTTTTGTAGAAGTGGTTCAGAACTAAAAGACAAGGGAAACAAGACCTTTGGTAGATTGGGTTGAAAGGAAAACTTCCAAGCATAGCATAATGGTAATCCAGGGAGAAGGTAGAGAAAAAATTTCCACACCTCATTCAGTAAATACTTTGGGGACCAAAAGCCTCCCTAAATGGGGAGGTGTGATCCAAATTGAATGATTATAATATTTTTCATCTATCTCGAGGCTTTCAGACTAGAAAAAATTAGAGGAATTAGCTTGCAGGGCCGTTTTAGTGTCAGGTCTCGGTTTGGAAAATTGGGTTCTTAAACCTTCTAGAGACATTTTGAGGGATTAAATGGAATTTTTGGGGGTTCAAATCTCTAAAACTTGTGTGCAAACCCTTGATGGTGTTCTACACTCCAATACATTTACAATCGTGCAAACCATGCCTTAATTAGAGATCGTATGTGAAATTTATGCCTTCCGCAAGTTGACCTACCTTGTTGACCACCATAGTACGAGTGGATGTCATGTTATCCCCCCCTTACTCAAACATATGGTGCTAGCACATGTGTAATTTCGAGAATATTCTAGAAGGTCCAAACCTTATCATTGATTGAAGGTTAAGGAAGTCAAAACCCTACCCCTAGATAGCTATCAGACTATGTTAAATACTAGGCCGCTAGGAGGAGAAGGGGTTCCATTCTTTAGCATTGTATTTGTTCCATAGTTGAGAAGAGCACCTAGGAGTGGTATTTTGAGAGCATAACAGAGGAGGAGATATTATGTAGTATCCATACAGGACACAGTGTCAAAGGTAATTCCATCGAGAGTGCCTCTTTCTTTGTACTTGCATTTTAAGAAAAGAAAGAAGAGCAGCCTCACCTTCTAGTTGGGTTTTCTCCCATATTGGGTTTCCCATGTTATATCTTGTGTTTAGTTGTGGATGGTGTGTGAGTATTTATTTATGTTCTCTATTTTTTGCATTTCATCAATTCATACATTTTAAGAAGAAAATCAGTAATTGAAGAATCTAAAAGCTAAAGGAAATTAACCTTCACAATAAATATTTTAGTATTTTGTTATATATGGTGTGACGAACTGTCCAATAGACTATCCATGACAATTTATAGATCATATTGGTATCAAAGCAGGTTTTCTTTAGGCATTTTTGGAAAATTGTGAGGTCTCTAAAATCAGTTTAGGAAGAAAGTCATAGAACCCTAGCCATGGCCAACGAATTTGTTCATAACAACCCTCGAGATCCGGTATAGGAGAGATTTGTGAGGACGGAAGAGAAAGTTGTTTATATATATCACAATATGTCACTCTTAATAGAGGCTCTAGCAAGAAATATTGGATTGTTCAGATAAGTTAGAGGATCGAACTCAGAGATCCGATCAGATGGGAAACCGATGGATAACAAAGGCCTAGAAAAGGAGTCGTGGAAAGAACCCAAGAAAGAGGAGCTGACTTTTGGTACCATAAAATATTTAGAGTATTTATTCAATATGGAATAAAAAGTGGACATAAATCCATACCAAGGTGAGATCGATCCATTCAAACTAAATCATTAGTTGCATCAACTAGAATTTTATTTCAGCATTCACCGTATAGATGAAGAACAAAATATATTATTTTCCAAACTGAAGTCACAGGGCCATGCTTTAACCTGGTGGGAAAGACATATGAAAATACTTAGGCTGGAAGGTGATCCACCAGTAACTAGGTGGGAGGACTTCAAAACCCTCATCAAGTCCCAATTTTACCCTATCCGGTAAGTAGAGGACCAATGGATCCAATGGCACTACTTCATGTAGAAGCAATGGCAGAGTGTATAGGAGTACACCACTGAGTTCAAGAAGATGGCCATTGCTGATACAAAGTTTATTTTTTTCCCTTTAAACCTGAAGTTTTTCTTTTTTCTAGTCATGGAGCCACCCTTAGTCCTAAAAAGAGTCAAAAGCCTTTCAATTTTTCGGGTTTCGGGATTCGACCTTTCACAAAAGCATAATTTCGTAACTAACAACTCCAGAGCCTTGGTGACGAAATCCTGAAAAGGATTTATATTAAAGTAATAATAATAAAAAAATGGAGTTATAAGTCCCGACGCGCGTTTCATAAATTACCCTCTAATCGTGATTAATTAAACCCTTAATCTCAATCAACAATTCATTAGTCTTTCATGATTCGGGTTTACTTGTATCAAAATGTTTTCAAAACGTCAGCCCTTGAAATCCCGATCCCTGATTTTTTGAAAAGAAGAAATTAATTACTAACCTCGTTTTGATTAAAGCATTAATACAAGTAATTATCACCTAAACTAATCCCATCGTAATTTCGCGATTCAGGGTTTGCATATGACATTTTTATGGAGACTGGATCCCCGAAACTCCGAAATGCGAAATCAAATTTCATTGACCAAGTCTAAAACTAAATTAAGTTATTTTAAAATGGGATTAATGATGACTAAACTACTTTTTGCATTTCGCATTTCGGGATTTGTTGAAAGCAGTCTTTTTGAAACTCTTGTTTGAAATCGCCAATATACGGTAATATTTGTAATGGACGAATAGAGATATTTGTAACTTAACTGCGTATCTCTCGACATATCTCCCCCATTAAAACATTAAATTTTTACCACCTATCTCAGTACATCTGTCGTAAGAAGAGTTAAAGGTTAATAGAGGTTTGGTTTTTCGAATTTCATTCTTATCGTTTGAATTCGGAAGTGAATTGCATTCAACAAGATTACGCATTCTTCTATGCGACAAGAATTCGTTCTAAACACAAACATTATGGCACCTAGAAAGGCACCTAAGAAAAGTGAAGAAGCAGCTGGAAGCTCCAGCCCAGAAGGAGATGTCGTGTCTGATACTACACCGCATGCCATTGATTCCATCAAATCCTGGAGGCAAATTTTTGAAACCCTGGACTACGAAATCAAGAATTTTCCCGACGATTCTGAAAACAAACTCTGGGACATAGAAGAGTCTGAACTTCACAAAGTGGGTATGCACCCACGACTCATGACATACAACGATATGATCAGTTGGGATTTAGAGAGGACAGACGTGCAGACAAGAATCATTTTGGACAGTCAAGGGGTCGTCGTCGGCTCTTTTAGACTGGAGCATATACAAGTAATGTACAAACTATCTCCCAATTCTAAACATAGTTATAATAAAGAATTCGTAAGTGAATTTCAAAGGAAATAATGCACAGAGGCAGACCAAACATACCCCGACATAATCAAAGACTGGTGGAGACACCCACCAAAATTCAGGGTCGATACCCATAACGTTTATGCCACAGCCTCTTTGAATGAGTACATGGTTTATGTGGCTATGATGTTATGTAGACTTTTTGGGAAGAAAATTCCTACCCATTTCCCTGCAGAATGGGTGCCCCTTTTACATGAAGAAGACGAAAGCTATAGCTTCAACTGGAACAAAATTCTATCAAATAACCTAACTAAGGAGGTTATGGAGTATCAAACTGTGAGATCCAATGGCTGACTAGTAGCCTTTTACATGTCGGCATATATCATGGACGCTATATGTTTCACGACTCCTTTCCCTTTGATGAATTGGATTTGGAACCCAACCTACACTGAACCGATTCATGAATATCATTCTAAGTTGTGGGAAGAAAATGTTAAGGATTATTTTTACGAAATTTGTCATTTAATGGTGATACCAGTGCATCAGATGTTGTATGGTTGTGCACCCCCCCGTATTTCAGAGTCAGTCCTAGGAAATCTCAAGGCAGTTGTCTATTGGTTTATTGAGGAGAATTTCTCCTATATTAGGGTTTTTGGATGTTCTATCCCTCCTCATGCACTTCCTAAATTCCTCCCTAACAGACTAGTGTGAAAGGAGGTAGAGCATCAAATAATAACAGGCGATATTGGGATAGAACTGAAGACAGCTCAAAAGAATTTTTGGCTAGTCTTTCTCATACAGATTGGAAGGTTTTCGCTACTCAACATGGGTCATTCCAAGGTTGAAGTTGTAGCTCTAGAGGAGGTCAAGTTGGTGAATCTCGAACATAGGAAGCACGACCCTTATCAAATAGTGGGAATCCATATGGCTCATTATGGCATGAAAGCATTTGAACATGAGGAATCCCCTCGCGATGACATTTTCAAAGGGGTCAAAACCTATGAGGAAGTTTTAGATAGGGTACAGACGTTATCATCCAATTTGCAAAGCATTCTCCTAGCTTTCCAGAGACACAGGCGAAGCAGTTTGCCCAAGGTTTGCAAGGTGAAGCAACAACATATCCTCCAAAAAAAGAAAATATTCCCCCAGGCTTCGGACAGAAAGCGCAGGATAAAGAAGACACCGAGGGAAATTCATAGGGGGCAGAAGGATCCACACAAAACAAAGAAGTCCCACAGATAGAGAATCCAGGAGCCGAAACAGAGAGAAGGTCTGGGACACCTCCTGAGTCCAGTCAATCTACCCCCCTTTCACCATCTACTATTCATGTTGATACCCCCAAGACTGCAAGGGAAAGAAAATCCACAGAGTTGGGTAATCACATTACTTCCTTCACCCCTTTACAGTATACTTTTGGGCTCCCTCAGATAGGATTCATATATGGTAGTGATCTCGACCCTATCTCCAGGGAAGAAATTCCTCCCTCTGATTACTTATTCAGTAAAAAGAGGAAGGTTGTATTAAAGCAGGAAATGTATATGAGAGAAGGTGGAATGGTAAAGAAACACAGGGTGTTGTTGGATGGGCGAAACTTGGAAGAAGAAGATTTTGCTATAGAGGTGGCGGGCTCCATGGGAGCCCTGGCAATGGAAAACCGATTCATCGTTGACAATATGAGAACAAGGTTAAAACAGAATAACCGCAGGATAGTCCAGTTGAAAAACCAACTAAAATATACAGAGAAAAATATCAAAGCAGAAATAAATAAAGGACTAGAGCAGGCCAGAGTCGCTGATAAGAAAGAAATTCAATTGCTTAAGTCAAGTCTAGACGAGATGAATGAGAAGATGCAGACTAGCCAAATACAGGTTATTCAGCAAGAAGAATTGGTAAGACAACTACAGGTTGAGTTGAATTCAATAAAAGGCCAAGTTATAGATTTGAAATTTTTTTCAGACCTGTCACTGGAAATACATGCGAAGATAGAATCTAAGCAACAGAGAGTAATCTCCCAAGTAGAGATTATTCAGAATTATTTTCAGGAAGTAAGAAATGCTCATGATAATATTATTTTTAAAGAAAAAGAAGTTAAAGAAGCAAGGGCCACTTTTCAAAATGAAGTTGTATGTTTAGAAAGTGAAGGAGTATCGAAAATTCCAAAGCTTTCTGTCATAGAGTAGATCAGAGGCGATATCATGCTCAAGGTGTGGGAAACCAACATAGCAGAAAATAAGAAAATAGCCAAAGAAATCAAAGGCGATTGTGAAGAAATATTTGATTTGTTGGACAAGGAATCATTAGGTATTGGAAGAGACAATTTCACTGGGCAATTACCACAGATAAACATTGTAAGACACTAGTTGAATTTCAAAGACGGTTTGAACGAAATTTAGTTGGAAATTTCACAATTAAAGGAAATGGATGTTACCCTAATAGACAAGTGGCTAGTGAAACCAAACTTGAAATTTCAATCAATCAAGTTTGTTGGTAAGGGGATCGAAGACCGGCTTCCAAAAATCCAGAGAAAAATTTATCTATTCGAAGCAAAGGATTTTCCAGAGCCTCCCAGAAGTTTTGTACACTTTCTTGAAAAATGTATTGAATGTATTGGGTTGAAAGAAGGAGATACTTCAATAAAACAATGAAGTATCATTTTGAAAACTTGTATTATCGAGATGATAAGAAAATAAAAGATAATCATGTAAATGGCTGAGGTTTGCATTTTTGTAACTATTTGTCCCTAGGAAGTTAGGAGATCACCAATAAACAATCATGAGTGATCCGGTATAAGTATAATTTCAGAGGACTGAAAAAGGGGGGCTTTTTCTGGGGCACATTGTAAAGAAAAATTTGAAGATATTTTTGAATTAATACAAATGCAGATTGAAGATTCCAGATTTGGTCAAGTTTGAGTTATGTGTTTCTCTGTTGTTTCATATTTTTCATATATCTCTTCGATGAATGCTTAACTGCAATTTAGTACAACCTCTACTGTGGTAATTAATTATTCTTGCAATTTAATCGTTTACAGCCTTTCCTCTGTATCGGCTATCAGCAGATACAAGACCTTTGGATGTTTTAGATTTCAATATTATATGCTTCATTAAGAGTTCTTCTTAACTATTTTCTTCTTCTATCATAAAGTGAGATTCCTCTTGAATTGATGCCTCACCTTGTTCGACAGCTTTATGTTTTCTTTTCATTTCATGCATTTCCCTTCTTTTCTTTTCTTTTAAATTTAACTCAGATACCAGAAACGGCCTTTAGTTTTTTCATTCTATTAATTCAAAGTTTTGGAGTTCTCCTTATAGTTTTTGAAACAGAAATAGCGAACCCTTAAACGAAAGCACAAGAATCTATCCTTTCAGTCTCCATTTCTCATGATTGTTCCAGTTACACGACATCCTAATATCGAACCTGGACTATCAAATCAAACAAGCATCACTTTGAATTTATTCAACACCATCCTACAGATAGCAAATAACCAAGTTGAGTTAGAATGTTCATGGGAAGTAATTGAAAGAGACATTAGTATCCAGGAAAACTGGGAAGCTAGACAAAGACAGTTAAGGAACCAGCAATAACCCTTTTCATATAACTTATCTTTTTTTATCCTTAGCCTTATCTATCTTTTAGGATGCCTTGACGGTGTACTTTAGAGCCTTAAAGTACAAACTCAGGAACAACAACCATCATGTTGGGTATATCTCCCAAGAGCCCAGATGTACTCCTCAAGTATAAAGGGTGTCTATATATCCATTTACAAAAGAAAGTGATGTTTTTCAAGCTAAGGACAGTGGATGAAGCATGTGTACATGCATAGTATCTGGAAAACATAGGCCGAAAGAAAGGGCAGCCAAGCAGTTCCAAGTAGAAATAGCACCAGGAATCTTCCAAGGAGGGGAAGAAGTGGAAAGGGGGAAAGGATAAGAAGATGGAAACCATTGCACATAAATGCAAGGATCCTAGCATTAACCATTGTAACCATTACAATATTAATGGGCACACTAAGGAAAGGTTTTGGAAACTACATCCAAATTTGAACCTAAAGAACCGTAAGAAGGATGCAATAAAAAGGATCTTCTAGCCACATATTTGAGCAATCAGGTTGAAAGCAGCTCTGATGTGGATGAGAAGATTGTTTGCACATTAGTGAAAAAGGAGTTGAATCTAAGTAACCTTCATCATCAGGAAGAGAAGGAGATGAACAAACTCTTCCACATCAAGATCCAGATCAAGAAGACCAATATAGATGCTTTGTTCGACTCTGGTTCACAGGCTAATCTCATAGCAGCAGATTTGATCAGCAAGCTTGGATTGGAGGTTAACGATCATCATATACGTAACATACCCAACCACCATAGTTGAGTCACGTCACGCAAAAAAATTCTCTTTATCATCTCTAATACCATTTTAGTAATATACCTAGCCTCCAACTGGGCAACAATACATGCGGAATATACATAACATGAAACTTCTGCTAATTAAAGCCATTCTTTTGTTGTTATCCATTTTCCCATATCCTACGACTACAATTTATAACAGTTTTAGCTACAGTAATAACCATAAGACTTATGCACTTGAAGCATGCTAATAATCAACATGAGATACAACTAAATTGTTCATTACAACAACATATAAGTCATTATAATTCACGCAGAGTTCATGCACAGCAATAATACATGTAAATAACTCGGTACAAGATAAAACACTCATCTTAAACAAGAATCGTGCAACCAGTTGCTTGGGATGGACGTTCCACCCAACCGTAGACTGATTGTTCCAAATCTCAATAGCCAGCTACCCTCAAGCTAAGGCTAGCAATCCACAAAAGAGGGTGGTCTCTCACAGTCCACTTACAATTCATAAATCTCTCAACCCAACTGATATTCTCCTACAGCTATCCTAACTTTTCCACCAGCTCTCTTCCTCTTGACCTTCCCAACCCGAGGAATGCATCATTTGTTTATCAGGGATAACCCAAGGGATGTACCATCCGTTTATCAGGGATAACCCAAGGGATGTACCATATGTTTATCAGGGTTAACCCAAGGAATCTGTCATTCATTTATCAGGGTCTCTTTGTCACATGTAGCTAGGAACCCAAGGGAAACTACTGCTAGGAAAACTATCAGCAAACCAACAACAACACTTGTTGTTTCAGTAGAACTCACGCAAGAGTTCACTCTTCCATCCTGACAACCGGGCTCTTCATTTCTCCAGCTCAAATTCACTCCAATTACGCTCCAGAATTTTCCCTCCTATGGACACACCCGCTCCAAACTCTCTTTACATTCCCAAACTTGACTATCTTCCCAAATTGCTCGAACCGTTTTTACTTCTGTGTCAACCCATATAGAATTCTTCTCGTTTTCTTGCCTTTCTTGACTCACACTCTTCCCCAAGTTGATTGTACTTAACCTCCATGTTCGTAATAACTTCAGTATGTGGCCACTCATACCCACCCTCTTACTTGTATTCAATTATTAGCTTTGAAAACACTCAATCAGAAATGGGAAGGTTCATATACAATAGCAGATTTAGGAAAATGGATTAAATCCATAAACATGGGTAATTCCCCCCTTGGACCTCTCTTGGCCATTATCCTAGACACTCCCCTTCTTGTGGATTAATTCAACCCCCATCTCTTGTCCATGTACCCTTAGTAGATGGCATCACATTTTATTATTAAAACATTGAAATACAATTTTCATATTACATTGCTTGGTCGTAGCCACATATTATATCTACATGAGCATTAATCAAACTAGGTATTATAATGGGGATGTTACAATATCGCATATCCATTTGAATAGATAAACAAGTATACAGAGATCAAGGTAAGGAAAAGTGTAAGATTAAATTCATTTAAGTATTGATTTTATTGGACGTGATACCCATTGGCGTATGTGAAGTAGTGTTTGGAAGCCCCTACATGTATATGATGGATATTACAAAATGATTTAGAGCAATAAATGAGGAAACCCTAGATAGGTTTGAGTCACATATAACTAATCTCAAAGACATATACTTGCAATAACACCATATGATATTATCAATGAATAATTGGTGTATCTAATACAAAGGAGTTTACCTCCTTCTATATCATTGTTCATTAAGCAAATCATTTCCACTTATGAATGTGGGATAGATTGTTTTACAAAAAAAGTGAACGTTAACATATTCTAAATTCATAAAGTGACTTTATTAAATAGTAAGCCTTATATCTCTAATACCCCCAATAAGGCGTACGATGTTGAAAACAAATTGAAATCAAATACATATATTGAATGTAAAACACATAAACTGAACATTAAACATCAGTAACATCCTTTAGAATATTCTTCTTTGAACATAGTTCCTAGACCAGTTTGAGCTCCATCAAGTTGCCTCATAACTTTCGTAATAGTGTAGTTGTTAAGTCGAATTCATGAGTTCTCGAATTCCACCTCCTCGAACTCTCGAATCACGAGTATCCCGAATTCAATTATTGGACAGCAATCCACATGCGTGTCATGTAACCTCACTAGTAGATTGCAATCCACATGCTTGTCTCTCCAAATAAATTGGGGATATTTCCCTAGATCCACAACTTCTAAACTAACTAGGAAAAAATCCATTTTGATTTGTTAACTAATGCCTTCATGTCTTCAGAGCATGGGCTTCCTAAAATGCATAAAATATCTTTTCTTCAGTATATTCTTCACCATTGTCAGCGTCTGGTGGATCTTCAATCATGGCTATAATCGCTATATGTTTTACATATTTTGTCTCTCCCTTAATAACGGCATTGGCTCGTTGTCTACAATTCCAAGTTGTGTGACCCAACTTCTTGCAATAACAGCATTCTATTTCCTCTTTGTATTTTGTTGATCTATTGCATTTGTTTCTTTCATAGAATACAAGTTCGCATTGGTTATCAACTTTAGTGGTTCTCTTTTCTTCTTCTAACAATGTTGCAATCATCTCATCCAGTCTTTGTGAAGGTAGTTGACTCAAGGTAAAGATCACACTACTATATTTGGGTGGAAAAGTGTTCAAGAGAATAGCCTTGGAATCCTCCTCATCAACTACTGCTTTGACTTATACAAGTTGTCTAATAATAGATATTAGATTGTTGACGTGACTTGACATGGTGGATTCAGCTAACATCTTAAAGTTGAATAACTGTAATTTCAAGAAAAAAAATCGCATTCATTGCTTGTGCCCCAAATAACTTGTTGAGATTTTCCCAGATTTTAGTGGATGATTTGTCCATATCTACGTGATATAGCTCTAAATAAGAGAGGGAAAGGCGGATAATGTATTTCTCTTTATCATATACTCTCTCACAGTCTATCAACTTGTTCAGATTTGTAGGTGTTGCCTCGGTTCCTTTAACAATTCCCCAAAGGTTCGTATTCATTAATTGCATCTGGATATTCACTTTCCACGTATGGAAATTGAAACTTGAGTACTTATCTAATAGCATCTCCATGATTGATCAAATCTAATCTTTTCCACTCCTAAAAAATAATTATCGATGGATGCAAAGAAAGGTTACTCAAACCAGAGATGTAGATACTGAAAATATGAGAGATTTTTTGTAGAACTACAATAAAACCCTTGTTGCCTCTATTGAGAAAATTAAGAAGGGTCCTACATTAAATTGAAGCTAAAAAAAAAATCCAATTTGAGTGAACTCGTTGTTAAACACCCTCAAATTGTGGCACTTCATGGCTCTCTGTAACATTTCGCTCTATTGAGCACATGTTATCAACTTATTCTTTGAGGACACTTGCGTGCAAGTGATCCGGTTATAGTACATGGTTATTTGTTTCAATTATGGATTTTTATGATGATGTTGATGGGTTGTAATTTATTGTCATTTGATATATATGTATTGACATATGCTATTGACGATTTTACATGAGTGTGCAGAACACGTGCTAGATTGTGGATGTTGATGGCATCAATGGACCTCCTTGGGCTCTGAATTGAGTCAGGGAATGGATTGAGTTTTGTTTGAGTATTTCATTTTACACATGTGTCATATGATTGATTTAGTATGGTTATGTATGTGGATCAGTGACAGTGTTTTGTCAATGGATACAGGATGACGATGCTTGCTAATCTGACTCACATAAGGAGTAAAGGGGCCATGCACAGAAACCAGATATTGAGGGAGAGGTGTGGCAGTGTCCCTGTCACATCCTACTAACACTCCCACTGTAGCTCGAATTGTAGGTTAACGATTACCTAGGTCGAGAGGTCCACAATGTCGTGAAGGCAAATTGAGACAGTCGCTCACAAAAATTCTAAGGGGCATGCAAAAAGGCGGAGTCCTTATTCCTTAGAAGCCCTTAGTCTCTCACAAGGTCGCCTGAATGGAGAGATGAGTCCAATGGTTGGACAACTACCAAAATCAGTCAAAGGCGAGTGGCACCCTTAGAGCACGGAGGTGTGTCTTCAAGGGCACGTCGCATAAATAAAACTTGATTCAATTAATCTAGGTGGCCTAGAAAACCTTGAAATAATAATTATAAACCTTGAAAATCTTTAGACCTTGTCATATATGAATAATTAATGAGTAATTTTATTTATTATAAATCCCAATAAAAGTCTAAGCCTATTCAAAAAAAAAAAGCCTAAGTCTAAGGTTTTGTAAGGAGACTAAACTAAATTATTAATTAAATTAAAAAGAAATGAGGTAAATCAATCTAAGAATTAAGAAAAAGTGAGATAAATCTAAAGATTGATATAATACACATATGTGCAAGAAAATACCAAAATGGAATTTAAGATAAGAAAGGAATAAAGCATGACAGAATAGGTGTACTCATAGAATGGTATCTAGAGTCTAACTACCACTAGTCTAACCAGAAAAAGACTCTTATTTTAACTTTAACTCAAATTTAGTAAGGAGTCAGTCATTAAATAAGAATCTGGGGAATAAATAGGTAACTAGGAGTGATTTAAGGAGCACATTTGGGAAATGTGAGGAAAATTGACTTTAATTAAAATAAAATAAGTAATTACTTGTGCAACTTGAGAGAGGGTGAATAATCATAATTTATTTAATTAAAAATCAAAAGAAAATGGTCTAGATGGGAAACTCTGGTTATTGGTAAAGTTATGCTGCCAAATTATTTTCGATTGATTTTACTTGTGAGAGTTGGGATACCAAGCTTGAGATAGAGTGGTGGTTTTCCCTTGCGAGGCAAGCTTGGAGCTAGAGTATTTATGGTTTTGTGTGTGGCCCCTTTGTGGCTCGGGAAGCTAAGGGGGAAGAAGAGTACCCCTAGCTTTCGTTGAGAGATATCGGTGAAGTCTCTACGATTACCAAGTGAAAGATTCGGAATGAACGTTTTTGTTGACGAACATCTTCGACTTCGTCGTGGTATTCTTATCTGAGTTTTGAATGTAATAAGTTTCGATTATATATATATATATATATATATTTTTATTGCCGAAGTTGTATTAAACTATGATGTCGAAATTTTGCGATTTTTACATATGGTTGTGGGATATGGAAAAGACATTTTTAACAACGTTATCAGCTAAATTTCTAACTGTATGTATGGAAAATGTCATTCGTTGCTCTTCCTTTACAATCCATGGGATTTTATTTGATTTCATTGCTATGTTGTAACGAGAACACTCATACTTTCCGACCACTACCTTGTTTGGCTCCTAAAATTCTTGCTTGATGTTAGAAACAACAACCAACTTCAACGAGACCAGAGTCCTTCGAAAGAAAAATATTTCACTGTGTAATTACTTGATTTTTCTGGATCGAATTCATGGTAGCTATCCTAGATCGAACTTGATGTGTCTCTGTGCGAAAGGAGTATTTAATTGCTGAGTAGTCCTTCGCAATAGGATATATACACTTACAACTGCGAATTTTTCTTAATGGCTGCCAGCAATTGCATATCAGAGATTTTACCTCCTTTACTCATTCATATGGGTAAATTTATTTTGGGATTTAAACTTCTGTTTAAATTTTGATCAGTTGTCAGAAGTGAGACTTGTCTCTCTGCATTCACTGAAACGATTGGGATTACTCATATTGATTTCGATGCTTGGAAATTAACTTCTGTTCGGGCTCCAATCTTCTGCGTTTTAGTTAAAACAGAATT
>JASDQU010100308.1:63421-74078 GCA_032191745.1 Picea mariana | reverse complement strand
TTGTCTTAACGGAGGGTCTGTTACACTCTCAGAATATTGAAGTCACAAGAGTGGAAACCTTGTCTTTCAAAGGCTCAGAATATTGAAGTCACAAGAGTGGAAACCTTGTCTTTCAAAGGCCCAATACTCTTGATATGGCTTCCTGCTCTGATACCATATTACAAAATGAGCTAGATCACTAAATGAGGAAACCATAGATAGGGTTGAGTCACATAACTAAGCTCAAAGAAATATACTTATAATAACACTATATGATATTATCAATGAATAATCAATGCATCTATTACAAAGGAATTTACCTCCTTGTATATCATCGTTCATTAAGCAAATCATTTCCATTTATGAATGTGGGATAGATTTCTTTACACAAAAAGTGAACATTAACATATTTTAAAGTCATAAAGTGACTTTATTACATAGTAAGCCTTATATCTCTAATAAGGGATGAAATCTTCATGTGGAGAGCCAACCAGTATAGACTAATCAAGGATGGGAAGTCTTACATCATCAATGCACACAAATGCAAGTCAAATATCTCACTGGTACATGAAAACCAAGCTAAGAAGTTGAATAGTTCGAGTAAGAAATATGTTTTACTTTTCTTAAGAGAAAATTAGTCTGATGATGAGTCCATAAGAGTAAAGGAATCCCTGGAGGGGTATACTAAAGAGCAGAAAAATCAGTTGGAGGAGTTTCTATAGGCATACAAAGGAGTGTTTCAGGAGCCTAAAGGGATACCACCGAAGAGGGAAGTGGAGCACAAAATACAGTTATTTCCATACTCCCCATTGTCGAATATTGGATTGTACAGACACTATGTTCTAGAAGCAAATGAAGTGAAGAAGCAGTTGCAGCAATTGTTGGAGTAGGGTGTGATTCAACCAAGCATCTCACCTTATCATGCACCTATCATAATTTTACCAGATAAGGATGGTACCTTGTGAATTTGTATCAAACACGGAGCATTGAACAAGATTACAGTAAAAAATCAGTCACCACGCAAAATATTTTACCAAGTTGGATCTCAAATGGGGATACCACCAGGTATGAATCGAGGAAGAAAACACCTAGAAAACTTCCTTCAAGACAAGTAAAGGTTTGTATGAATGGTTGGCCAGGCCAATTGGTTTATCTAATGCACCAACTACATTTATGATATTGATTAATGATGTATTATGCATGTATCTAGATTCATTTGTCATTGTCTATTTGGATGATATATTGGTTTATAGTGCTACCTGGGAGGAGCATATCTCACATCTTGTGCAAGTTCTATAGACTCTTAAGAAGCACCAGGTATTGTCTAACCTCAATAAATGTGATTTTTCTCAGTAGCCTTTGGTGTATTTGGGATATGTGATCGATTGATCCAGGGGATCAAATTTTGCTCAAAAATAAAAGTGCTTGAAATTGTTTCAAATCGGACATGTGCATATATCTCTTCATTAAAAACCCAACGCAATTTGAACGGGATCAAACGAACGTCGTATGAGAAATATATCGCAATCTGTTCATTTTTCCAAATAGGCCAAATTTTGTTGACTATGAAGTCCATATAGTGCTGACGTGGCATCTGATCATAAAGGTCGTATGGGCATACAGTGATGTGGTAGAGGAGTTGGCATGTTGATTGGGCAGGTGTTGGCATACATGGGAAAATCGTATTTTGACAAGTGTTAGCTTGTGGGCGAATGTAATGGTGCCACGTGGCCCAGTCATGGGTTGCCACATGCCACCCCTCCATTGGTTTGTAGTGGCAAAAGTTTGTGACTCCATGAGATTTGAACCCGCGACCTCCAGGCATGGGGGAGCGACTTGGCAGGGTCGGGCTACTAGACCGCCCGCCCACGGTGTTCCTTATTGTGTATAGTCTAATTTAAACATTTGAATTGAATCAAATATTTGGATGGTGGAGTAAAGGGTTGGGGCCTAGCCCCATCCCCCGGGGTGTTTATATGGAACCTTACGATAAGACCAGGGTGCGGATAGTTGTAATGCTATCCCTCGTTCTAGCTCAGCGCTTTCACATAAAACCTTCCCACGTGACTTGGCTATACCTTTTGGCGTGGACTTACCATAAGTTTTGGTACACGGTCTTTTCACACGTTTAAAAATTTGGCATGTGGTTCACTCCAGCCTAGCCCATGATCATATGTGTTAGTCATACGACCACTCCTTTATACTTGGCATGGGGAGTTAATACTTCAACGGGAAGCATTCCACTCACCCTCCACTTGTCAGCACTACATTCACGCATGAAAACAGGCCTGGATTAGGCATTGGGACATGGCCACATGCCCCCCATGAGACCTGCACCTCCATCCAAGGGGTGCTAATCTCATAAATTGTTCGAGAGTTTGCCCCATTTTGTGGGATGCACGCCTATGCTAGGTTTTAGGCCCAGTAACGCTATGAGAGCTAGGCTAGTCTATCAGTCAGTGTGTTTTGGCAAGCAGGTACAACAAGCTTGAAGGGGAAAACTTCCAGGAGGTGTAACTTCTTCATTTTTTGGCCAAACCAGGTGCCAAAAAATCTCAGCTAGGGGTTTTTGGACGTTCTGAAGCCATCCATTTTGTATTTTGAGCACTGTAAAAGAAATTTTTAAGCATAATGAAAATGATCCAAGGGAAGCTAGACCAGGAGATGTATCCCAAGAGAGGGGTGAACTCATTTATCATTTGTTGTGTTATGTGTTCATTCTTGATGGTTTTTATCAATCTGATATGTTGCTCATGATTAAGTAAAACTCATTGAATTTATGTGTTAGTAAATTGATCGAATTACCCAAACATGTGTCATTTTTCACTTGCAATTTAAAGAGATAAGTCTTCTTCATTTTAAAGATCTATTGGAAACATATTCATTCCATTTTCAGATCAGTTGGTATCAGAGCTTTGGTTGTTGAAGGCTTGATTGTTTGCAAGTTTTTTTTGTTTTTCTAATGCTTACAAGGTTGAAGCTCACAAGAGGAGAAGGTCAACTTGTAGAGCCATGTTCTTAATTGTCAAGAAGGAGAACTATCAAATCACCTCAAGTTTCAAGGAGATATTCACCAAGTATGGCTCAGGAGGACAGCCATGGAACTCTTCCTTCAGAAGAGGAAACCTTCAAGAAATATTTCTTTGATATGGATGAGATGGTCAAAGTTTTGTTTGATGAAAGGAATGCAATATTGCAAGGTGAAAGCTCCAACCCTCCAAAGGGCAATGGAGACAGTGGTGATAAAACTCAAAAGGGAAATGGAGGGAGTGGTGATTCTCCACCTCCTTCACCTCCATCTTCCACCTCTTCCACCATTTCACAACCACCTCCAAATTCTCCAAAAGGACATGGTAAAACTCCTTTACAAACTCCTTTACTAAATCTTGATATTAAGTTTGAATTGTCTATGTACAATGGAAAGGTAAATGCTGAGAAATTAGATAATTGGATTCGTCAGATTGAAGTGTATTGTAGGATACAAAGAATCACAGATGATGAAACTAAGATTCAGCTTGCTTCTTTAAGATTGGACAGTGCAGGACTCATTTGATGGGAAGCCAAAACTCAAGAGGACATGAAGAAACATGTTAAAGTTTTATCCTCTTGGAATGATTTTATTGTTGCAATTAAAAGGCAATTTTATCCATTAGCATACATGCAGAAAGCTATTATGGTTTGGAAAAAATTTAGGCAAGCTAAAGGGCAAGATATGCAAAGCTTCACTCAAGAATTTAGGAGAAGAGCTTTGGTTTTGGGTGTAGATTTGTCTTCACAAGATACTTTTCTCAAATACATAGGAAGTTTGCATAGCTACTTGAGGCATACAATACTTATGTTTAATCATTCAAATCTAGATGAAGTATGTGTGCAGGCTACTCATTTAGAGGCAAGATGAAGGAATGAACCTCAAGAGGGAAGCAAGAAGTCTTTTAATGGAGACAAGGGAAAGAGGAAGTTTGAAGGAAATGGGAAGAAAAATGCTTCAATCAAGAAAGAGAGAGAGAAACTCTCATGTAAACATTGTTCAAGGGATGGCCATGATGAATACCATTGTTGGAAACTTCATCATGAAAAGAGACCCAAAAGGTTCAACAACAAAGATAAACCAAACATCGTTGCAAATATACAACAAGATTTAGGATCTGATTCGAAAGATGAAACAAAAATCACAGCCATGGGTTTACAAGGTAAGAATTCTATTGCAAGCACTAGTTCTTCAAATTATGCCATCAATGAAACTCAACATGAAAAAGAAAGGATAGAAATTTTCCACATAAGGGTAATTTCAAAACATACCAAGATAGATACTCTTTTTTATACGGGATCACAAGCAAACCCTATTTCTGAAGACATTGTCAAGAAGCTAGATTTGGAAACTACTCCTCATCCTAAACCATACCCTTTATGTTGGATATGTGACAATGCCAAATTGCATGTGACAAGAAGGTGTAAACTTAGATTTTCCATCACTGCAAACTATATAGATGAGGTAGAGCTTGATGTTATTCCATTGGATATTTGTGGTATTGTGTTTGGAAGCCCATACTTATATGATAGGAGAGCCATTTTTCATCGTCATGAGAACAAGTATCATTTGCTTAAAAATGGAGTTGAGTACAATGTTAGAGCACATACAAAGAAGATGAATTTGTCACTTACAAATGCGTGACAAATGAAAAGACTAGTCAATGCTAGTAAGAACCTTGTACTTTTGATGACTAAACCCAAAGACACTGATGAAGAACAAGTTCTCAAAGGATGTGATGCAAAGTTACAATATGATTTGTATGAGGTTGTTAACAAAAATGTTGAGATGTTTCAGGAACCAATCGGATTGCCTCCTACAACGGGTATCCAACAAAAGATTCTGTTGCAGCAAGGAGATCCTCTTCCAAACATTGACATGTGCAGGATGTCAAACATGGAGAATGTTGAACACAGAAAACAATCCCAAGAGTTACATGACAAAGGGGTCATCAAACCAAGCACTTCGTGATGCAGGTCACCAATTGGTTTGTACCAAAGAAAGAATGTATATGACGAATGTGGGTAGATTTCAGAGCCTTGAACAAGACTACAGATATGATTGCTAAAGGAGACATATGGAAGAAAGATTTGAGATCAAAGCAATATCCATTGCACGCCTTGGCAAGTTATGTTTTCCAATTGGTGATAAGGTATAAGAAATACTTTTATGATAAATTTATTGATATGCTTACTAGGCCTATTGTTAGTGCTTTAGTTATTTACAAGCATAATCATATCATGCATAAGAGCTATTTGGAACAATATGCTTTAGATGATGATGGAAAAAATGTTTATGCAACTTTGTGTCGTGCTAACCAAGTTGAGGAAATGGATTCCTATGTGCATGGTAAACTTTTGTAACTTGGCACGCTATTTCACAAGGTGAAAGAGTCAACATGATAAGGGAAGCACATCCTTCTCTTGTTTTTGGCCATTTTGGTATGGACAAGACGGTGGCTAGATTGCAAATCAAGCATCCTAAGTTTTGGGATGAGCATCTACATTACTTCCAGCATGCTATAACCAGGCTAAGAAGTTCTTTGAACTAGTTCAGCTTATGCAACAAACCATTCAAGAACAATTGAGGAAGAGCCAAGCCAAGTACATAGCACGACATGAAAAGTTTTATATTGGTCTCAAAGGCACCAATCCAATCAAGGCTGAATGGATTGAGATTGTAAAGGTGGGGGAACTGTTCCCTCATCTACAGATTGACTAAAAGTAGTCTTTTAGAGATCCAAAATCTTCCCAATGGGGAGGTGTGATCCAGGGGATCAAATTTTGCTCAATAATTAAAGTGCTCGGAATAAATTCAAATAGGAAATGTGCATAGGCCTCGTTGTTACGAACCCAACACAACTTGATCGAGCTCAAACCGATGTTGTATGAGAAAGATATTGAATTCTGTTCATTTTTCCAAACATGCAAAATTTTGATGACTATGCAATCTGTATAGTGCTGACATGGCAGTTGACCGTACATGTCATACATTCATATAGTGACGTGGTAGAGTATTTGGCATGTTGACTGGGCAGGTGTTGGAAGACATGGGAAAATCATATTTTGACAAGTGTCAGCTTGTGGGTGAATGTAATGGTGCCACATGGCCTAGTCATGGGCTGCCATGTGGCACCCCTCCATTGGTTTGTAGTGGAAAAATTTTGTGAATCCACGGGAGTCGAACCCGTGACCTCTAAGCATGGGGGAGCGACTTGGCAAGGCTGGGCTACCAGCCCGCCCACAGTTTTCCTTATTGTGTATATTCTGATGTAAACATTTGAATTGAATCAAATATTCATATGGTGGAGTAAAGGGTTGGGGCCTAGCCCTAGCCCCGGGTGTGTTTATATGGAACCTTATGATAATACCAGGGTGCGGATAGTTGTAATGATAGCCCCTAGTCTAGCCCGGCGCTTTCACATAAAACCTTCCCACATGACTTGGCTATACCTTTTGGCACAGACTTACCATAAGTTTTGGTACGTGGTCTTTTCACACATTTATAACTTTGGCGTGCGGTTCACTCCATCCTAGCCCCCAATCATATGTGTTAGACATACGACCACTCTTTTAGACTTGATACGGGGGGTTAACACTTCAACAAGAAATGTGTGACACGCCTGCCACTTTTCAGTACTACATTCACACATGAAAACGGGCTCGGATTATGTGTTGGGACATAGCCACATGCCCCCCATGCGACCTGCACCTCCGCCCAAGGGGGCGCTAATCTCATTAACTATTCGACAGTTTTCCATGTTTTGCGGGATGCAGGTGTGTGTTGGGTTTTAGGCCCAGTAACGTTGCAGGAGCCAAGTTAGTCTGTTAGTGGGTGCGTTTTGGCGAGCATGTCCAACAAGCTTGAAGGGGAAAACTTCCAGGAGGTGTAATTTCTTCATTGTTTGGCCAAACCAGGTGCTGAAAAAGCACAGCTAGGGGTTTTTGGACGTTTTGAAGCCATTGAAGCCATCCATTTTGTATTTTGAGAATTGTAAGAGAAATTTTTAGGAATAATGAAAATGATCCAAGGGAAGCTGGACCAGGAGATGTAGCCCAAGAGAGGGGTGGAATCCTTTATTATTTGTTGTGTTATGTGTTCATTCTTGATGGTTTTTATCGGTCTGATATGTTGCTCATGCTTAAGTAAAAATCATTGAATTTATGTGTTAGTAAACCGATCCAATTACCCAAACACAT
The DNA here is from genome assembly GCA_032191745.1 of Picea mariana. Lineage (NCBI taxonomy): Eukaryota > Viridiplantae > Streptophyta > Pinopsida > Pinales > Pinaceae > Picea > Picea mariana. Next base: position 66,872 of record JASDQU010100308.1, on the reverse strand, counting down.
GCCATTTTACACTTGCAATTTAAAGAGATAAGTCTTATTCATTTTAAAGATCTATTGGAAACATATTCATTCCATTTTCAAATCATCAATGGAGGGGAGCTCAAGATAGATCCCACAAAGATGGAGGCCATCATGAAATGGACACTTCCTACAAATGCCACTAAAGTTAGGAGGTTTTTGGGGGCATAACAATACTTACAGAAGCTCATAGATTCATTTTCATTAGTACTTGCACCACTCCACGTCATAACAGTGAGTGGTAAGAGTTTCCAGTGGGCGGAGAATCAACAGAAGGCTTTCGATGAGCTAAAAAGAAATATCATTCAAGCACCAATTCTCGCATTACCGAACTTTTGAAATCCTTTTGAAGTGGAGAGAAATGTATGTTGAAGGTTGAGTCCAAACCTTATCATTAATTGAAGGTTGAGGAAGTCAAAACCCTACCCCTAGAAGGCTATTGAGATATGTTAAATATTGGGTCATTGGTGTAGATTTTAACCTTGTACAATATTTACGGAAAACATATTTTCAGTAAAAGAACAGAAAAGATACAATGGCAAATACAAACATTACACAGAGATTTTTCCCCTGGAAACCTAAACCGGGAAAACCAGCATAATTTATAATCATTCATAGTGATACAATGTTTACAATACAATATACATATAGGATCCAGTGGCATCCAAAACCCTAACCCAATGACCTGGATTAGTCAACAACCCTAATTCCTTAACTGGAAATAGAAAACCATCAGCAAAAACCATGTGCTGAAAAATCGCCCAAAAAAGCGACACGTTTCCCGAGGCAAAAAAATTATTTATAACACATACCCGTGCAAAGAATATAACACATACCCAACATTCTCCCACTTGTTGTTTTATTTGCATACAGGGGGTTACAGGGTTACATAGTCAACAATCCATGGCAGAAATTCCCATGGATCCTCTACACCAAGAGAACTTCTGAGTGCTCACAGATTTTGTTAATGAATTTGCAACATTCTTAAAAGTGTCCACCTTCATCAACAACACTTTATTTTCTTCAACCATGTCTCTCACAAAGTGATATTGAATATCAATATGCTTTGTCTTTGAATGATAAGTCGGGTTCTTCGCAAGAAAAATTGCACTCTAACTATCACAATCTATCCTTACAGCTTGTTGTACCAACCCAATACCTGAACACAATCTTTGTAACCATATTGCTTCCTTAATTACTTGAGTGGATTACATATATTCATCTTTTGTAGTTGAAAGTGCCACTACAGCCTGTCTTTTGCTCATCCAACTGATCAGGAGCTCAGGACCAAGTGTCATAAAATTGTTCAAAATTGAACTTGCTCAGAAAGGGTTGAAGTTGGAACGAATGGATAGGTCTCATCGATACGATCCTGCTGGCGCGAACGGCACAGAAAACCGACTCTGCATGACAAAGATATCTCAGTCAGAAATTTCTTATTTCATTATAAAATAAAAATATATATATATATAGTGAAATTATAAAAAAGAAAAATGAAAAATTAAAAAATAAAAACATTATTGAAATGGGTTTTCTAATCAAAAAAAAATGGGGGGGCGCGTAGGACGCCACGTGGCTTAATAAACATATGGTTGTATTAAAATCAAAACCTTGGTGTTTGGAGCGCTATATGTATATTAAAAAAAAACTCATATATATTTGTTTAAAACGCGCCCAAAGGGAGTAGACAGGACTCGAACTTGGGTCGCCCCTTTGAAATCCCCGCGCCCTAACCACTTGGGCTAGAGCTGCTAGTTACATGGCAAGCGGCATTTTTATCTTAAAAGGTGGACACGTGTTTGGGGCGTGTTAAGTCGGGGGCTAGCCCCTAGGGACCAAACTCATTGTGCAAGTGACCAACAGCATAACCATGGCGCTAAAGAGCAGTTGGCGCATTTGTTTTTGGCGGACTCCGACATTTTTTATTTTATTGCTATTTTTGGCGAAGTTAACTCCCACTTTCTCGAATTTGGTGGGGTTTTTGGGGAAAAGTGGAAGAGAGTCAGTTATTGAGATATCTCGAGCTACAGGAAACCATTCTTGACGAAATTTTGGTCGATTTTGGGTCTCTTCGACCTTATGAAGCCATTGGAGCAGTTTTCAGAGCCATCTGAGGTCATTTGCAGGTGATTTTGCTTCGTGGAAGTTCCAGGAGCCATTAAGGCCAAAACAGTTTGGGAGCTGCATTGGGATTTGTGCAGCCAGTGAAGGTGGAACGAAGGTCATTCCTGAAGTTTATCAGCATTCTGAATCCATTTATACAGCTCATTTTTCCTGTTGAGGCTTTCTTCTCATTGTTTAGCTTCAGGGAAGCTTTCAGGGCCACCAGGGCCATTTCAGTGCTGGAGCTGTTGGAGGCTATGTGCATCCATTTTTGGTGATTCAAAAGCCTAGGTTGGCTATTTTTGACCTTCTGAATCTGATGGCAGAGGTTTTAGAATCATTTGAGGTCATATTCACCACGAAATTCTCCATTCAAGATTAAAGGGCCACCAGGGCCATTTGGGGAAAGTACTGTATAAGGTACATTTTCATTGTTTAGTGATTGGGAAAGAGCATGTTCAGCTAATTCCTATCTTCTGATTTTGTATTTACAGTCAGTTCTGTCTTTTGAGACATTTATATTCTTGTATTAGCATTTGGAGCACTTTTAATACAAGAGGACAAGCCTCGTTTGGGAGGTTTGGTCCAGCAGATGTAGCCTGAAGTGGGTGAACTGCTTTATCATTTTGGTTGCTGTGTTTTTGATGTGTTCTTGCTGCATTTGATACTGCTGTGTATTAGTTCATAACACATATTTAATATTGTAAAAGAACCTTCCTCACACATGCATTATGACAAGAAGAACTAAGTAACTCACATAAACAAGTTGCACATTTTTAACACATGAAGCAAATGTAGGTCACATTGGAGTGTATAACTCACATTTTAAATTATGGAAAATGGATACCTTGCACCCTTAAACAAGTACATTCCATTTTCAAATCACCGACCCTTCTCGAAAAACATCTAATGAAATTTACATCCTGGAACTGTAGGGGTCTCAGCAGCAAGATGAAAGAAGATGCTATCAGGGATCTAATTAAAACAACAAGAACAGACGTCCTACTCATCCAGGAAACAAAAATGAGTCAACATGACTCGCTAAAAGTCTTAAAAAACGCATGGCGAAGCAGTCAAGGTGTAGTTGACAATGCCAGGGGCGCCTCAGGCGGGCTTTGCACCATGTGGAACGCCTCCAAATTAGATCTTCTCCACTCTGACCTTCGCATGCACTGGATATGCACTCAACTACTCCACAAGGAGTCTGGACAAATTGTAAGTCTCTTTAACATTTATGTACCTCAGCACATTGATGAAAAAAGAATTTGCTGGCATTCTCTCCAAGATTATTTAATTGAGCAGGGCTTAGAAAATATAATTTTAGGGGGTG
>JASDQU010100308.1:33124-49988 GCA_032191745.1 Picea mariana | reverse complement strand
AAATGAGATGATGAGTGTTTTATGATGTACCTTTGATCATGAGATAGAGTTGATTCTATAATGGATCACTACTATTGGAGTTGAATAAACTCTAGTTGGATAGATTGGGTTCTATCAACAAGTTGGGTCTTGCCCGAGAGTTGGTGCTCTCCGAGGAGTTGGTGCTGAAACAAATCAATTGATGCTGGGAAAATACTCTTTCACATATGTTGGTCTTATTCACTTCCCTTTGGGGGTTATCTGATTTATTGACCCCGGGTTCATGTCATTTAGGGTTCCAACAAAGCCTCTAAAACTATTGGCCCTCCTGGTAAACCAGAAGGAAACACAACGCTGGAAAGCACTACGCTGTCTCACCCGAGATAGCTCTAAATCGGTGGTCGTAAGACTTAGGTGTTTACATCCTAGGATAGAGTAGGGGAAGAGGGGGTTTCTTGGATAGGGTCAGATACTGTGAGCTGTAAAGGGGATTACATATTCCTTGGATTTGCATTCGAATATCCCATAAATCAATTGAAGTTCACTATAAACATATCCATAATCAAGTAATAATTCATTCATCAAGTTTAACTATCAATTGCTGGAAGAAAGAAGACCCATGCATACATTTAACATATAACATGAGAATTACCATGGTTCATCCCCTCCTGGGCTACACCCACAAAGATTTGACTCTTGGCTCTTGTATTATAATAGTTCTACAATTCTGGCGCCTCGCGCTTAGTGCTTACAATTCTCCACAAAAGTTGGGTAAGATCTATGCGAGGAAAACTAGATCACACCAAGATCCATGGTCTATGGTATAATCCTCAGATATACCTCCCCTCAGGTCTCCCTTGCTCAACATCTTACAAAATCAGTTCATATCGCTAAGAACATTATAGAAGAAACTTGCTAGCAACTACTAATGAACTCCCTCTTATGATACTTCTATATCTATATTTATACATTTTGGGCTCTTCATCCTTTTTTTTGAATATTACAAAAACCCTAACACTTCTTGTGTTAGGTATTTTTTCCATACATGTGCTGCTCCTCCTCCAGCTGTCACTTTCCTTTGTGCACACTTTCTTGCATGCATGCGTTCTGCTCTTCTGCCAGTTGTTACTTCAGTTTTCTGCATGCTTTATTTCCCATGATTGTTCTTCTTTCCTCTTCGGCCTGGTGCCAATAGGCCCCCAACACTGACATGTGAATTGTCTCGAGTCACCTAGTTCCTTTGTGCTTCCTCGATATCCTTTGTTATCATATGGAACTGTTCCTGCAACTTTGTTGATTTTGTCAATGCCTGCGATGTTTTCTCCTTGATGATGTCGACTATCTGGGCTTTCACTTCCTCGCTTATCAGTCCTACACATTCTAGATGAGTCTGTGCTATCTGGTTTCTGGCCTCTTCCACCTGCACAAGTACTTTTGCTACCCATTCCAACAATGGTTCTATTTGATCTCGACGCTCCCGTTTCTGTGTTTGCACAGTGATACGTTCTGCCTATATTTTCTTCATCTCTTGGGTTCCCTTGACTCATTCTAGGATTGGTATGGTCTTATGTCACTGATTGAGTTCTTCGATCGTTGCATTGATCCTCTCCTCTTATTTTTCCCAGTGTTGGAATTGTGGATACTCTTCCATCTTTGGCCAAAGTTGCGCTACTTTCTCCAGCAAGTTGGTTGTCATGCTGACCTATTGTTCCAAATCTTGCAGCTACATTGCAACTTCCTACTTCCTTTGCTCCTTCACTGGTGGTGGAGTTGTCGGACTAATCTGTCCATGAAGAGTCTCGATCTCCTTTTGATACTGATCAATTGCCTGTGCAATTTGGTCGATCTTCTCTGCAACTGGGAGTTTGTTTCCTTATGCAGTGGTTGGAAGTTTCCTGAAAGCTTCTTCCACTCTTTGTTCCATCTCGTTTTTGCATTATTTCTCCTCCTTGATTTCCGATTGAACTTGTGTGCAAACTATTTCCAGTGCTTCCCGCCTCTTTGTTGCTTGTTGTAGCTCGACTAAGTTTTTATGTGCTCGAGCCTGCATCTCGTGGTCGACGCTAACTTGTAGTTTGTGTAGTGATTTTGTTGGCATACATGTTAAGACCAATTGGATTTGATACAAATCCTTCAGTGGTGTATGTCCCACAATTTCATCCATTCGCAGCATGCTAGGCTTTATGTAGACCGTTGAATCTGTTTGTGGTATGGAAAGAACTGGGTCGCATTCTTCTACCTCCACCCTTTCTGTGGCCTGTGTGGTTAATGGCTCTGTGCCTCTACTAGTTCTTGTGATCTGGGCTTCCTCAAATTTCTTAAGGAGTTGTCCCATTTCTGTCATTTCCTTCTACAGTTTATCTCGGTGGTGTGTTGCATGATCAAAATCTTCTGTGAGGCAGTCTTGGACCATCCTGGCAATCATCTCTCCATCATCCTCTGTGATTGTGTAGTTCGATTGTGGTCATTGTGCCTTCATTTTCTTGAGCTCACCTGTGTCCTATACCGCTGGTATCCTAGCCCCCCTGGTTCCTATGTGATGGGGTTTGGTGCTATTTCCCTTGTTCCCTCAGCCGGTTTCTTCTGGTCCTTGGTCGACTAGGTGGTTTCTATTCCTCCCTTCTATGTCTTGGGCTGCTCTGAGCCATCGTCTACTTGATTTGACTTGGGTTGGCCCATTCTTCATCTCTTGGGTGCTGAGATTTGTGGACGCTGTGTCTCCGTCTACACAGCCCCTCCTTCTTTTGTTTGTGCCGATACTCCTATGGGTATAGTTTGGATCCTCCATTCATCAGGCCATTCACTGATGATCATTTCGATATCACCCTCGGTGACACGGTAGTGCATCTGTAGCCACTATTTATCCGGGTCTTGCCTTGGTTGTATCCACATGGCTTGTCGCCTAGACCATAAATTAGTGATGTCCTCGTATCTTGCGACAACCTCTGGTGTTATTCTACATGCTCGGTTGATGGCTTCCTGTATCTCCCATAGGTATGCTTTGAATACAATTCCGTTCTCCTTATTCTTCTTGGATAGTGGCCTAGCTCTTAGGAAGCGATATCTTGCTCCCTCTGGCTGAGGTCTGGTAGAAAAGATGACGTATTCTGGTTCTCACCATCCCATGAAATCTATAAGAGTGATCATCCATGAGTAATGAAATTATGTACCTACATCCTACACATATTTGCAGTCTATCTGGAACAACTTTGATAGATATGGTGCCCAACTCATGAAGGTGCCTTCTGTGCACTGAGTTTCCACAACAATGACTTCTACCGGTACTTCATCTTTGTGGCATTTTCTTAATAGTTTGAAAGATAAGATCATTGTGCCCAATTGTGTCACGACATCGTTGATCTGTTTAATTATAATGCCTCTTTCTCCTCTATCGGTGTTGTATTTCTTTTTCATCTCTTCTTCCAATGCCTTTTCCTTGGCCTTATCATCTAGGATCAATGCGGGATCCATACCCCCGGTGGGTAGACCTCTTATCTGCATGATGAGTTCGACCATTATGTGAACAGGTTTTTCCAGCCATATATCCCCTCCATGCACAACTTCTAATAGTTGTTTGACACATTTTGTCGCATATTGGCTTCTACCAAAGTGTGGTATCTTCAGCAACCCTAGAATTCTTGTTCTGTCCAGTCTAGTGGCCCACTAGTGTGGCTAAGTGATAGATTCTCCGAGTTGGTTCATGACTATTTTCTGCATAAAAACCTGTGGTGCAAGCTCTGGGTATTTAGTGTCATCTACTAAATCATGTTTAGAATACTTGAGCTTCTCAACCTGACCTAATAGATGTGGGTCCACCTGTACTCCCTCTGGTATGCAAGGTAGCACAATCTCTGCAGCCAGTTTCTTTTTAGGTGAACTTGGTATCTGAATTCGGTTCACCTGTCGCGATGGTCAGTTCGAGGTTCCAACAACTTTGGGTTTCTCATTTTCCATTCATTCTTCCCAAGTTATGGCCATTTCCCTCGTCGACTCGACCAAAAAGGAATATGGGACGGGTCCTTGTGGGGCGTCTGGTTGTACTGCTGCATCTGGGTTTTGTGTGCTCTTTGTGGCTCCTACGGCTGCTTCGACATTCTTTTGTGGTATTTCTTGGTGGGTTTATTCTTCTTTGTGTTGGGGCTCATGAACTTCTACTGGTTTATCCTATTCCATGGCCTCTGTTTGTGGTTTCCAGGCCTCTTCGAGTATGGATGTATGTTCTACTAGAATTTCCTCTAGCAATGGGATTTCGTCAATGTCGACGATTTATGGGGGTTGTTGTTCACTTTCTTTTGGTGGTCCTTGCGACCTTGTTTGAGCCCTGGTTTATTTGTCTATATGGCTTGGTTTTGCGAGTTTCAGTGGTGCCATAATGGGGTCTATCAAACGATGGTGGGGTTTGAATGGCTTTGGTATGCTCTGTGGTTTCACTCTGTTCATTCTTGCTGCTAGTGTTCTTTTCCTATTCTCTGTTTGTGAATAGACTAACTGTTGTTGTGCTCGTGTGTTGTATGGGATCACCATGAAGCTTGTCAAGGATGTTTTCCTCCCTTGTGTGATTAATGCACCATAACTATAGCTTCAATGCATTTGCGGTGGTTTCGTACTTGCCATTATGCCTGCTCTGCTGTCTCCAGTTGGCACGTTTAATGTGGCATCCCCTCTGTCCTTGGCTTGCTTTAATTCTGATTTTTGTTTTCCTCTCAACCTACTTTTGCCGGTCTTTTCCGCGTGTTTCCTTTTTTGATATGGTCATTATCTTTTCCCTTGTTGGCTTTGTGTTTCATAGGTGTCTTGTCCATCGTATTATCATATTTTTTATTTTTTTTACTGCACAGTGGGTGGTCGACTGTCTTTGTACAGCTTCAATTGACTCCCATTTACCATTCCCTTGAGGTCTCTGCCTACTAGATCTCTTAAATGTAAATCTCCTCTGCCCGTGATAGTTTTTACCTCGTATGGTCTTAGCCAATGCATTCTCAACTTTCCTGGGTGTTGTAATGCTTTACTATCGTAGAGTAATACTAGATCTCCTTCCTTGAATGTCTTCGTTTTTATGTGGCGGTCATGCCAAGATTTGTCTCTTGCTTTCTGTACTTGTTGATGAAATCTTGCCAAGATTCGGTCTTCCTCCATTGACAGTAATTGATTCAGTCTTTCCTGAACTACACCTCATTCTGTCATTTGTGTAATGGATGTTATACATAGGTTGGGTATTAACAATTCTAAGGGAATTATTACTTCTTGACCATATACTAGTTTGAAGGGCGTGTGGCTAGTCAGCTGTTTACAAGTGGTTCTATACATCCACACTATTGCTGGTACCTTGAGATCCCAATCTTCCTTGTTGACATTGCATAACTTTGTCAAGGCGTTTTCTAGGATTTTTTTGAAGGCTTCTACCATGCCATTTTCCTGTGGGTGGTATGGTGTGATTCTCTGGTGATGAACTTCAAACTCTTCCAACATCTCTCAGATGGTGTTGTTTATGAAGTGCATTCCTTGGTCTCTCATCAAAATTCTTGGGCACCCCAAATCTAGTAATTACTTATTCGAACAAAAAGGTGCATCTGTCTCTACGCTGCAATATTTTACTGGCATGGCTTCCGCCCATCTTGTTAGGTATTCCATCATGGTGATAATATATCTTTCCCTCGTTCTTTTAGCTGGTAGGTTAATAGGTCCCATGAAGTCTATCGCCCATTTGTTGAATTCCTGAAGTGTCACTTGTGGTTGTAGTGGCATCACGTCCCTTCTATTGGGTTTGCCTACCCTTTGACAGACGTCACATTGCTGGCAGTATTCCTTCGAGTCTCTGTGGATCGTTGGCCACCATAATCTTTCACATAGTACCTTCTACGTGGTATCTTTTCCTGCATAATTCCCTCTTGCTATTCCCTTGTGGGATTCTGCTAAAATTCTTGGTCATTCGTGGGCTAGTACGTATCTTCGTAAGATGCTATCTATGCCCATCTTGTATAGATGTCCTATGATCAATTGATAGTCAGCTATGTGGACTACCAGATTCTTCTTATGTGCAGTGGTATATTCTTGTGGCACAGTACCTATGTTTAAGTATTGGATGATCTATGCAAAGTGATCGTCAACAATCTATACTGAGAATAGTTGTGCATCTGGAAAGTTGTCTTCTAAGTTCGTTGGTTCCTCTCCATTTGTGACCCTCGATAGGTGGTTAGGCCCTGCATTCATCTTTCTTGGTTTAACTATTACCTCGAAGTCAAATTCTTGAAATAATAATAGCCATTGACAGATTCTCCCCCCCAACACTAAATTGTTGACTAGGTATTTCAGAGCTGAGTGATCTGTAAACATCTTAAAGTGTTTTCCCAGTAAGTAATGTATATACTTTTGTAGTGCATAAACCATAAATAGGCCTTAGATTTCTTTCGTGTTATAATTATGTTCTGAATCTGATAAATTTCTACTTGCAAACGCTATCGGGTGGTCCAAGTCTCCTTCTTTCAGTTGTTCCAAGATAGCTCTGAGTGTGATCACTGATGCATCTACATGTACATGGAATGTCTTCTCCCAGTCTGAAAATACCAATATTGGTGTAGTGACCATATTCTCCTTTAGGGTATCTAGACCATGTTGACATTTATCGTTCCATTGATACCTTGTATCCTTAACAGTTTTTTCATTGGTGCTGTAATCTGTGCGCAACCTTTGATGAATTTCCTGTAATATCCCATGTGTCCTAATGTTGCTCTGAGTTGGCAGACTGTTTTCAGCGCTGGTAGATTAACAATGATCGTGATTTTGGTCAGATCCACTAGCAAACCCTGTTTGCATACTATGTGTCCTAATAGTATCCCGAACGATGTCCCAAATATGCATTTCTTGATATTTAGTGATATTTGGCACTGTCTGCATCATTCTAGCATCAGTCATAGTACTTCCACATGGTTTTTTAACAGGCTATAGACCGTCCAATAATCCAGGTATACTTTTAGGAATTGATGGATGAACTCCTTAAATGCTGCGATGACTACTCTAACAAAGATTGCGGCTACATTCTTCAGTCCGAATGACATGACTGTATACTGGTAAGATCCCCATTTTGTCGCAAATGTGGTCTTGTTTTTACCCTCCTGTGTTATCTTAATCTAATGATATCCTGAGAATTCATCGGTAAATGAGTAGGCTTCATGGCCTCCTACATTCTCGAGTACTTCGTCCATGAACGACATGGGGAATGGATCATGTAGGCATGCATCATTGAACTCCCTCAAGTCGATGCATATTCTGATCCCTCTTCCCTATTTCTTGTCCTGTACTACCATTGGACTTATCCATTCTGATTCTTTAACTGGTTCAATGATGCCAGCCTCAAGCATCCTATCGATCTCGTCTTTAACTTTCTGTTTATATATAGGATTCAATCTATATGGTCATTTCTTAATGGGTCTCGCATAAGGTCTGAGTGGTATCTTCATTTCTCCTAATTCTCCTGCTATGCCTTTCATATCTGTAAAGGTTGTGGGAAAAAGGTCATTGTATTCGCATAACAATTCTATGATGCTTTCTAGTGTCTGTTTGTCCCAATAGTCTCTAATGCTAACTATCTTGGGTCACTTGATGGTCCCTATGTTAACCTTCTTTACCTTGATTTCCATAGAGATGACATTTGACTCTATGGGTGGGCCTTCCACATCTCTCTCGCCTTCGACTTCTTCGATCTGAACATCACGTGGATCGTCTTCATCCAAAGCTTCCTCCTGTACATGGTAGCATGATAGTAGATCCTTGACTGTCTTCTTATTTCATTGTTGTATCTCTGTGATAGTTTCTACTTCCATTTCTTCGATGAATATGACGTTTCTAATCCATTTCAGGGCCGCGTTTATGTTGGGGTTCTCATGGTCGAATGAGAAAGTGATTGTAAAATTTTGTTGGAGAGTTACCCATGTCTTGGTTCCTTTACGCATTTCCTGGTCTATATACCAATTCACTGGTATGCCCTCTAAGGTATGAATGAAGTGGTGAGACCATTCCTTCGGTGGTGTCATTTTCCACATCATTTGACATGCTTCCAAGTGTTCTGCTGGTGTGCCTAGTCCATCATATTTCTGTGGTTTGTTACCTGTTCATTCTGTGTCAAACCTTATGTGCAGTAATATCTTACATTGGTACCATTGTGTGATAGTTTCTTTGTGTGCACCCCACCATCTGGCAGGTGTAGCTTTTAATGGTAAATCCAGTACTAGCAATCTCTGGTTTTTTAGTACCTTGTCTTCATATTGTGTCAAGAAAGTTTCCAAATCATTTAGCTCGTGAAAGCTGGGTGGTTTTCTAATTTCTATGCCAATCCACCTTAGTGCACGGTCTATTCTGGCACACCTTCTCATGGATACTTCATGGAGTCTTTGCTGCCAGTTTTCTAACCTGTTGTCTAAGTCTGTTGTGCATGAAGTAATGCTCCACCAACTGAGTACCCCATCTGTAGTTAGGCTTATATAATCCATATCACGCATAGTTGTTATGTACAACTGGACAATTTCTTCTAAATCCATGAAAGTGGGTTCTATGAACCTCTCTCCTTCTGATGGGTTGAGTGGGGCTATGACCCTGTAGTCCCTTGACTCAAATGTCATTTTTCTAGTTTTTAAGTTAATTATGGCCTGGTTTTTGAACGCCCAATCCAGCCTGAGTAGAATTAGGTAAGGTGTTGTGCCATCTACTATTTCGATGGCTTCAAAGTCTGCCTTAGTGCGCACCCCATCCATGTCTACCACCACTCCTTTCAATCTACCTATTGGTAGGACTCTATGTTGATTTGCTAGTTTTAACTGAACCATTGAATATCCCAGTGTAGGCTCTCCCATGCATAGCCATGTATCTTTTGGTAGTACATTTACTTTGGATCCTAGATCTAGTATAATATCTACCATATTGAAATCCCCCATGTTAGCATTTAATCTAAATTTCCTTCTTGTTCTTATTCTTGTGTGTAGGTGGTTGACAGTTTTCAATGCGTCAGATTTTCTTTCCCACATCAGTTCCATAGTTCTGCAATCTTTGTTGTCATGGCCTACTGACTTGCAAAAGGTGTAGTATGAGGTCTTGGGTATTGTTTGGTATTTTTGCATCATCGTTGTTATCCACAATTTTTGTCATTGAGATGATGACATGACAATGACATGATGATAAAATATCAAATTCTTCAATAAGAACATTTCTATGAGAAAGGTTACACTTATCAGCTTCCAGAAATCATATTTTAAAAGATAGTTCGCAGGCTGCATATATACTCTCCTGCGAGAATGAATAATTCTCGCATGCTGCATTCAGCTGGGGTGCGAACTTCTCACACTGTGCTCAAGGTCAGGGTGCGAACTTGTTTTTAAAGGAGGAAAATGGATAAGTTCTCGATCCTTCTAGAAGGAATCTTCTAGAAGGGTGAGTTGGCTTTCAAATGGTTGGCAAAGTACTGACTTCCCATATATCTTGGGATCATTCCCTATCCAAGTAACTAATCAATCTTCTCCTATATATTGAGGGGATTTCTCATGGAAAAGGTTGGAAGAAGCAAGATAGCAAGAGATTGATTGAAGAATTGGTGCAAGACTGTATGGAGGATTGATGCTACAGCAGCAAGAGACAACATCAAAGTCATCATATGTGGTAGAACTTCTTCATACATGAGCAAGTGTGTGTGTCAGAGCTAGGAGCCATCGAAAGGAGGCCTACGACATCAAGGCTCAGGTTGTAAGTTTCTCTTTCATTTAATGCAATACAGTAATATGTCCCTTTCCCATAATGATGATGTCATCTTATTACATGATTCCTTGATCACATGTATAGACTAGGTATTGAATACATTAATCTGCATTTGCTGTGATTGGTTTGTTTTTTTGTGATTGGAACGATGCAAGAGCATCGGAGCAGAGAAAGGAACAACAGAGATTAAAGGAGAGCGTCCATAAGGTATGTCCGTCATCCATTTCTCTTAGTTCATTTCAATAGTCTAGATCTAAGGAAAGGGTATTATTCTTTCACGTTTTGTTCCAGATCCAGGTGGATCTGGGGAGATTGGTCTTTGTCCGCACTCACGAATTTATCCTTAAACAATCGTGCAATGGTAAGGTTCGTGTCCCAGTTTCTTACATATTTTGCACCATAATCCTCCATGTGGTAGTGGGTTTGGGATTCCTATCGCCATATACTATGTGGATGCTGGACATTCATTCTTATGGTGTCCTTCTGTTGTGCAGGTAGTGCACCAAACTGCTTCTCCTTTATCCTTGTTCTTATTCTAGTTTAGCTAAAATGTTAAGTTCTTTAGGTCCTCCTTCAGTTCTTCGATAGCGGACTTCGTCTGCTGGTACTGATTCTCTTCCAATTACAAGGCTTCCTGTAGATCCTCTACTTGCGTCTGAAACTTCTGTTGTCATAATGGATATTTTAAGTGTGGGAGTAGTGAGTTGACAAACAGGTGTCGTTGTTGCATGTCGGTCATGAGGTATTTTAACTTTCCTTTTAATCGCGTGAATCTTTGATCAATATCCCATATCAATTCTCCTGGTTTCTATCTTATTTCAATCATCTCATTCATGTATTGATCCTCTGAGCTCGGCTTATGGAACTCGTTGATCAATAGTTTCTTAATGTCATCCAGTGTCCTTGTCATTCTAGGAACATTGTTCGTGTCTAGAATCATGTACCGGTCTAGCACGCGGTTCCTTAGTGTGATCGCTAGCTACATGAGTTTAGTGTCTTCATCAGTGATCTTCTTTTCTTCCCAGATCTTTGTGCAAATGAACAGATGGTTCTCGGGGTATTATGTTACTTCTCCTCGAAACTATGGTAATCTAATGGTGGGGTTGTGTCTTTCCATTCCAAATAGTGAAACATTCGCTCCTCCGCGTGGTGTAGATAGTTGACTAAGGTTTCATGAACTGGCTCCTCCAATTGTTTCCCTTTGTGTCGATGTACCTCCTGCTGTCAGACTTCCTTCGAACTTTGGTTTTCTAAACGGTGGTGTTCTTTTTGGTGTATTGGTCACACATGGGTTTATGGATTCCACACTGACATTAATATTGAAAGGATGGTTGTATTCTCCTCTTGTTCTTGGGCCTCCTTTTTTCCTCTCATATGCGGCACGTAGGATTTCCTCAATCTATTCCACAGCCCAGAGATCCTCTACCTCTTCCTCATCATTGGCAAAGCCCTCCCTCTTGGCTACAACTCTCTTCTTGTTATTTACCTTATGTTGGTAGGGTACTCCGCTATGCATCATTCTTGATGACGCCAAGCTCCACTTGAGTTGGTTTTCATCCATCAATATCGGGTCCAAGAGTTCCTCCTTCTTCTTCTCTGTAACCTGCCCTCCTTCCATTCCTCCTTTCTCTGTCAGTGCTTCCCCCCTTCTCCCATGCATGCAGGAAAGTCTAGTTGTCTGATTCCATTGTCATCACACCCTCGTTATATACCAGTGTCTTGATAGAAGTATATAGTGATCGGATGTACCGTCCTCTAGGTCCTCATAGGAACTCTTGCTCAGCTGCGCTGTATGACTTTACTGTGTCTACCGCAAATTCTGTGATAAATCCTGCCACAATACTATCAAGCCAAAAGTCGACTGCGCAGGTGAATTTGTTGTTCACCTATTGTAGCTATTGGATCTGTATTGGGGTCTAATCTAGTTGTTGAATCCGATTTGTCATGTGGGTATCCTTTAACCTTAAGATCCACTCCTATAGTAGATGCGGAAAATCAAAGAAAAAAAATTCGTGTAGATTTGTAAATACGTATTTATCCATGTATTTACGTGGTGTGATCATGGGGTTTCTATTGTATTTTTGTGAAAATTCTAGCTCTGTGGTTCTCAACCAGCCATTGATTTCTTCTCTCATGGGGTTCCAAGGTCTCAACATCCCCTTTTAAGGGTTCATTTCTCTTCCTCCGGTTCTTTATTCATTCCTTCTCATTTACTCGGTCCTTTCTTGTTCCTCTTAACATGGAAACATAACCATTTGTTGGTCTTATTCACTTCCCTTTGGGGGTTATCTGAGTTATTGACCCAGGTTTCATGTCAGTCGGGGTTCCAAAAAATCCTCTAAAACTATCCACCCTCTTGGTAAACTAGAAGGAAACACAGCGCTGGAAAGCACTGCGCAGTCTCACCCGAGATAGCTCCAAATGGGTGGCCATAAGACTCATGTGTTTATAGCCTAGGACAGAGTAAGGGAAGGGGGGTTTTATTGGATAAGGTCAGATACCATGAGCCGTAAAGGGGAGTAGCTATTCCTTGGATTCACATTCGAATATCCCATAAATCAATTGAAGTTCACTATAAACAAATCCAAATCAAGTAATAATTCATTCATCAAGTTCAACGATAAATTGTTGGAATAAAGAAGACCCATGCATACATTTAACATATTACATGAGAATTACTGTGGTTCACCCCCTCCTGGGCTACATCCACAAAGATTTGGCTCCTGGCTCTTGTATTATAATATTTTTGCAATTATGGTGCCTTGCACTTACAATTCTCCACAAAAGCTGGGTAAGATCTATGCAAGGTGAACTAGATCACACCACGATCCATGGCCTATGGTATAATCCTCAGATCTACCTCTCCTAGGATCTCCCTTGCTCAACAGTTTACAAAATCAATTTGTACCACTCAGAACATTACATAAGAAACTTGCTAACAACTACTAATGAACTCCCTCCTATGATACTTTTGTATCTATATTTATACATTTCGGGCTCTTCAACCTTTTTTCCGAATATTACAAAAACCCTAACCCTTATTGCATTAGGTCTTTTTCCCATACGTGTGTTACTCCTCCTCCAGTTGTCGCTTTCCTTTGTGCATGCTTTATTGCATGCATGCGTGCTTCTCTTCTTCCAATTGTTACTTTAGTTTTCTTCACGCTTTCTTTCCCATGATTGTTCTTCTTTCCTCTGTTAGCACCCTGTAAATCTGCTCGGTTGTCAAACAGAAGACAGGGGTAACTGTTTCAACCTACTTTAGAGCTGAAAACTAGCCTTCTCAACTCAGAGAGGGCTCTCTTGTGTCACTTGATACATCTATGGAAATCAGTGGCTAGAATTGGTTTGTTTTGGGGTTTTAATAAAGTTGTTGAAGATATGAAGATGATCTTTGGGCTATGGGGTCAAGAATGTAGGATGCATTTCCAAATCGTGAAAACAATCAAGAGGAAATCGCTAAATGAGGAAGTGACTTCTGAGTTTATGCTTGAAAATTTTAGATGGTATCGGAAGAAAAGAAACACAACTATTATCAGAGCATTATAGTAATGAATTATGAAATGGTTTAGAAGAGATGAACATAGTCTAAATCGTCAAGCCAAGAGCATCGAATAATGAATTCTGGACTTTTAGTTTCTCAATTTAGACAAAAGAAAGAAAAATGAAAATACAGAATAACATGAATCACATACTATGAGAGAAAACGAGACTCATAGCACCACCAATTAGAATCTTTTCATAAAAAGTCCCAAAATCTACCTCTACACCCATGTATTCATTCTAGCCCCAAAGATTTATAAAGTTTTCCTGCACAGAGGGTAGGCTCCTCTTTTCTCCATGCTTCTATACTCGTGAGGCCAAGCATATATAGAGGAATTTCATATGCAATTTAAAACGTTCTGACTTCCTCATAATTCTAAAAACAGATACAAGTTACAAAAAGGAAGAATAGTTGTATTATATAAAGGGACCGTTAGTAATTGGTCTATCATATCAGGACTCCTTTCTCTTAAGCCAACATCTGTCCAAAACTATCTGAAATACACCAAAATTTTACCTAAGGATTCACCTCAGCTTGGCAATTTCCTCCTCCAGGGTACTCCACCAATCGGAATTTTCCCTGATGCTCTCTATCATCTCGGTTTTGGCCTCTGATTTCCTCCTTTTGCTCCTCTTCTTCTTTGCAGTTGGGTGGCAGGTGTTGTATGCGTGTTCATTTATGACAACATCCCTTATAACAAGGTTTAATCTTACTCGCGACTTTGTCTCAGTTTCAAGTTTGGTATGAAATTTAGTCGCCTGCATCTGCAAGAACTATCTTTCATTCTTACTTATTGACCTTCCTGGTACCTTAGCTGAGAACCCAATTGCACCAGATGTCATTTGACATATATTATCCATGCTTTTCAGAATTCACAGAGACCTTGATTTGGCCACCCTTTGAGTTTACAGAATTCAAGAGCACATGCCGAGCTTGTTTTTCTTACGCATAAAATGACAATTTCCAAGAATAGGATAAAATGATTCATATATGAGATTTTGATGTTCTGTGTACTTTTCTCATGATTTACTGTCATAGTACCTTGGTGTGCCACACTTCATCAATCCACTTCGAATGATGAGCCTCGAGTTAGTTATGCGACGACGTCCTTTTGGTACATCACCCGGGAAAGTACCTGGACCAGTGATGTGAGGTGATCTGACCAACCACCATCCTCCCTGTGAGATATTGACATGACGTTTTGAACCACATGACATCAGGGCCATAGGAAAATTGGTTTTGGGCAATCCTTCATCTCCCCTGATGCATGTGTAAGAGCGCCATGCGTTCCCTGTCGAAACCAAAGTAGTTTTCCCCGGTCTGCCTTCGCGATGTTAAGTCCCGTGCTATTTGTTTTTCTGATGTAGGCTTCGACCATAGATCTAAGATTATTCAATATCAACGAACCACCGAGATACTCCCTTCCCACTTCCACTACATTCATTCATACGGTGTGGAATATAGCCGAGCACCCTGAACTATCGTGCCTCTACTATGGTATAGTGTCTTGCTAAACTTCAGAAGTTTTTAGATCCCAATAAACATTGTTGGTGATAACATCCTCTTCCGTCTTGTGCCAACAACATATATTCATATTACTATATTCATATCAATTATACAAAAGCTAATACAAAAGTATGGTGTCTCTGTGTCCTTTGTAATTATGATTTGATTGTTCTTAATTGGTTCAAATATGTTTTAACTGCTAACTTGTGAGAAGAAAAAGTTAGAATAGTCCACACACTAATTCACCCCCCCCCCTCTTAGTGTGGGGTGTGGGTTCATTAAAGAAGGCCTTGTATGGTCTAAAACAGGCTCCTAGAGCATGGTACTCTAGACTAGATAAATATCTACAACAGGAAGGGTTTGGAAAAGGAAGTGCAGACATCAACCTCTACATCAAGGTAACTCAAGATAGTATTTTATTAATTGAAGTTTATGTTGATGATATTATTTTTGGAAGTACTGATGACAGATTAAGCCATAAATTTTCAAAGGACATGCATAATGAATTTGAAATGTCATTACTTGGATAACTATCCTTCTTTCTGGGTCTTCAGATACGTCAAAGCAACCAAGGAATTTTTATTTCTCAAACCAAGTATATCAAAGAAATGTTAAAGAGGTTGGGAATGGAATATTGCAAACCGGTTATCAATCCCATGCAAACCAGTTGCAAGTTGGGAAAAGATCATGATTCAAAGTCTACAGATCAGAGGCAATACAGGTCAATTATTGGTATCCTACTATATGTGATAGCATCCAGACTAGATGTAATGCAGGAAGTTGGAAATGTGGCATGATTTCAAGCGACACCAAAGGAATCACATGTATTAGCAGTGAAGAGGATTTTCAGATATCTCAAAGGAACATAAGAGTTTGGATTATGGTATCCAAAAGGAAAGGCTCTATCACTTATTACCTACACATATGTAGATTTGGCAGGTTGCATTAATGACCAATGAAGCACCAGTGGAGCAATGTTCTAATTGGGTGAGTGTTTAGTATCATGGCTAAGCAAGAAAAAATCATCAGTATATTTATCTACAACCGAGGCATAGTATATTGTAGTAGAAACATGTTGTACACAAGTTGTATGAATGAAACAAACTCTGAAACATATACAGGTTGAGTATGATGAGCCCATTCCAATCTATTGTGATAATACAAGCTCCATCAATATCTCAAAGAACCTGGTAATGCAATCCAAGATGAAGCACATTCCAATCAAGTATCACTTTCTAAGGGAACATGTTGCAAAAAAGAACATTAGAGTTGAATATGTGGGCACAAAAAAACAAGTGGCAGACATCTTTACAAAACCGCTTCCATGGGAAGCCTTTGAATATCTTTGCCATAGACTCAAAGTTATTTCTACTCCAAAATGAATGCTTTTGAATTCTTATCTTATATGTATAGATGTACATGAGGAAGAACCATAAAGAGGATAGTTCAGGTTGGGAGATCAGACGAGTCAGTTAGGGGGAGAAACCCTGAATGGAAAGATACATTTTCCATTGATGACAAAGGGGGAGAGATTTATCAGATGTAGAGGACAGAGGCATAGTTCCAGAGGGAGCATTGGTCACAAAGATGCAGACATGGTTCCAAGGGGAGCATGATTGACATGATTTCAGTATTGTATCAGAGTGTTTCCATCAATGCCAAAGGGGGATATTGTTGATTAATTGGGTTGGTTCTCATTGATGTCAACCCTTGAAGAAAGTCTGGTAGAGAATTTTGATAGCACAAAGGTTTGGGTAATGGACCCAAGTTTGATTGATGTATAATGGTATGAGTTTTGATATATTTTCAAGTAAGACTATTCTATATGGATAGTACATGTCATGTCATTTCTGTTGGTATGTGGAATGTCACATAACTCCTCACAGTTTGAGAGTTATGACCTTACGAAGTTGAAGGACCCTCATATGATTGGCTTGAAACCCCAAAAGGTCAAAGAAGTCAAAGTTCTTGCAAAGAATAAATTATTTAAATAATAAAGTGAAGTGACAAAGTCAAAGAGGATTATTTAAATAATAATGTGAAGTGACAAATTCAAAGGGTATTATTTAAATAATAAAGTGAAGTGACAAAATG
>JASDQU010100308.1:15645-28483 GCA_032191745.1 Picea mariana | reverse complement strand
TTCACATTTACCTTCATTTTGTTTTCACGACTGTAAGTGTGAAAACTTGGTCTTTCGTAGTCGCATTGAAATCATTATTTGAACTATCGTTATCCTTGTCAATATGCCTATTGCACTTACATTTCACTTATCATTATGCAGCTGGCAAAAATTTTGATCTGTACTCATTGGACATTCTTGTATTGATCGTGTGACTTGGTTTTGTTGAGTTTGTAATGTATTGGCATTTTATTTGACATACTTGACCATTGGTTTCATGAAAATATATAGGTGTTATGGTTAAACCCTTTATATATATCTTTTAAAATAATGCCTATGTTCATGTTTTCAAAACTATTGGCATGTTGATTATATGAAGACCCATTGGCACATTGGTTAAACTATTGATATGAGCTGATACATTGGCACATGGTTAAACATTTGGTATTGGTTTCAAATTGAATGTTGATGATTCAAAACTATGGCATAACGTTGATTGCACGCGTTGGTTTATACACTTACCATTTCATTGGTCGGCCAAGTGATATGATTGTTGAACCATATTATAATGGGTTGAATAGCTATGAAAGCCGGTGGTTGTACCTTGGCAATAACTATTATGCATGGCAGAGATAAGCTCCACCACCTTCGCACGATGACATTAATTCCTATCCCTTATCCCTATTTCGTTTCTGTTATCCCTGGTAACCCTTCGTGCACTCTACTCCTGTGTATGCTATGACCCAAACCCTGGCTCGTTCACCGTGTGCTCGGCTTCATGGCACCGGTGGTACGAATCGAACCAAACGACAGCCAAGCCTTGTTGTTATTTGACAATGCCCAGAAGGACTTGGAGGATAACGGTTGGCTCACCTTCATACAACAATTCGAGGGTTTTAATCTCTGTTTTGCACAATAGTTTTCTTTGACTTTCGATGGCTATAGAGCCAAGGTGGGCGACATACCGTTGGAAATTGATGAGAATTTTATTAGTTCTTCTACAGGGTTACCCTCCTCGGGACAGCGTTGGTTCAAAAATTCTAAGGTCGAGGAGGTCCCATGGACGCTACTATTCGTCTCCCAAAAGGTCACCTCTTGTGACAGAGGTATGCCCATATCTGCACTTAAACCACGATGGCATGATACTTTGATGGTAGTCAAACAATTCGTGACCTGTGAGGGTTGATATGGACTCATTTTTCTCTACCACCTGCGTTTGCTAATGAATTTTATGGGATACTCGTTGAATATGCCCTTCTACTTCCATTGTAGCCTATATAAAATGTCAAAAAGGTTTAAAAGGCAGAGGGCCGACAGTAGCCTGTTCCACCATGGACTGATTAAACTTATCATTGTTTATCACTTGATTTTACACGGTGATAGTTGGAGAGATTTCGTCGCTTGAAATGGTTTTGATGACACAGACCCTGTCCAGGTTGACAAGCCTGTGGTTATGGAAGCCAAGTTCGAGCCACCCGTGCCCTTCCATGTCCTACTGCCATCTCCTAAGCCCTCGGTCGACCCTAACATTGATTTACCAGATGCTGTAGCTGAGATGGACGAGGTTATAAAAAAGCCTGCAAGAAAAAAGACCAAGGCAAACCCTACTGTTATTGCTAAGGGTAAAAAGAATGCTCGGCTTATTTCAAGGATGGCTAGAAAAAAACCTAAACCCTCTGCTGAGAAGAAGCCCATAGTCCTTAGTGAGGATTCAGATTCTGACATAGAACGTTTTCTTACTCACAGGGTTTATGCCCCGAACCACCTTAGGATTTCGTGACGAATCTTCCCCCTTGCCTAAGGAATAATCCTAGCTACCCTGGTATCAAACTGCCTAACGAAACCCTTGGAAATGTAATCAAACCCTCACCTGTGTTTTCGAAGCCCACACAGTTTTCTTGTGACCAATGTGATTTGTGGTTGGAACGATACTACATCGACGTTCCCATACTCCAATAGAAAATCCAATCACTAGAAGATCAAGTTGCAGTATTGACCAGTCAAAGAGACAAGCTCCAAGCAACTGATAAGAAGAAGAATACAACTGGCTCCATCACTTTCAAGAATGTCGAATCGGCCACAGCCGTTGTCAACTCTAAGTTGTCATGATCAAGCCATTTGCTCACCATACAGGTATGGATTTTGATATCATTTAGTTCTATGAATGACCAAGATTAATATAGTGATTGGAATTTGGTTTTCGAATAGCTCTGTTTATATTTCGAAATGACTCTACCATAATGTTTTCATCCTGTATATTTTTTTCTTTGCTAAAAATAAAATGGAATTTCGTTTTGGATACACGATTTGATCATGCCCAGTTTAGCCATTGATAGATTTTTACTAGATTTGAATGGTTTTCATTTGGATTTGATTTGTTTGTTTGTTCGATTAAGTTAACGAAACTGATGGTTTTCTCTCAATTGAATTCGTTTTGTATCTACTCTGAACAAGAATTTTTTCATGCTCAATTTAGAATACGATTACGTTCAGATTTGATTTCGTTATGGTTCATATGATGTGATTGGAAATGATTTCGATGAGTTGGGTTGTCACGATCTTTTAATATATGCTCTGTCATGTAATCTTCTAAGAACAGGAATACAACTCTGTTCCGTTTAAATTTGGAAAAGACTACTCTGTTTCGTATGAAAACAATGCTCTCATTTAAGCCTGTGCAAATATGCCCGAATCGTGGAATGGTTTTGTTTCATAATAACTATGTTAAAAGCTTAACTGTTCAATTCGCTCTTATTCTGATTGGATTATTCCATATCTCGAGTTGGCAAGATTGTTTTTTGATTTGGATTCGTATTATAATTACTGCTCTGTTTGATTTGTAAAACGAAATGGTCAACCCAGGTTATCTCTATCAAATCCGGTTATAATTCGTTTGAATGGAACAATTTTGATCAAAGTCAATCGATCTTGTTTACCCAATTTGCAATAACAAACGATCGTGTAATTCTTACGAATTTTGTTACTGATTAATTGATCCTGTTATGATTTCATTTGAATTGATTTGCGCGCCAGTTTGAGTTAATCCACTCATGGCATGAATCTTTTGCTATGTCATTACAGTTATAACGATTTGAAATTAATGTTGTTTGGATTCTATCGTTTCTTCGGTTGATAAGGCAGCATAACAATTGTCCATGATTTGTTTTGATTATATCAATTTCAAATTGATACCAAACGATTGCACAGTTGTAGATTATGATTCTGTTCGTTCGATTTTATGGTAACAAAAGAAACAGAGTACACATATCTCTGTAACCATTTGATTGACCTTCATCCTGAATGGTGCAACAATTTCAAATTGATTGATTCATTTTTGAATAGTTATTGGATGTTAATTCAATTTAATTCTTTAAAAGATTTTCAATCTATTTTAATGTTGATTTTGTGTCTTATTTAGACCAGCTACAGAATCGCAAGACTCTGTAGCTAGTCTATAGGATTATATTTTTATCATTTTTTTTAATAAAGGATCCTTCTAACTTGTCCATTTTTGACCCTTTTCAGGTAAATTCGAATTGCATGAGATATGCTGGACAGTCTAGGGGATATTTGTGTGTTTTAGTTTTATTGTAGGTTCCTAGTTTAAGTTGAACTTGGGATATCTTCCCAGATTTTATGTAACAGTTTTGATAACTTTCACAGGGAGGTTTTACCCTGTGGAAAACCTATAAATACTTATTATTTTTTGTAATAAGGATCATCCTCACTTGTGGGAGAACCAGGCTATGGATTTTTAATATAAACTGAGACAGAAGTTGATGTTCTGCTACAGCTTTCGCTTTTCATAATATCAATCTTTTGTTTCAAGTTTATGCATATCATTTGTAATTGATTATAGACTACTTTAGCTATCATAGTCTATTGCAGAATGATGTGATTTAATTAATGTGATCCATGTCTGATTTCTTTCATTACTTTTAAAAAATACAGCAATTACTTAGTTCAGTTAATGAATGACATATTTCTCTTCTTCATTAATTGAATTATTTTGTATAAGTCTTTGCATACAGGTTTATCTAACTGTGGAGATTTATAAATCATATGATTGTTGTGATTTTTATGTCTTGTTTGTCCTGTAACCACACTTGAAGAGCATTGCAGCTATCGTTTACGAGAAGCTCTTGGATAATTTGGTGTGGGTTTCCTCCCTCCGATCAGCTAAAACAATCATCATACACAGGGAAAATCTGGAGCATTTCTCTAGGTCAGTTTGTGATTTATTTCTGTTAGTTTGTTTAGTATAATTTAAGTAGTTTAGTTAGATATATTGTTAATTAGGTTTGTAGTTAGAATTAGTATATTAGTTGTTTAGTTTAGTTAGTTTTTGTTTTATTTCTGTTCATAAAATTATAAAATCAACAAAAATATCTTTCTCTGTCTTAGGGAAGAATGCAAATGAGTTTTTCAGGTTTTATTCAAATCTGTAAATTGTAGATAATGTACATTTTGTGAATAAGTTATATTTCTGTTAGTAGTTAGATAGTTAATTAGTTAGTATATTGTGTATATAGAATAGTTAGATTAGTTTAGTTTGTTTTACAGTTAGTTTTAGTTATATTAGTTTATTAGTGTGTTTTATTTCCTTTTTAGTTAGATTAGTTTAGTTTGTTTTAATAGTTAGTTTTAGTTAGATTAGATAGTTTAGAGTAGTTTTCTTTTTGTTTCTTAGGAACTTAGATCGGCTAACAGAGCCGCTAAACCCGTCAGGATGGTTCATTCCAATCGACTTGGGTTATTAGACAACCCCAGACCAGTTCCACTCTTCCAGTTGACAGACGGTCGATTTCGCCTGTCAACAGGTATCGAATGCCCCAAATAGAGATCATATGAAAAAGTTACGCCCTTAGGAAGTTGACGTACCAACTACCCCCATTGAGGCCCGTAAACCTTTTGGCGTTTCATCTTCCGGGGTTAGGGTTTTGTACTTTCTTTATGTTAAAAAGGCGTCTAGAGCCTCATTGTAAACATCATCATCTTCTTGCGAATGAGCATAGCCATCACATATCTTCTCAAAGATAAGATGCCACCATTCTAGTGAGTCATTCACTTGTAATTTTACAGTTTCTGTACATTCTCTAATTAATAAAAATTGTGCATTATTGTATCTCTGTGTTTATTGCAACATTTATGTGTATCTCGCAATATCTCTATATATTTCACTATTATATCTCTTCCTTCATTTTGTTCTCAGAAATAATCTAGATCATCCCTTGATAGCCTGTGAGCAGGGAGGATGACGAAGCCTAGCCTCTGAGAAGTGGATAGGTGTCAACACCTAGTTGGGTGAGTATTTGTGTTCCATGATGATGTGGCATATCATGTTTGGTCCATGTGTCAAGTGATTATTGGGCCACATGTTGGGGTGAATTGGAATTTTGAGGTAGTGGTTAAGATGAATTGTGAGTGCCACATGTCAAGCCAAGTGGTGGTGGTGATATGGCCACGTGTCACACCAAGTGGTCGATCAAAGTAGGGGTGCATGTCTAGAGTGACAACTTAGATGTTGAACCAAGCGTTAGAGGTTGGAATCAAAATTTATTTATCTCGAGGAGCTGATATGTTGATACCATGGTGGTCGAGTCCCCAAGATATCGGATATCGGCTACATTTTAATTAAATCTAAGTGGTGTTGACAATTAAAATTGCAACTAAGTTTTTCCCACAAAGTGTTTCTAAAGTCTATTATTATTGAAGTTAAATAATACTAGTAGGTGGGACCCCCTTGTAGATTGGAGATCAGGTCTGTTCATATGTGATGTTGTGATGATGTTCGCCATGGCTTACATGGTTAATGAGATATTGTTTTTATTGGCTATGGTTTGAGGCTTATGAAGTATTGGTTCTTTGTGTTACTATGACCTATGCTATTCATTGACACCACTACTACCTATTCTTGGAACACCTGCATAACAGACATGTTAGTAACACATACAAGCAATTGGAAATAAATGAAAACAATGTGACAAATGCAAGGGGAATAATTTGAGCTATGCTATATTACATGCATGAAATATTAAATTTATTATGGTTAAATCCTATCTAGCAAGTAATGGTTATGCGATTTGATTGAGTTATATTGGTAATATGAATATGGTATATTTGAATGGATGGGATGTTGGTGACACATTTGACAAGGTAATGGACGTTAATAGCTATGTGATTTTGTTTGGGTTACATAGTGGATATGCACCATGATTATTTTATGGCATGAGTTGATATGGATCACGCTATTGGTTTTAATGGTTGATGGTTCCGATACATGGTCTAATTAATTGAGTTAATGGATTATTGTCTAGCTTGTACTAATGATTTAATTGACTATGGGTGGAGGCGACATGCATTTATTGCACATCACCTTTAATCCTTCTATTGGACGCCAACCTAGTCGGTCTATTGTGCAACCTTGTTGCTGTGGTTATGCT
Source organism: Picea mariana (assembly GCA_032191745.1). Taxonomy (NCBI): domain Eukaryota; kingdom Viridiplantae; phylum Streptophyta; class Pinopsida; order Pinales; family Pinaceae; genus Picea; species Picea mariana. The sequence continues at coordinate 22,061 of JASDQU010100308.1, read as the reverse complement.
TTGATTTATTAGCAGAGGGGAATCGCTTGGCCAACTCGTGTTTTAAGGTGTTCAATTATAGGTATGTATTTTTTTGGCCATTCATGAGTCTGCTCTGGTTATGAAATGATTAATGGTTGAGGTGTATTGATTTGTGTTTTCCTTAAGTATTGCAACTGTGTAAAATTGTGTTCTTGGAATGAAGCATTGATGGTTCTTCCTACAATAATCTTGAATTCATAGAAGTTATTCATCATCCTGCGTTTTATCAGCCATAAGGGCTCTCTGTTATCCTTGTTGGTTTAGTTGGAGGGTTTTTGTTTGGTTTTGGGTGGATAGCTATCCTCACGCATTCGTCACTATGTCCAGTCTTTGGCTTTTGTGGGTTTAATGGTTGGAGGCACTCTGTGTCACTAGGTTTGTTCACTTGAGAATTAGTTTGTTTCCACCAATAAAAGGTTGCGTGGTGGGTTATTTTGTTAAGTTCTTGTCCCTGTATTCACTTCAGTGTTGTGGTTGTTTGACTAGAGAACCATGAGGGTTATACCCTGCGTGTCTTAAGTATTGTTACTGGCTGAGTTGGAGTCTCTCTCCTCTGTTATATCCCCTTTTCATGGGATTTGTTACCAGTCCACGAATGAGTCATGGTTCTCTCTGTGTATACACCATTGGCCTTGGAGGTTTCACCATTACAAGAAGTTGGCTCTGTTCTCCTTGTGTTGGCTATAGAACAAACCCTTAGCCCTCCAATCTAAAGGTTGATAGAAAAGACCGACCTGACCTGTCGGGTTTACTACTTGGTTATTGTTGGATGGTTGTATATTGTTGACTAATTTGAGTACAAGCTAGCCCAGTTGGTCAACTGACAGTCGTGTTGGTTTGGTATCTAGTCATTGCCTTTGTCATAACAATAGTAAACCCTACACTGTTAATTGCAAAATTCAAAATACACAATCACTCTTCTTATGTTTAATAACTCAATATTGTTTAATTGAGAGGGTCGCAACCCCTATTCGAGTTGATGCATGGGTATGTCTAGTTGCCACAGCTTGTTAGGTCGATTGATTGCTACAATAGTGGTGAATTGGTTGGTTGATACACAATCACTGTCCTTATGTTTAACTTGGCATTGGTGACAATTGCTAAATGATGATCACCAGTCCACGAATGAGTCATGGTTCTCTCTGTGTATACACCATTGGCCTTGGAGGTTTCACCATTACAAGAAGTTGGCTCTGTTCTCCTTGTGTTGGCTATAGAACAAACCCTTAGCCCTCCAATCTAAAGGTTGATAGAAAAGACCGACCTGACCTGTCGGGTTTACTACTTGGTTATTGTTGGATGGTTGTATATTGTTGACTAATTTGAGTACAAGCTAGCCCAGTTGGTCAACTGACAGTCGTGTTGGTTTGGTATCTAGTCATTGCCTTTGTCATAACAATAGTAAACCCTACACTGTTAATTGCAAAATTCAAAATACACAATCACTCTTCTTATGTTTAATAACTCAATATTGTTTAATTGAGAGGGTCGCAACCCCTATTCGAGTTGATGCATGGGTATGTCTAGTTGCCACAGCTTGTTAGGTCGATTGATTGCTACAATAGTGGTGAATTGGTTGGTTGATACACAATCACTGTCCTTATGTTTAACTTGGCATTGGTGACAATTGCTAAATGATGATCACACGTACTGCAATTGTGTGTGTGGTGCTACTACACCACGAATATTTGGTCATTGTAACTATGAGTTCTTTTGGGGAAAAACACTTATTGCAACTGGGATGATCGTTGGGCCCATGATATGGTTAATTTAGTGATAATGATTAGATCCTTTTTGGCCAATATTGTATATGTATTTTCCTGTTTTGAAGAGTTTTGGAGGATTTTTGTGTTAAATCGTCGTGGTTCATACCAAGTATGTATTATTTATGTTTTATGATGGTTTTGAGTATAATTCAACATGATTTAATGATTTCAGGAAACTAATTTGCATTCTGTGTGTCACAGGGAAAAATCGTAGGTCATTTTTTCATTCGGCACTCCGTCCAGTACTCCATCCGACACTTCGTCTAACACTCCGTCCTGCACTAAAACCATGGGCGATTTGGTGGTTATGATATCGGCGACTAGCGATGGGCGAATCAAAGACATGGGTTTTCTTTGCTCTTGTGGCCTCCAGCAACTGAGCTTCTAACAACTCATATTGGGTTGTTATGTTGGGCGTTTATTGGCTCGCCTTGTTTCTAGAAGCCACCGACGGTTAAGACACATTGAATGTGATTTGTTGTTTTTAGAGGAGGTTGTCCCTTCCAGTGGTCAAACTCTCATCTTGTAAACACTATAAATGCCACATCAGTGGTCAGACAAATAGTTAGGAGAGAAAAAGGATAGTTCAACTCTGTTTTTCCATTTTCAGACATATTTTGCTAAAACTGTGTTTTTATTTTAAATGTTGAAATCGTGTTGCTTGAGATTGTGATTTATCCTTGAGGAGTAGCCACGACCTACTGGGGGGCCCACCAATAGTCTGGGTGAATATTTAGTCAATTAGTTTATGAATTCATACAGTGTAATCGTCATTTCTTTTATTTCCTATACATGAGTTTTATTCTCTTTATTTACTATGTAAATTGTTGTTCATAATTTAATTGCTTCAGTTCAGTTTTGCAGGTTATTATGGAGGCTAGTTTTAATATGCAACGACCTTTTAGTTGATAGGAAATAAGCTTGCAAGTTTAGATACTAACCCCTGTGTGTAATTAGATGGTATTTAGATTTTTCATATGCTTAAATAGAGTTTAAAAACAGAGTTAAAACATAGTAGTTAGTTTATGGTTTCTTTGGCAAGTTTCGATGGATGGATAGTTGTTAGTTTTAGTTTTCATTTCCAGTTTGCTTATCTAATTTCTATTTAGTTTGCTTATCTAGTTGATAGTCAGTTTGCTTATTTATTTTCTTGTCATATGATGAAATAGAAATAGGATTTGATATATGTTTTATGGGTATTTCCCTTTTGCAATTTAATTTGTTAAAATAGGATTAGTTTAGTTTACTTTATGCAATTTCCTTTCTAGATTTAGGCTGCAATTTTAATTTGAAGCTTGATTATTGATTTTAGTTTTCATTTATGAATCTAAGTAGTATGAATTTTCTTATATTAGTATAGAATGCATTCGAATTTACTAGAATAGTGTTTTCATATTGTTGATGACTAATGCATAATTGAAGAATCACATGGATATGCAGGATAGTTGATGTTGCTTCTATAATGGCTAAGTTCTCATTGGATTGTCTAATTCACACTTTTCACTTTGCTATCGAAGTCAATATTGATTTTGTCCCTCTTGAGTTATCATTAGTTGTTAAATTCCATCATGATATCATAAGACACCGGAGACATAACCGTCAACACTATATTTGAGTTTCCTTTCTTTTGTAGATTAGAGAATAGTCTTCTTGCTTTGGTAGATTAAAGAATAGTTTTCTTATCATAGATTAGAGAGTAGTTGTTGATTACTTTTACTGTCATGATGCTTTGAATCTAGTAGACTAAGATTTCCTTTCGTAAATTAGAAGTAATTATGAAGTTTAATTTAAGAATAGAGTTCACTTTCTTATTAGTTTGATTAGTTTACTTGCTATAGAAGTTACCATAGATTAGTTAGTTGATTGTTTTCTTGTTTACTTGATTTGATAGGGTAGTTTCTTGCTTGTTTACTTGCTTTGATAGGGTAGTTGCTTGTCTGTTTACTTGCTTTAATAGGATAGTTGCCTATTTAATTTGATTAGGTTAATTAAATTAGTTTGTTGTTGTTATTTCTCATTAGATATATTAAATAGATAGTTTTCTTTTTCTTATTGTCATGATTAAGTTAATTTGCTTCAAGTAGGGTTTTCATTTTCTTTCTTAGAACAATCCATCGATCCTTTATTCAAAAGTTACTTAGGGTAAATATTTTAAGTTTCTTAGTAGGGTTTGATCATTAATAGCCTTTTCTTGAATAGATTAGTCCTTAGATATCCCATTTCCTTAGTTAGAGTATACTACCTCTAGCCTTTCTACCTTGGCACATATAGTTCTACAACTATAAGTTTACTTACCCCGGGTTGACAATTTAATTGAGGGTTTTTAGTGTTTTTTAGTGCATATAGAACACCCATCATTTTTGGCGTCGTAGTCGGGGAGTTGTCTCAAGGTAGGAAATACTTAGGAAATAAATCATTTCTAAACCTTAGCATTAGTTTGGTGGTAGGGGAACTTTAATATGAGAGGCAAGAACCTGCGCATATGCTATAGCAGGTTCCCCCAAACCCAATGGTAGATTTTCTTTTTCCTTTTGTTTTCTTTCATGAACATAACTAGAGACCCAAAAGGTAGATACATTAAGTCTAAATCAGATCTTTCAACCAAGTTTCCTTCCGACCTTTTTTGGGGAAGGAACGTTCCACTCATAAATTCTACAGACTGAAACCGAAAAACATGAACTAGCTCAACCCAAAGAGCTAAAGTAGTCTCTGAAGAGACTAAGATAGGGAGCACTATAGAACATAAGATTGACCCATCAGTAATAGTGGAACAAGAGGAAATACCACTCGAGCCTTCTGTAGAACCAAACAATACAACCTTTGTTTTCTTACCACCATCAAGAGATCCTAATTTTTAAGACATCATAGACCCTGAATAGGTGAATACCTTGTTTGGTAGTTCAAAAAACATAATTGTCTCTCAAATTGACACAGAAACTTTGGCACCAATAACCTCAACCAACTCGAGTAGAGTCCCAGACACTCAAACAGTAGGAAGAACTTCTCATCAGAGGGATACCTTGTTATCTTCAAGAATAAAACCACTTAAGTACTCTATTTTTGGAAACCAAACCATTATGGATGATTGAGAGGATCACAACAATGTAAGACATGGGGAGGAAGAAGAAGATGGAAACCAAACCGAAACTACCTTTGGGTTTCCAATTTTGGACACCATCCCAAATGTCAATATGAAAAATATTCCCCTCTCAGCACTGCCCACCTTTTATGGTAAAAGAAGTGAAGATCCAGATACCTTCCTATTTGAGTTCGACATCTTGTGTAGGAGCTACAATTACTTACAAGATGCCCAAAAACTAAAACTCTTTCCTTCCACCCTCAAGGAATCTGCACTAAGATGGTTCATGGGGTTGGGAGAATCCATTATTAATTCTTGGGAAGCCGTGAAAGATATATTTCTTAAAAAGTACCAAGACTACTGCAAGACCAAAGAATCATGTAACGATATTTTCAAAATCCAACAATTATAAGACGAGAATCTCGAGGACTATATGGAACAGTTTGCATACATCTCCCAGAAGTCAAAATACCATGACCTCCCAGAGGATGCAATTAGGGATCTTTTCCTTAAGGGAATTTCAAAAGAATACCTAGAGATTCTTAACCTGATGGCATCAAGTGACATCTCGCATAAACCATTTGTTGAAATATGTGAAATGCGTAATAATTACTCAAGGAGTAGAGCTAAAACAGGAAAGAATGTTCAGGACCCTTACAATAGAAACTTAAAACCAGTTATTTCCAGTGGTATTGCAAGAGAAGAGATAGGGAACCTTTTAGAGAACTTCAAGACATATATCTTAAGAACAATAGGTTACCAGTTGGAGACCCTAAAAATTAAAAAGAAACAGGAGGAGGAAAATGCATAAATGAGCATATATTGCCCAAGATGCAGGAGGAAGAATTCCTCAAGGGAATGCCTATTAGATAACTTTTCAGTTTGTGGCTTCTGCACAGAAGACCATTCAAATGAGAAATTTCCATCATTTCCTGGTTTGTTAGCCATCTATAGGAGTGGGGATCCTAGGGAATCCTCTTATTCACCTAGGAGGCCATGGCAGCCTAGGAACCAACCTACATACCCAGATCCACAATCTCAAGTTCCACCCTATTATCAACAACACCAATAGTGGAACTCACCAAGTTGAAAAAATTGGTCTACACAATACCAACATCCTTGGCTTCAAGGATGGAGAGGAGGGCATAACCAAGGGAACCCTCAAGATCCAATTGTCTCTATGCCCAACCATCCTTACCCTCAATTTCCACCGAACACTCCGTAGCTTCTGCCAGGTTTTGCTCCACCACTTTTGCCTCCTATTCCACAACAACAACCGCTACAATATCAGAATGCAAGCTCCCCAAGACCAACATTATTACCGACACAACCAGTTATCAATCCCAATAACAAGACAAATCAACCTCTTCACAATGTTGATATGTAGGCCTTCCCGACATATGTTATTACTCTTGTTCCACTACATGAGATTCAACTAAGGTTGGGAAAAGTTCTGGACAAGTAGAGACCTTCAGTAGTCATCCAGGAAGAAGAAGATGAGGAAACCCCCAAACAACCTACGGATGCCACTAGGTGGTAAGATGTTATTA
>JASDQU010100307.1:294009-304156 GCA_032191745.1 Picea mariana | reverse complement strand
CAAGTGGATGGGGTTTTGTAGTAGTTTCATCTATTCATCAAATATAAGGAGGGAAACACTAATACATTGGAAAATATGCTTTCAAGGCCATCCACATCCAAGATTACATATTTTGGAACTCTTATGCACATGCATCCTTTTACCCATGATGCATACAAAGAGGCATACATGGAAGATGATGACTATAAAGAGGTGTTTCAACAACGACAGGGAAAAATTAATGTAGAAGAAGGTGATGGTAAGGATGACTATCATCTTTATAATGAGTTTATCTATAAGATAGACAAACTCTGTGTTCCTAAAGGTGAAAGATTGCAACTTACCAGAGAGGCTCACACCCCCAAGGTAGAGGACATTTTGGTCTTGGGAAGATAGTTTCCAACATACACAGTTATGTTTATTGGCCTAGAATGAAAATTAATGTAGCTTATTTGATTAGAGGATGTATACTTTGTTGTAGTAGTAAATTTAGTAATAGAAATCAAGGTTTATACCATCCCTTACCTATACTAACTAGACCTCATGATAACATTTCCATGGATTTTGTGGGTGGTTTTCCATCAACTAGGAAGAGACATGACTATCTATTTGTGGTAGTTGACATGTTCAACAAGATGCACATTCTGATGGCTTGTAAAAATACCACGAAAGCACTAGAAGAAAGAAAGATGAGATTTGAAAGTGTTGGGTTCACTTTGGGTTACCAAAGAGCATCATATCAGATAGGGATACATATTTTCTTAGTGCCTTTTGGACTATGCTTTGGGAGAAGATGGACACCAAGTTCAATATTTATACAAATTTCCATCCATATGCATATGGGTATATAGAAGTAGTCAACAAGACATTGGTTCAACTTTTGAGGGGTTAAAATAAGAAGCATCCAAATACTTGGGATGAAAATTCGATTTATATTCAACAATTTTATAATAGAGTGGTCAAGTCTTCTACCAATAAGTCCCCTCTTGAAACTTTCTTTGGGTATATGATTCATTCACCCTTAGATGCTATATATGGATAACAAGGAGAGTGATGGAAGAAATCACATGAGATTCATTGAAAGTAGAAAAGAATGTTGAAAATATTAGGAAAATCCAGTTACAAGTGCAAGAGACATTGGAGAAGTAACATGAAAAATATAAGGCCTAACATGATCATCACAAAATTGAGAAAAAGTTCAAGGAAGGAGATATAGTTTTGTTGCATATGAAAATAAAGGTTACATGATCCTGATAATAAGATCAAGGTTTTGTGGTATGGTCATTTTGAATTATTGGGTAAGGTGGGTGATAATGCCTAGAAATTCACTCTACCCCCACATATGCACATTTATTCGGTAGTGAACGTGGAAAATATGAAATCTATGAGCCTTCCATGTGGGATCGGGAAACTGATGAGTAGGTCCTACCTACCATAGAAGACTTAGCATCAAAAGACTAGGAATATTTCATATAAGATACATTGCATAAGAATTCCAAAACTATTAGATAGGGGAAACATGAACTCTAACCGGTTGGGTTGAAAAGACAACTTCCAGGAGAGGCCAAATAATACTTTAAGGAGAAGATAGAGGAAATATTTCCTCACTTCATTCAATAAACAATTTTGGGCACACAAATCCTCTCTAAATGGGGAGGTATGATCCAAAATGGATCATTATATAATATTTCATCTATATTGATAATTTCTAGGTGCAAAAATTGGAGGAGTTGGATTGTAGGGCCCATTTTAGGGGTAGGTTCCAATTTGGTGATCTGGGGTCTGGAACCTTCCAAATGTAGTTTGATACATCAAATGACACTTTTTGGAATAAAAAATTTGGGCTCTCCAACTCTTTTACATTATTTATCACACCAAAGTATTTACAATGGTGCAAAAATCACCTTAATCAGAGTTCGTATGCGAAAGTTAAACCTCCCACAAATTGACCTACTCTATTCACCATCATGGTACCAAGAGGATACCATGTCAGCCCCGATTACTCACACATGGGGACTCTTAAGAATATTATATAAAGTCAAAAACCCTAACACTAATTTAGGGTTGAGGCATGCAAAAACCTAACCCTAAACTACTATCATGCTATGCTAAATATTGTGCCTCTAGGAAAGGAAAGGGCTCCATTCTTTTGGTATTTTTATTTTTCCACAGTTGAGCAAAGCATCTAGGAGTAGGATATTGAATCATAACATAGGAGGTATGAGATTTTGTATAAAATATTTAGGCCACAATGTCCATCACAACTCTATAGCGAGTGCCCCTTTATTTGTATTTGCATTTCATAACTAAGAAAAAAGAGAGTAGAGCATAGGCCTTGCCTTCTAACTAGGTTTTCTTCCATATTGGGTTTCCTAGGTAATTTATAAATTGTAGTGGATATTCCATTGTAATAGTTCATCACAACAGATTTGATAAATAAAACTAAAATCTACACTATGGAGGTTAAATTACGTTACATTCCAGAATGTTTAGTTACTGATTTTCTGTTTATGCATGAAATATAGAAAATGTGAAAAATAGAGAACAATAAAATACAATAACACACCATCTATAAGATAAAAAAAATATTTTCTTTGGGAAAACCTTACAGAAGAAAAACCATCCAGAAAGTGAGGTTGCTCTGTTCTCTTTTCTCTGGTATGGAAATAATGCAAGTACAAAGGAGAAGGCACTCTCTATGGATTTACCTGAGACTTGTGGCATGTTAGGCCGCTATAGAACATTAACCCCATTTGTTATGCTCTCTAATTTCCCACTCGAAGTTATTTTTCTCTGCTATGGAACAAAATACAATGACATAGAATGGAACCCCTTCTCCTCCTTGTGGCCCAGTATTTAATATAGCCTGATAGCCATCTAGGGGTAGCTTTTTTATTTCCTCAACCATCAATTGTGGTAGGGTTTTGAGCCTTCTAGAATATTCTTGAAATTTCTCATGTGGATATCCCCATATGCATGAGAAATGGGGATTGACATGGAATCCTATAGTACCATGGTGGTCAACATGATAGGGCAACTCATTGGAGGAATAATTTTTTCATACGAACTCCAATTGATGCATAGTTTGCATCGTTTGAAAGGTATCAAAGTGTAGAACACTGCAAAGGGGTGTGCACAAGTTTTAGATACTAGAACCACACAAAACTCCATTTATTGCCTCAAATTGGATCTGGAATGTTTCATACCCCAAATTTTTAAACTAGGACCTACCACTAAAATGAATCTACAAGCTTATTCCTCCAATTTTTTCCACTCTGCAAGAATCAAGATAGATGAAAAATAATATAATGATCCAATCCAGATCATACCTTCCCATTTAGGGAGGATTTTGGTCCCCAAAATATTTACTGAATGAGGTGAGGAAATGTTTCCTCTACCTTCTCCCTCGAGTACCACTTTTCTTTTTCTGGAAGTTATCCTGTCAATCCAATCTTCCAAAGGTCATGTTTCCCATGTCTTGTAGTTCTAGACCGCTTTTGAAAAACTATGTCCTATGCTAACTCTACCTGATCATCTGGTGCTAAGTCCTCTATGGAAGGTAGGACCTGCTCCTCCTCTTGATCCAACATGGAATGATCATAGAGTTTGAGATTCTCCACATTCACTATTGAGTAAATGAACATGTATGTGGGTATACTGAGTCTGTAGGAATTATATCCCACCTTTTCCAATACCTCAAAAGGACCATACAATAGAGCCTAGATATTCTTATCAGGACCCTGTAGCCTTTCCTTATTCAGTTGTAACCATACTCTGTCTCCCAATTTAAATTTTCTATCTCTTCTGTGCTGGTCATGTCTAGACTTCTACTTTTCTCGTGACTTCTTCAATGTCTCTTGTACTTGAAAATGGATTTGCCTGATTTTCTCAACAATTTTTTCTGCTTTTAATGCATCTCCTGTGAGGTCCTCCCTCACTCCTCCTTTTTGTCCATGTACAAAATCTAAGTGTGAAGGTGGTAAATATACAAAGCAAGTTTCAAAAGGTGACTTACCATTAGAAGTGTGGACTTCTCTATTATAAGAGTGTTGTATATAGATCATATTTTCATCCTAGGTCTTTAGATTCTTCTGACTGCAATCCCTCAAAAGATGCACCAAAGTCTTGTTGACTACTTCCGTCTACCCATCTGTCTATGGATGGAATGTTGTAAACCTATTCAACTTAGTGTCCATCTTCTCCCACAATGTAGTCCAAAATGCACTAATAAATCTAGTATCCCTATCTAAGATGATGCTCCTTGGTATCCCAAAGTGCACCTAGAACTATTCAAAGAACTTGTTTGTTGCGTCTTGTCTATTGATGGTATTTTTAGAATGTATGAGATTGCACATTTTCCTGAACCTGTCAACTACAACAAATAGATAGTCATGTCCCTTCCTTGTTGTTGGTAAATCTCCAAAAAATCATGGAAATACTTTCCCAAGGTAGAGTGGGTACATGTAATGGATGGTATAGAGCTTGCTTCATGTTCTTGGTCTTGCTGGTACAACAAAGTATACATCCTCTAATATACCGTGCTACATCTTCTTGCATTTTGGGCCATTACACATACCTTTGTAAGTTGGCAACTATATTCCCAACAACAAAATGTTGTGCAAACTTGGAGGTGTGAGCCTCTCTAATAGGTTGTAATCATTCACCTTTAAGAACATAAATCTTGTCGAGTTTCTAGAGTAGACCATTCTAGATATGATAGTCAACCTTTCTGTCACCTTCTTCTATATGAATTTGTCCATGTATCTACTGAAACACCTCCTTGAAGCCCTTATCTTTTATGTATGCCTCTTTGTATGCATCATAGGTAAGAGGCTCCATGTGCATCAGAGTTCCCAAAGTTGTTATCTTAGATGTGTGTGGTTGTGAAAGCATGTATGCCAACTTATTTGTGCTACCCTTCTTATACATTATGACCAAATGAAAATGTTGTAAAAAATACATCCACTTGTAATGCCTGGTTTGTTGCAACTTACTTTGGGCCTGAAAGAACTGTAGTGGATGGTGATATATGTGGATGATAGTCTCATTTCCCATCAGATAATGCTTCCACTTTTTGACATCTTGTACCAAGGCATAGAGCTCCTTGTTGTAGGTAGGTTAATTGAGTAGCACCCCATGAAATACCTCAAAATGATAACAAACAAGCCTTCCTGCTTTCATCAGGATTTCTCCCATGGCATACCCACTTGCATTTGTCTCCACTTCAAAGGGATTCTGCAAGGTTGGTAGCATGAGCAGTGTTGCTCGATTGATATTTCTTTTCATCTCATCAAATACCTTCTATTGATTATTCCCCACTGGAAAATCTTACCACTGGCTGTTATGGCGTGGAGTGGTGCAACTACCACTGAAAATGAAGCTATGAAATTCCAAAAATATTTTTCTACCCCCAAAAAACACCTAAATTTAATGGGATTTGTAGGAACTAGCCATTTCATGATGGCCTCCATATTCCCAGGATTTATCTTGAGCTCCCTTGCATTGATCACATACCCCAAATACACCAAAGAATTCCAAAAAAATCTGATTTCTTGATATTGGCTAGAAATTGGTGCTTCTTCAGAGTATATAACACCTACATAAGATATTAGACGTGCTCCTCCCAGGTATCACTATAAACCAACATATCATCCAAATAGACAATAATAAATGAATCTAGATAAGGGTGTAAAAAATCATTCATTAGTATCATAAATGTAGTAGGTGCATTGCATAAAACGAATGTCATAAACAAACACTCATACAAACATTGCCTTCTCTTGAAGGAAGTCTTCTAGGTATCTTATTCTTTGAATCATACCTGGTGATATCCTGATTTCAAATCCAGATTAGTGAAGTACTTGGCATACTACAATTGGTCCAACAGATCATCGATCCTTGACAAAGGGTATCGATTCTTCTGTGTAATATTGTTCAATGCCTTGTAATCGATACATATTATGCAAGTCCCATCATTGTTGGTAACAATTATGATGGGTGACCCACAAGGTGAGGTACTTGGTCGAATCACACCCTGCTCCAACAACTGCTACAACTGCTTCTTGACTTCATTCGCTTATAGAACAGACTATCTATACAACCCAATATTTGGAAATGGGGAGTCTATATTTCTTGGTCCACATCCCTCTTGGGTGGTATCCCTTTAGGATCCTTGAACATTCCTATGTATTCTTGTAGTAAGTCCTCCAACAGATGTTTTCTCTCTTTAGTACACACCTATAGGGATTCCTTCACTCTCATTGACTGATCATCATACTGATTTTCTCTTAAGAAAAAAAAACATATTTCTTACTAGAACTAATCAACTTCTTGGCTTAGTTGGCACTTACCAGTGACATCTTTGACTTGCCTTTATGCACGTTGATGATATAAGAATTCCCATCCATGATTAGTCGGTAATGGTTGGCTCTCTACATGAATATTTCATCCCTCATATACATGTAAGAGATTCCAAACACTACTTCACATAGATCAAGGGGTACTATGTCCAATTCCACTTCATCAATAAAATCATCACTTATATCAAATTTAATCTTACACTGTTTCATTACCTTTATCTCTACATCTTTGTCTACCCATGATCTGAAAAATTCTTAGATACTCATTAATATTCTAATACATAAGAAACATTTACTTGATTTTTGAAATAAAGTGATTGCTTGACTGTATGAAAATTACATGTGAAGAAATTATCTAACCAAATCCACTTTAATGATAAAATAACTTGCAAATAATTGAGCTTGAAATGAACAACAATAATGAAATCACATAGACAAGTTGGAAAATGGAGTTCACCCAATTTGGGATACCTCTCCAGGTCTGTTTCCAATAGAGACATTATTTTATTAATGCTCAAATGCTTTTTTTTTACAATGAATTTTTTACATGTTGCTCAAATACAAAAATGGAGTGCACCATTGGATTCCTCATGAAAAATCGTGCAAAATGAGTATAAAATTTTTGAAATTCCATCAAGGTATCATTTGGCACACTTTACGATGTAGCCTCACAACTTTGGTAACCTTGGATATGAGTTATGAGACTCAACTCTGCAAAAATGTTTTCCCCAACCTCAATTTGCATGCCCATTAAATAGAGCGTGAACCCTTAACTAACCTCCGAAAATCATGGCATACTTTTAAATATAAATTAGTTGGTTTTATAGCCAAACCAACACCATAGGTAGATTGGTTAAGGAATGATTATATATATGGGAGCTCGGGGGTTCGAGGCTCACCGACCACCATATTTTTTGGCGTTTTGGTGGAAGTTGTTGTAACTGTATGTTATTTATAACATATGTAACCTCATATGTTAACACACACACACACACACACACACACACAACATAAACCCCTCGTGAAATATTTGTTGATAGCCCTATGTTTTGGGGAATGATCACATTACCCGCATACAACCATAATTTATTGGTTGAGGGCTTAGGCCCTCAACCCTATTTTCCATGCATTACAACTTTATTATAATTTAAATACATTCAGTGATATGTAAGGTTAAGTAACATTGTGATGGTGCATTGGTAGTGGGGTTTTGTTAAGGTTTATGGAGGTCATGTGTTCAACCCCCGTCGACTCCATAATTTTTAATATACCATGTTATTATAGGACAATGGGAGGTCACCATTTGGTGGTCTCTTATTGTCTCATTCTTTCCATGTGTCATCGTAGGAGTGGACCACTTGTGCACCACTTGTCAACTTGTAATTGTACCACTTGGATTGTACCTTTCCTAGTCAGCTGCCAACAATCATGTGCCACACATCACCATTGTAGTGGAGACACATGTCACCCATTTTTCCCATGTGTTTTAGGAAATGAGACATGATTCCACGCTAAACCTAGCAGAATAGAGGAAGAAATATTTAATTAAGAAAGTAAATGACACAACAAACACATAGTACACAAAGATTTTACCCTGGAAATTGGAAAACCAACATTCCTTGAGCATTCTGCTCCTTTCTGTCTTATTCATTCAGAGTAAAAGGTTACATTTCTAACCTTGGTCCACACCTAAGACACAATCGACATCATACCCTCTTGCTTACAAAAGAAAAAACCTATAGCCAATTCAAATTACATCTACATGAACAATGACCTCTATTATTATTCGTTCTTTAAAAATAGTTATAGATCCATGCAGATCATTGGCTACAAATCTTGTGAATCTCAGGATTCTGTTATAGTAAATTACCAATTTGGATCACCTCTCGACTACCAATCTGCTTTCATTCGATCATCAGCCAGTCGCCACATGCCCTCCTGTCGACCTTTTGTCGGTTGACCTCTTCGACTTTCTATTGATGTATTTACCATGTCAAAGCACCTCGAATTTCGAATTCGAATTTACCCGGTCGACTAAACTCGACCTTCGACTTGCTGTAGATCCACCTTGACTTTGTCTTTACCCAGTCGAACCACCTCGACCTTAGACTTTGAATGTCAATCGATCCATATTGACTTTCATTATAAAGAATATAATAAACCAACATTCTCCCACTTGTTGTCTTCTTTTCTGAAACCCGGAGACCTTTGAAATTTTGTTCACAGACCTAGGGAAGAAATGCCCATTGCCTCTCTGCACCAAGAGTACTTCACAACTCTCATAGACTTGGTCAATGAGTCTGTTATGTTTTCCAACATGTCTACTTTCTCCAGCAACACCTTGTTTCTTTCCACCATGTATTTCATTAAATGGTATTTTACATCAATGTGATTAGTATTTGAATGATAAGTTGGGTTCTTTGCCAGAAATATTGCGCTTTTAATGTCACAAATTATCTTCATATAGGATATCTACTCAAACTTGATTCCTGAACACAACCTTTGCAACCATACTCCTTCTTTGCTTCCATGAGTGGCTGCCATGTATTCAACTTCTATTGTTGACAAGGATACAATTTCCTATCGCTTACTCATCCAACTGATTTCTCCACCGAACATCTTGAATACATATCCACTGGTCGACCTTTGTCGATCTAGATCTCCAACCTAGTCGAAATCGACAAATCCATGTACATTTCATTCACTATTGCTTCCATGTTTTCCTTGGTAGCATATAACATAGTCTTTTGTGCCACACAAATCCCTGAATACTCTCTTGACAATTTTCCAGTGCTCCTTCCAAGGTGTCGACATGCATCTGCTCAACACTCCCACTGCATGGGCAATGTCTTGTTGAGTGCATACCATTGCATACATTAGACTACCAACAAAAATTGCATAGGGAACACGTGCCAGGTACTCTATTTCTTCCTATGTCTTTGGAGAGTGTTAAACAATTAGTCTTTCTCCCAAAGGAATTGACACCTTCACCGGTTTGCAATCCTGTATGTTGAAACGTTTCAAAACTATTTCAATATACTTCATTTGGTTCCACCAAAGCTTTCTAGCTGCTTTATCTCTCTTAATATCCATTCCCATAATGAATTTAGCTACACTGGGATTCTTCATGTCGAACTTGGAGGATAGTTGTTTATTCACCTCCTTTATTGCATCCATGTTGTTTCCAACCAAAAACATGTTGTTGACATACAAAGCTACATATATGAACCACCCACCTTTTTATTTGGAATATATGCAGTGATCGAATTTACTTCTCACAAATCCCAAACAAAGGATGTGTGTATCAAACTTTTGGTACCACATCCTTGGTGATTGCTTTAGACCATAAAGGGATCTTTTCAGTTTACACACCAAATCTTTCTTTCTCTTTACTATAAATTCTTCAAGTTGTTTCATGTAGATTTCTTCTTCCAGGTCCCTGTTATCGGACAAATCGGTAGGTGCAGACACTAACTGATCTCCCTAGATCCACCTGGATCTAGAACAAAACACACAAGAACATGACACTTTCCTTAAGTTTTAGATATTGAATTTACTAACTAAAGAGGGATAGGTGACATACCGTTTAAGCGTCGCTTCCTCTTGCTATCGCCATCCTAGCTTCGTTCCAATGCTAATACAATGATGAATTTACAAAAGAACACAACCAACCAAAGTGATAGTAATAGCATAAACTCAATATAAACCTATGTATGTGATCAAGGAATCATACAATAAAACACGACAAGCTTTATAGGAAAGAATCATATTACTGTGTCATATTAAATGTGAAAGAGAGATTACAACCA